>JANRMT010062824.1:5240660-5258194 GCA_026402145.1 Polypterus bichir lapradei | reverse complement strand
TATCTATCTATCTATCTATCTATCTATCTATCTATCTATCTATCTATCTAGGTGCTGATCTTGTCACCAGACCATGTCAGTTTACATGCCTAAAAATAACTGGACATGTCAAAGTTACCAACTGTATAGGAACTTTCCAGCATAGTCGGGCGTGCCCTTTTCTCTGACAGCCAATAGCCCTGTACAAAGGGTTACAGTGAGTTCAGACGCCATGTCATCATTTTCTTTTTTTCCCATTCTGTTGTGATGTGTAAAACATGAGACGTCAAATGGGCGAATTTCTCATCTTTTGTGAGGTCAAAAATGCATTCCATAGTCCTCGTCATTGCATCATGTGCCTTGCAGTTCTGGAGGAGTGTTCATTGGTTGTCAGCTCCCATGAACACCTATCCCACCCCTGTGACTAAAGATGTAATCAAACCTGAATGATTTTTGTCTCAAAATTGTGGACTTGTTGCAGTGAGTCGCTGTGTATGTCAGACTAGAGAACTGGGATTCACTGGAGCAACCCCACCGGCCGACTCTGATTTGCTAAGATTGTGTAAATGAAGGCTATGGCTGGAGAAGTCATCTAATGTGACATGGTCTTTACTTGAGTTAAAATGCAATACTTTTTGGCTAGCATTGCTAAACAAAGTCACATTTAAGAAAGAAGCACACTCATCATGTAATTTTCATGGTTTAGTGAAAATAGAGTGAATATCAAAAACAAATCACCATTTATCAGACATTTTTTTTCCAAATAAAACACCCTTGTTATAAGAATATTTTGATTTTATTTATCTGTACTTAAGCTTCATGGTTCAATTTTCCTAGTAAACTAATGTATGCCTTTCTGTTTCAGTTCTTAAGACAATTGAGAACATTGGAGTGAGTTATGTAAAAACAAGTGAACAGTACTGTAAAAAGCTGGAAGGTGAACTACGAAAGCTGCATTTTCCATACAGAGTGGATGTGGTAAGTTTCTGTTCTGCTTCTTTTTTTTTATTTTAAATTTTTTTATATAATAATACAGTATCTGCCAAAGAATACATGAGACATGTTTCGCCCTTATTGGGGCTCATCAGGTGTATGCACTTTTGCATACCCTAACGGGGATCGAACCACAAACGTCAGCACCTGAGGCAGACTCTTTGTATTACTTATATCTTTGAGCGGCATCTCACAACTGAGAGGACATGGTGAATGTTTGTTTGGGTAGGCAACCACCCAAATAATCTGGTTGCAAGTCAGAACTAAGAATGTAATAGCTATATATATAATGGACCACCAGGGCGCGTACAGCTGCCCTAACCTGAAACAGACAGGCAGACACGAGTTTGCTACACAACACGCCTTTTATTTACACAGTACACAGTTTAGCTTAAACGGCAAAGAGCAACATACAGTAGTCCTTTTTCCTCCTTCTCCTGTTTCTTAGCCGCCTCCTCTCCCATCAAGCTTAGTCTTACTTCCTCCTGACTCTGGCTTCCTGAATGGTGTGAGGCAGCTCCTTTTATTCAGGTCCCAGCAGCATTCCAGGTGGCTCATCATTATTACCTGGAATCACTTCCACGTGTGCTAGGGGTCCACTATAGGGCACTGCAGCTCCCCCTGGCAGCCCCCACTAACCCTAACAGTGCTGCACCATATTCCAGCTCCCAGCATGCCCTGCGGGAATCCGCGGTGCCACTGCTGCAAAGGGCAACTGCCCTCTAGCGTTCCAGGAGAGGTATTGCCTCAGCAATGCACTCTCCCCCAGTCCTTCCATCCAGGTGAGGTGACCCATTGCTTATTATATACATATACTAGCCGTGCAACCTGTCAGAAATGGTAAATATTTATGTATGATTCTATTACTTATCTTTTGCTCCATACGTGTGCCTTTCATCTGTATTTGCTTGTGTGAACATCTCTTAACTGGAGCTTCCTCTCTTGATCACGTTTCTGTAAAGCCTGCTTCTCAGACTCTGTCCTAATGTTCACGGGACCTTTCTCACCTCATGTCCATATTTGGCACTTGTTGTCTTTGAAGGCGACTCTCCCAGCATGCCTCATACTTCTTTACTCCTCCCCAGGTATCTTACACTCGCACCCCTTCTTTTGTCGTGTCACCAAAGCCGAAATGACCAGTTAGATTGCTTAGAGGGACTTAGTGTTTTATTATGTAGTAGATGCAGTGTGTATATCCAAAACAAAAGATGGAATGGACTCGGATGGAAAATGTATGTAGGTGTATTTTTCTTTGTTTTTTTTAATCCTTCTTATTTGGGTTGCTTCTTCAGAACATTTTCGTTTATATTCAAATATCCTTATTTCTGTGTAAACAAGGGCTTGAATATTCTGGAGTTTTTTGATGAAACCTGATATTTTTAGAATTTTTACTTTGAAGAGATGAGACTGGAAGCAGACTACAAGTAAAGCAGTAAACAGCAAAACAATTTAACCCAATAAAATAACAGATATGTAACAACATCAACTGCAAGTAGTGTTGATATGCAGCATGCAGTGTAGTATTTAAAATTCAGTAGACTAATTAGCATGGTCTGTTTGTTGTGTGTGGTTGTGCATCCTGCAATTAAACTTTTTGATCTGTAATAAACTGGTTTTGTGCCTGTTACTTGCTGGTATGTGGTTCCTGCCATCCCGTACTAGAATAAACCAGCCCAGAGAAGGCGTGAATTACACTTTAAAATTTTATTTTCAATATTCCGCTCTTTTTGTACACTCAATGTAAATTAAAAAAAAAAAAAAATCACACATTGAAAGGGAATGTTACTATTTCAAGAATATATTTGAAAAGTGATTGTATGACTGCCTGCAGAATTTTAGTCAGCGTCATAGTCGTATAGTTCTTAGCTATCACCAAACTTGTATTCTGTGCAAATAGAACCACCTTGTGGTATTTTTAGGAATGACACCATTGCAATAACTGCAGCTTTATGTAGTGGAAGATACCAACAGATTAAGAACTGCAGTATCTACAATAGCTCATTGACGTGAGAAAACTGCAATGTAAACTACATCTCTTTCTGAACGTTATGAACAAAATTGTATAAAATGCAAACTAATTAAGGGCTAGTACACCATTAGTTTAAATATGAAAATAATTCTATGTGTTAAGCGCCCTGGGGTGACGCTTAGCAGCAACACATCAGAGTAAAAAGTGTTTGTTCCAGCTATTGGGGTTTGATGCTAGTGAATGAAAACTCATTTTATGCCTGCTTTGAACAGTGCTTTAAATATTACTAAATTAACTATTAGAAAATCGCTTCTTTTTCCTATAGAAATTTTTGTCATTAAATTAATCTATATTAAAATTGCATGGAGATATTGGAATGAAATGATTGTATTTTGCTGTTTATAACTTAATTTTGTGTAAGTGTAATTATTTAGAGAATCCTGTTACTTAGCAGTCAGTCTTATTTTACAAATTTCAGGATGAAAAAGAATTGGGCAAAGAATATGAAAAAAGAAGAAAAGACCACATTTCCCATTTCATTTTGCGACTGGCCTACTGCCAAACGTGAGTTTTTTTTTTTTTTTTTTTTTTCTAATATTATTTTTATTTAAATTTTGGACTACTCCCACTAGAAAATAGTTTAGCTGTGTTGCTGTCTACTTTGATGCTGAATATGCAGTTGGTTTCATTGGTGGTCTATCTGGCTAGTTCCTTTTATATAAATAGTTAATAATTTCTTTGTCTCCCAGGGGTTCATGCTGCTCTTCTGAAAATCGATACTCATTAGGCTGGATTAGATAATGTTTTCATGCATGGAGATGTACTGGTTTTGCATATGAATGGGAAAATTTTAATCATTCCAATTACAGTAGTCTTTCATAGTGTTTAGCATGGGCTGTTGGTGGTACTCCTAAGGCCAGGTTTATACTTCACACGACATGATGCATGCTCCAGTGGATGCTCCTGCTACACAAGCATTTTACTGTTTATACTTGCGCACATACTTTACGTAAATCTGGAAGAATCCACCAGGTGTCAGTGCAAGATATTATCACGGTGAGAACAGGTTCGGCTTTGCTGTGTTGTGAATTGCCTGGAACAGCCATGAAATTCCAATGACACCTTACCGTAAATATCTCTGAAAAGGGTGTTTGATGACTAAATCCATCAATCCAGGGATGTGCCCATTCCTGTAAGCATTGGGCACGAGGCAGAAACAAGCCCTGGACGGGGCATCAGCTCATTGCAAGGTGAATACAAGCACTCATATACACTTGCGTCATTTTAGTGTAACCAAATCTGCATATATTTGGAAGGAAACCGGAGCACACGGTGGAAACCCAGCAGAAAAACAGGCAGGGAACACCAGCGACGTGACTCCTTGTAAGACAGCAGTGCTACCGCTCCACCACTGTGTCACCACCATGTGTGTACTTATTAACGGTATTCATTATTTAAACAAAATTAATGATTTATCTGTAAAATGTGACATACATACTTTAATGCATTTCATCATGAAAGTGATATCAAGTATAAATCTAAGGATTCTAAATGTGCAGAGAGTTGGTTATCATACATTTAATGTGTTCTGTGTGGTGATTGCTGGTGTCAGGTCAGGAGGAAGCCCCAGAAAAAAAAGACGGCACAAAAGATGATATGTGAAGGTTTTAAAATGTATCGTGTCATTACGATCAGGAATATGCGACGCTTGAACAGAAAAGCACCACGAATGCATGTGTATGTCGCCATTTTGCTTCGCCACGTCGAACCATACCAAACATCGAAGTGCTCACATCGATCCTGGAGGATCCTCAAAGCAGCTTTCAGTCACATGTAGATAGTAAACAGAGACTCTGACATCACATTCTGACTTGATCAAACTGCGCCCCCCGACTTTTTGCTGGTACTGCAGCTCGTGCACACGTCGCATTAATTTCTGAGGGCCTGCTCAGAGGACGAGTCAAATGAACGTTGGGAACGTGTGGCAGCCATGATGCATACGCATTCTAATCATGAAGTATAAACGAGCCCTAATTCTGACAGATGAACAGAGATGCACATTTGTGTTAATGGGTGATAATGTCTAACATGTTTAAAAAAGAAAAGAAAATACTGTTTGTCATCTTTGGCGTTACTACTGTCAAAAACTAACATTTCATAACCGCGTCACAGCCTCAGGTTACTTACTCTCTGTCAAATGGTTAGGCCCTTTCAGATGAATAATATTAAGATTTTCATGCTGTGGCAGATAATATTGTAACGCAGTGTCCCAGAAAGTACAATATACAGCAAAATATCATCAACGTGTGCAGTTTGGTGGAGGGGAAGATGCAACATCACATTTTAAAACCTGACATCTACTTAACTGTGTTGATATATTTTAAACTTCTAGAGACCTGTTGGACGTTAAAGCCAAAACAACAATTTCGATTTGGCACTGCCATTTTTAGCAACAGAATGTGACTGCACCAATTACATTCTGTAATAACGAGAATATTGACTGCTATAACATTTCATTTTTTTAATCGGCAAATAATTTGTCTAAGTAGAAGGCAAAGCAAATTCCTTAAATGAAAAAGTGTCAAATATTGTTAATTATTTACTTCAATAATAAAAAGGTCTTGCTTGTATGGATATGATAACTAAATGTCTGTATTTATAAATGTCCTTGTTCAAAAAGATAGATTACAGGTTAATAAGCTTATTGCAATTTATTTTGATTTAAACAGCAAGCAAATGTGAGTTGCTAATCTTATTTTCACCTGTCTTTAAAGGACAATATAATTAACATCATTGTTTTAAAGGGCAACTTCCTGCTGGCTTTGTTCATGGCAATATTAATGATCAGTGGATAGTGGAATGTGCTTATTTCAAGCGGTGAAACCAAATTCTGTGCCATACACTTCAGTTAAAGCCTGACACTTATCCTTTACATTTTTAAAAGAAATATTAACCATGTTAACCTCAGCACTGTGATTACCATAAACACATACAGTAAACATGGCAATTTATAGTTGCTAAAGTTTTAGTTTGAATTGATCAGTCTCCTGTCTTGCCTAATGTCTATCTGAGGTACATTAGTGGGATTACAATTTAAAGTTATGTTTTTTAATTCTCATTTACAAACAAAGAGCATGTTTAAGGAGTCATTGATCAGTTAGAATTTAGGGTGTTTAAACAACAGAGTAAACAGCGTCGCTAAATGAAACATTTACTATTAGAATTTTGAAAATTATATACAAAATAGCTTGATGCTACTAAGGGCTACAAGTTCATTTGGTAATGGAGGTTTAAGATCACCTTAATGTTATTATTGAAACAGAATGATGAAATTAAACCTGGAATACTTTAATAAACATTTCACTGATCATGTTTGTGTATTGGCACTTTATTAAAACATGTCTGCTGATGGTATTTGTATAGTTCAATGTCAGATAACCATACTCAGATTAATTTTCTGATGTTAATTTTGCCAATATAAAAACATGCAGGATATTTAAATTCCTCATTTTTAAATCAGGAATTTGTGTTGGTTGTTTAACCAGAACTTCTTTAAAGTCAAAGTTCATGGCCAAGTTTTAAATATGTGCAGAATCGTATTAAAAACACTTACGTCCCATGGATACACTTTTGAGTGTCTTGAGTCTGCCCAACTGATAGTCTGTCTTTTTAAATCAGTAATTCCAGGATGGCTGCTCAGCACCTACCTTTACCACAATGTCAGAAACTTAAACTCTCGATGACATGATTACAACTTCATTGACCTTTAACCCAGGGTGCTGTGACTCCATGTACTCCTATGAGTTATTTTGTTCTTGAACATGATTCATTTTACAGGCAATCTGTAAGTAGCACATAAATCCATTTGACCAATTGCCTTCACATCAGACAGGTCTTTCCCCCAGTCATGTCTTAATAGTATTATGGTCTTACCTATGTGAACACTGAATTCTCTCATTAGGACAAATAGCCATTCAACTTGCATGTTTAGAAAACTGAACTATTTCTTTAATCTGAAACTTGAGATTTTATTGAGAAGACCACTCTAGTCAAGTGTTCCTCAACCTCTGGCCTGTGACACACTTTTGGTTTAGCTTTTTACTGATTCATCTGCCTTTGTTTCATCTCAGAATGATGAGTGTCATTCTTCAGTGAGATATCTTAGATTTGACCTTTGCCTCAGCTAAAATAAAGTTCCAACAGAAGGGCTCTACTTCACTTTTTTATTAAATTGTTTTTTGATCATCACTATTACAAAAAAAATTACATCTTGCCTGAAGAAGGGGCCTGAGTTGCCTCGAAAGCTTGCATATTGTAATCTTTTTAGTTAGCCAATAAAAGGTGTCATTTTGCTTGGCTCTTCTCTAAAAAAAATTCATGAAAGTTAATTCCTTAGTTTTTTGGAACAGAGCAGTATTTTATTGTTCATATATATATAGATATAGATACAGAGTGGTCTAATTATGCAGGTCCAGATCGTCTGGATGACTTTGATTTATGCGGGGACATCCAGTTCGGCGCGAAGACATTTTCATGTCGTCAGTTCGCACACTTCTCGATGGTCTGGGATTTTTCAGGTGATTTTCTATGAAATAAACTTAACTTATAGTGTAATGAAAATTGCATAATTAGATC
The DNA here is from genome assembly GCA_026402145.1 of Polypterus bichir lapradei. Taxonomy (NCBI): domain Eukaryota; kingdom Metazoa; phylum Chordata; class Cladistia; order Polypteriformes; family Polypteridae; genus Polypterus; species Polypterus bichir. Next base: position 5,250,618 of record JANRMT010062824.1, on the reverse strand, counting down.
TGGACTAATATATATATATATATATATATACACACACACACACACACAAGTACAGGCCAAAAGTTTGGACACACCTCCTCATTCAATGTGTTTTCTTTATTTTCTTGCCCATTTACAGCACTCCATCACTCTCCTTCTTGGTCAAATAGCCCTTACACAGCCTGGAGGTGTGTTTGGGGTCATTGTCCTGTTGAAAAATAAATGATCGTCCAACTAACCTGACTTCTGCACAACACAACTGCTGGTCCCAACCCCATTGATAAAGCAAGAAATTCCACTAAATAACCCTGATAAGGCACACCTGTGAAGTGAAAACCATTTCAGGTGACTACCTGTTGAAGCTCATCGAGAGAATGCCAAGAGTGTGCAAAGCAGTAATCAGAGCAAAGGGTGGCTATTTTGAAGAAACTAGAATATAAAACATGTTTTCAGTTATTTCACCTTTTTTTTGTTAAGTACATAACTCCACATGTGTTCATTCATAGTTTTGATGCCTTCAGTCATGAAAATAAAGAAAACACATTGAATGAGGAGGTGTGTCCAAACGTTTGGCCTGTACTGTGTGTGTGTGTGTGTTCACACACACATATACATATATAATATACATATGTTACATTTCTGACAAATGAAGTACTATTTAAAAAAATTAATTGCAACAGAATGGCTTAACAACGCTCCCATCTTCTGGAACTATTCATGTATTACAGCAGTTAATGTGCAGGAAATGACTGCATGATATATTTTGAAGTTTCGAGAAACTTCAGTATGGCTCCCCTTAATTTTTGTTTTGCAAAATTCATTTTTTGATATATCGCCTTCATGTTTTATAAACATATTAAAAAAATAAAAGACAATCAAAATATTGTCTATTTTGGTTTTTAGAACAAAACAAAGCCAGACCTAGTGCTGCATTTCCATATGTAGAATATGTTTAAGTGCTTCAAAGTTGTACTTGGTGACAAGTTTTATATAAAAGTAAGATGTATAGAATTATTTCAAAGAAATCCCTTTGACATTCTGTCCCTATTAAGATACCAAGGCTTCGGTTCCCCAGAGGGGACTGGGCGGTCTCATGGTCTGGAATCCCTAAAGATTTTATTTTTTCTCCAGCCGTCTGGAGTTTTTTGTTTTTTCTGTCCCCCCCGGCCATTGGACCTTACTCTTATTCGATGTTAATTAATGTTGATTTATTTTGTTTTCTTATTGTGTCTTTTATTTTTCTATTCCTTATTATGTAAAGCACTTTGAGCTACTGTTTGTATGAAAATGTGCTATATAAATAAATGTTGTTGTTGTTGGTTCTGAAGTACATAATTGAGAAAGTTAAAAGGTTAGCATTGGGATAAGTCTTCAGATATTATGTGACAGATTGTGTAACTTATTTTCTAAAGCCTATGATTTACCTTTATGTATTATTTGAACTATTTTTCTTTTTGTTGTTATTGTAGGGAAGATCTGAGGCGTTGGTTTATTCAACAAGAAATGGATTTATTTAGATATAGATTTAATGAAATTCCTGGAGATCATTTGCAGAATTTTCTGAATACCAACAACCTTATCTATAACTCTGTGAGTATTTGAAATACTTTGTGTATTTTTTTTTTTTTTTTTTTAAGTCTTGTGTAGGTCTTTTGATACTATTAAAGATGATTGGTTGGTTTTAGATCAGAGGACAGAATACAAATGGCAATGTCACGTAGCAAGTCCATATATTTATTAAACTACCCTTTTTTTTTTAAAAAAAAAAAAAAAACAAAAAAAACTCCGCTGTGATTTCTGTTAACTGATAACTTGTGCATTTTTTTGTTGTATTATATTTATTAGGTCTTGGTTGTTAAAGAAATTAGTGCCATACACAGAGAGTAGTGCTATAACTAGTTTGTGATGGATAAACCTCTTGTTTATTGGAAAAATGCACTTTTCTGGGTAAGTGGGGTAGAATCACAGTAGTAATATTAAAATGAAAAAACCTGGTGGTGCTGTCATGTTATATGGTTCATTTTCAAGATGATGTTTAGGTGCACTGATTCCCTTTATGAGCAATTCAAACCAATTCTGAACGGTCATGCTCATTGTTTGTTGAAATATTTCTGTCCTGATGGTGTCCTTCTAGTTTGATAATGTTCCCTTGCATAAGAAAAAAAGTGACACGATTTATGTTTGAAGACTACAATATTAAAGCCATATTCCTTGTCTTGTGCCATTCAAGGACTCCAAATTTATTTTTGAAATTGGGAAGGAATCCCTCCGCCTTTTATATGTGTTGTCACTTTTCATAAATTTTGCATGTAGCAGTTTCCACTCATATTTGGTCCTAAAAAATCAGGCTTGCTAGAGAAAAATTATACCAGTAAAATAATACAAAAAAATTTGAGGATATAAAATAAAATATACTATGAAAAAAAAATATAGTTGTCTGTACTATAATGTTTTTTTTTATGTTAGGGTATACTTTTCTGGAATTATGCAGACTGCATAAAGCTGTAAGTGTGAATTATGTTAATTTAAGGAGTGTCAAATATTTGTTAAAAAGTAATATATTTTTAGCTTAGGTGCCACAGTATTGCATACTGATTAGCACTGTCACTTTACAGATCCAGCGTACCAGGTACAAATTCAGCATCTGTGTGAATTTTAAACGTTCCCCCAATGTCTCTTTCTTCTGGATACTCCAGTTTGTTTAAATGATCGGGTGTGAATGTAAATGTGTTTGTGTGTGTGAGTGGATCTTGTAATGGACTGGTACCCTATTCAAGACCTTTTCCTGCGTTGTGTCCAGTAATGCCAGTATTGGCTCTTGCTCTCTGCTCCTCTCAATTGGAGTGGGTTTGAGAATAGCTGTGACTATTATTAGTTTGCTTTTCTGAATATACATTTCCAAATCACAGTAATAGAATGTAAAATTGGATTGTGGTATCCTTGAGAAAGTCCTTATGTTTCTGCTGAAATGTCCCTCTTTTTGGAGTTAGAGTGGTGGGAGCCTTCTACAGATGATTTTCGTAATGCATATGTTATCCTTGAACATTGCTTCTAATCTGATTATGTGTCACTGATTTTTACTTTTCAGATTCAGGTTTAAAGATAGCCCTCTATAAACATTTTAAAGAACTAATGATTGTGTGTTTCTTTTTCAACCCAGCTATGAATAGGCAGCTGTCGGATGTTAAATATAAAAAGAACCAACCTGAATATAAATTCACTAAATGATCCAGGTTCTTGAATTTCTGTATTATTGAAGCGCAAAAATATTCTTTTCTTTATAACCTTCAGTTTAGGAAAACGTAGCCAAGTTTCTTCTAAAAAGCAGTGCAAACACTGGACAATGCACACTATGTGCAGTTGGGCCCTGTACAATCTTGCTGCACATTTGCACAGCCGTGCTGAAGAGCCGATTGCTGAATTCCACCAAGTATATAACCCTGGTTGAGGCTCTGGGTTGCAGAGATACCAGACTCAATTCTGTAAATGTGAGTTCCGGTCAAGATCAATGGCAGGCAACAGGAAGGTTACATCCTGTGCATATGACCTTAACAAAACTTAAGCAATGGAAAAACCAAAAATCAATTCCTATATAATATATTTGGTATAATTATAAAATAGTGATTTAAAAAGTGATGTTGACTATTCTTACAAGAAGTAAGACAGAGTGCTTACCAAATAAATAAATCTGTGTAGAAAATGTGTACATTAAAAATTAGAATAGGGATTGTGGAAGAGAGGTGAAAAAGAGAGTGCAGGCAGGGTGGAGTGGGTGGAGAAGAGTGTCAGGAGTGATTTGTGACAGATGGATATCAGCAAGAGTGAAAGGGAAGGTCCACAGGATGGTAGTGAGACCAGCTGTGTTATATGGGCTGGTGACGGTGGCACAGGAGACAGAGCTGGAGGTGGCAGAGTTAAAGATGTTAAGATTTGCATTAGGTGTGATGAGGATGGATAGGATTAGAAACGAGGACATTAAAGGGTCAGCTCAGGTTGGACAGGTGAGAGAGAAAGTCAGAGAGGCGAGATTGTGTTGATTTGGACATGTGCAAAGGAGAGATGCTGGGTATATTGGGAGAAGGGTACTAAGGGTAGAGTTACCAGGCAAGAGAAAGAGGAAGGCCTAAGAGAAGGTTTATGGATGTGGTTAGAGGGGACACGCAGGTGATGGGGGTGACAGAACAAGATACAGAGGATAGAAAGATATGGAAGAAGATGATCCGCTGTGGCAGCCCCTAACGCGAGCAGCTGAAAGAAGACGACGACTTTTTATGCACAGTCGTGTGCCGAATTTCCTGCCCTGCACGAGTCAATAGATCTCGCCCCATTTGAGCTGTTATGGGAGATTGTGCAGCAGTGTTTTTCCAACACCACCACCACCATCAAAACAACAAAAGCCACATTCCATTATAGAAGAAGAGAGTTGCATTATTTTAATTCAATTCCAGACACTTTTTGACTCTCTACCAAACACGTATTAAAACTCTTGTAGTGACCAAGCTTCTTTTATGAAAACAATGTATGTATTTCCTTTTATCAGTTATTATGTGCTGCTCTGCCCAGTTGTTAAAGTGTGCATACAGTTGTGTGAAGTCATATGTGCTGTTCTTGTGGACTTGGTCTGCTCATTTAAAAAAAAAAAAACTTCTATGCTGCTATATTTCTTGTTCTTGTCTCTTAGGTGTTAATTCCATTGAATTTATGAAGTATATGCTCATGTATTGCACCCCAGCATTTTATTCCTTCTCAGCTACTGTTATGGCAGCACAGATGACATGGTCTGGGATATTACCCAGGTATGACAATGTGGGTTCCGCTTCATGCTCTCATCTGGCTTTCGTGAGCTCTTGAACCCGGCGTCTGCCTGACCGCTCGGGGTTGGTTGTCTTCCCGTCTTCCTTCTCACACTCAAAGTGGTCCTATGGATCCCTAGGGCGGACTCTTCCCCGATCGAACCCACTCTTCTAAAAACCTTACTGGGAGCGACCCTGTCCCATGAGCACCGATCACTCGCTCTATCCGGGACCCCTGACCGCGTTGATCTTTCTCTTTCACAGCTGGATGGCTCTTTCACTCTCTTCTCCACCCCCAATACTGCTCTCTCGCTTTCCAAGCCTTTTTTTTTTTTTTTCTCTCGTCTTCCTCCTTCTGCACTCGCGCTTCTCCTATTTATCATGGGGACGTGGCTCAGTTGTGGCAATTAGCAGTTCCCAGCATCAATTACAGATGCGGACGATTTCTCACCTGTGCACGTAAGCAAGGAAACGCCCGCAGCTCGTGGCATCCGAGAACTGCTCTGGCCACACTATCACACCCCCTCGGCCATTATTTATTTAAAAACTGGGCTTTTATTCTGAGCTGTGGACCCACTGTATCAGACCAGGGTGTTGAGTTTTTGTCATACTGTATGTTCTGTGGTCTGGCTTAGAAGTCTGCATTTCCTCAGGACCTGACTTGAAGACTACAGTTAAGAGTTGTGATTATTTTTGTCATTGAGAGTGGGGGGTGGGTGGTTTTTCAACATAGTTTATTTAATTTGCAAGAAGTTTCCTCTATTATCAATATTCTATTCAATTGAAAATGGTATACAACTTTGTCGGCAGTGGGACTGAAAAGATGTTACTATGCAGACCTATAACTTTAATTTAGTAATGGAAAAAAAGTGTCAAAAAAACAAAAGATGGATAGATGTGAATATCCAAACAATACAGATATTGATGGAACAATGTTTATAAAAGAATTTATAGATTCAAATGCTGCTCACAGTCCTTGAACATTGATTTTAATTTAATTAGGGATTCTGTAAAGGGATGAGTGTATGTATTTTGTGTCATCATACCAAGTGATGGATGGGTACCCTACCTAGAACGTGTAGTGGCATGCATTACCTGTATACTCTTCCTGTCCTTTAGAAGATAAAAGCAGGTAATCAAAAGGAGTGAATCAAATAAAGTACATTGAACAAACATTGCAAATATATGTTTGAAATGTTGTCCTTTTAACAGTTTCACATTTAACAGTTGTATTCACATCCTTTTTATCTTTATATATAATACGCTACTGTGGCTGTTCGTTTGTCTGTCCAGGATTTTAAATCACCTGTAGTTCGCAAACCGTGTCACCCATTGACCTGAAGTTTGGTACACATATACAATGTGACATCTACTCTCCGCTTTCAGGGTGTTGATTGACCTCCAAGGTTATTCCTCTTTTTATTATTATTATTTTATTTTATTGTAGAATCAACTCTTGGCAGCAGCCAGCAGGGCACCCGTGCGGCTCATGCTTACAGGCACCGTTCTCATCTCTACCACCTTCGCCATCACCTCCCCTACCTCTTCATATCTTAAATCATTCTTGAGGCAGATTGAAGACTTAAGTGCCAGCTTAAGTGAAAAATTAAAGAAAGCGTGCTAAGTAATTACTACACAAACACTGACTTAATCAATTTTAACACAAAAAGATGCTGACGAAAGAAGAGAACAAGTGGGTCGCTAGGATGGGGAAAAGAAGAGCTGCTCAGGAAGTGGCAAGTGCATCAACCTCTGAGCACACGAATGCTAAACGTACAGAGAAAGAGGATGAAAACTCTGAATGCTCAAGTCAAGTGGATTCAGTGCACTTTATTGTGCAGTGCGCCGTTACTGGTTTCAAAATTAAATTTGTCTTCAGAATTGTTACCTTTTTTTATGGCTGCAGTATACTGAGTTTTAAATATTATTGCAGTATACTATGTGAAAAAACAAATTTAATCAGACTGTTTTGAAATGTAGTTTTATCAGTTACAGTAAATTTTATTTTATAATTAAAACAACAACAAATGAGTAACTGTAACTTGGAGCAAAACCTTTGCTTAATTAAGAAAAAAAATGCACTCGGCCAAGGCGCTGTCTAGTAAAATTCTAACTACCGTAGTTATATCTCTTTTGTTGCTATTCAGTTGAAGCTTTACATGTTGTTTACCTGTATAAAGGAAACAAAATCCCTTTTGAAAGATGTATCAATATGTTTCATTATTCTCAGTGCTAGCAGAACACACCTATTGGTCTTGGCTCTGCATGACACTGAGAGGTTTGTTGTCACTGAAATTTGCTCACAGCGTACACCTTCAAATGACAAATTGTGGTGTCTTTGCTGAGTGAACTCTCATATTTTTTTACTGGCCTGTTTAGAATAAATGTGTTTTGTGTGGTATTTATGCGAGGAAAATAATGCATGTGATATATTTAAGTCAGGATAAATAGAATATGATTTATAGTATTTTATTGAAAAGGGTCAAAAAAAAACCCAAAACTATACAATAGTAAAACAAGTGAAAGACCATTTCTGACCTTGAGCTTATGGCAATTCAATGGTTAAATGGTAAATCAACACTTTATTTTAAACAGAGGAATCAATTAAACATTTAATGTACACTGTACTAATACTGGGTATGGCCTCCTTTCGCTCTCAGAATAGCCTCAGCTGTTCATGGCATTGATTCCACAAGATGTTGGAAACATTCATTTGAGATTCTGGTCTGTGTTCATAAGATTGTATCACACAGTTTCTGCAGGTTTGTCAGCTGTACCTTTATGCTGGGCGGCATGGTGGCACAGTGGTAGTGCTGCTGCCTCGCGGTAAGGAGACCTGGGTTCGCTTCCCGGGTCCTCCCTGCGTGGAGTTTGCATGTTCTCCCCGTGTCTGTGTGGGTTTCTTCTGGTTGCTCTGGTTTCCTCCCACATTACAAAGACATGCAGGTTAGGTGTATTGGCGATCCTAAATTGTCCCTGGTGTGTGTGCCCTGCGGTGGTCTGGTGCCCTGCCCGGGTTAGAATCCTTGCGCCCTGTGTTGGCTGGGATTGGCTCCAGCAGACCCCCCTGACCCTGTGTTAGGATATAACGGGTTGCACAATGACTGACTGCAAATCTTCTGTTGTACCACATCTAAAAAATGTTCTGTTGGATTCAGGTCTGGTAACTGAGAATTCCACTGAAAAACACTGGACTCATTGTCATGTTCATTGAAACCAGGATGACTTTTGCTTTGTGACATGCTGCATTATCATGCTGGAAGTAACTATTAGAAGATGGGTAAATTAGGGCCAGGAAAGGATACACAATACTCAAATAAGCTGTGGCATTCAAGTGATGATTGATTAGTATTAATGGGCTCAACGTGTGCTAAAAACAAAGTTCCCCACACCATTACACCACCACCATCCTGGACTGTTGACACAGGGGAGGATGGGTACGTGGATTCATGCTGTTGACCTTGCCGTCTGTGTGCCTCAGCTGAAATCGAGATTCATAAGACCAGGCTGTGTTTTTCTAATCTTCAGGTATCCAGTTTTGGTAAGCCTGTACCCACTGCAGCCTCGGCTTTCTGTTGTTGACCAACAGGAGTGGAGTCTGACGAGCTCTTCTGCTCTTGTAGCCTATCCATGTCAAGGTTCAATGTGTTATGTATTCTGAGATGCTCTTGTACTCACTACATTAATACAGAGTGGTTATGTGAGTCACTTTAGCCTTGCTGTCAGCGTGAATCAGTCTGGCAATTCTCGTCCGACCGCTCTCATCATTTAACTGTTTTTGTCCACAGAACTGCTGCGAACAAGATTTTTTTTTTTTTTTTTTTTTTTTTTTGCTACATTCTGAGTAAACTCTAGATACTGTTGTGTGTGTGAAAATCCCAGGAGCTCAACTGTTAAAGAAATATTTCAACCAGCCCGTCGGGCACCAACATCGTCAACCACCGGCCATGGTCAAAATCCTTGAGATCACATTTTTCTCCCATTCTGGTGTTTCTGGTGACGTGATCCTCTCGGAAGACACTTTAACGGCACGCGAGACAAGACAGTGAGACAGCATTTAAAACAAGTTCACAGACATCTAACCTCGCAGTTGTTGGAATGCATATGGCAGATGCACTTCATGTGCTCCCAGCTCTTAAAGCAATCACAAGCAGAACACGCAGCTCGTCAGGAGCATTAGCAGCAAGCCAGCAAATGATCCGACTGGTTCTCCTTAGCGTGCGTTCAGCACCCCCAACCCCCCAACACTGCGAGCGGCAGAGATGCAAAGTAGTAAAAGGACAGCTGCTGTACAGGCTTTTAAATGATCAATGCAAAGCGCGACAAGCAGAACACGGAGCTCACCAGCAGATGATCCGACTGCTTCTCCTTAGCGTGTGTTTATTCCCCCCACCCCCCCAACAACGCGAGCGGCAGAGGCACGAAGTGGCTATAATATAATTATAATATGATATAATTTTATTTATTTTTTCTCTGTGTACAACCTATTTGTCTCTCTTGCCTTGTTTTCTGGGCCAATACATTTTTGGGAAAAAATTTTATTTTCAGCTTTTATAATTTTTAAAGTATATATGCCCTACTATAATTTAAACATTTAGTTTTTACTGCTACAAAAGAAAGAAAATGGGTCCTTGAGCTAATGAATATCACTATTTTTTTTTTTTCCTGGCTTTTAGTTTTAAGCATTGTTTGACCAGAATGTCTTTTTGTTTCAGTGTGATTCATTCTCTGTGCCTGAGAATCTCAGTATAATCTGTGACTCTGTGATCGATTGCCATTTACAGCCAGAACTGAAACAGCATTCTGGAGTCACTGACATTATTCTGTGCCTGCTATAGTAAACATGCCCAGCAGGATTAAACTTCATTTGTTCGTAAATGCCGTGCTGGATATGACTGGCAATCAAAAAAAACGAGGAGGTGGGGGGAATGTTGCATAGGTCGGAACGAGAAAGGAGGGATTGCTAAAGGATTTTTTATTTAGTGAGAACTTCAGTGTTAAAGGGTGTGGGGGTGAAAGGGATAGGACTGAGAAACAGAAGAATTTTCCAAGTGACTGCAGTTCAAAGGAGCCGGAACCCTAAGTTTCCTGCAATCCCTATTGAATTCTAGTCACACTGTATTTTATTTTATATATATATACATATGTATATGTGTGTGTGTGTGTGTGTGTGTGTGTATATATGT
>JANRMT010062824.1:5192839-5235660 GCA_026402145.1 Polypterus bichir lapradei | reverse complement strand
TTTCCTGTATAAATCGTTGGTTGTTACGATAAAAAATGTCAGTTAAACATATAGGAGACACACACACTGATATTTGAGAAGTGAAATGAAGTTTATTGGATTTACAGAAAGTGTGCAATAATTGTTCAAACAAAATCAGGCAGGTGCATAAATTTGGGCACCACAAAAAAGAAATGAAATCAATATTTAGTAGATCCGCCTTTTGCAGAAATTACAGCCTCTAAACGCTTCCTGTAGGTTCCAATGAGAGTCTGGATTGTGGTTGAAGGTATTTTGGACCATTCCTCTTTACAAAACATCTCTAGTTCATTCAGGTTTGATGGCTTCCGAGCATGGACAGCTCTCTTTAACTCACACCACAGATTTTCAATTATATTCAGGTCTGGGGACTGAGATGGCCATTCCAGAACGTTGTACTTGTTCCTCTGCATGAATGCCTTAGTGGATTTTGAGCAGTGTTTCGGGTCGTTGTCTTGTTGAAAGATCCAGCCCCGGCGCAGCTTCAGCTTTGTCACTGATTCCTGGACATTGGTCTCCAGAATCTGCTGATGCTGAGTGGAATCCATGCGTCCCTCAACTTTGACAAGATTCCCAGTCCCTGCACTGGCCACACAGCCCCACAGCATGATGGAACCACCACCATATTTTACTGTAGGTAGCAGGTGTTTTTCTTGGAATGCTGTGTTCTTTTTCCTCCATGCATAACGCCCCTTGTTATGCCCAAATAACTCAATTTTAGTTTCATCAGTCCACAGCACCTTATTCCAAAATGAAGCTGGCTTGTCCAAATGTGCTTGAGCATACCTCAAGCGGCTCTGTTTGTGCTGTGGGCGGAGAAAAGGCTTCCTCTGCATCCCTCTCGCATACAGCATCTCCTTGTGTAAAGTGCGCCGAATGGTTGAACGATGCACAGTGACTCCATCTGCTGCAAGATGATGTTGTAGGTCTTTGGTGCTGGCCTGTGGGTTGACTCTGACTGTTCTCACCATTCGTCGCTTCTGTCTATCCGAAATCTTTCTTGGTCTGCCACTTCGAGCCTTAACTTGAACTGAGCCTGTGGTCTTCCATTTCCTCAATATGTTCCTAACTGTGGAAACAGACAGCTTAAATCTCTGGGACAGCTTTCTGTATCCTTCCCCTAAACCATGATGGTGAACAATCTTTGTCTTCAGGTCATTTGAGAGTTGTTTTGTGACCCCTGACCTACATACACAGGTGAATCCTATAATGAGAAAGAGTATTTAAGGGGGTCAATTGTAAGTTTCCCTCCTCCTTTAATTTTCTCTGAAGAGTAGCAACATGGGGGTCACTGAGCTTACCAAGCCAATTTCAGTTCCAATAATTAGTTCGAAAAGTTTTGGAATCAATAAAATGACAACGGTGCCCAAATTTATGCACCTGCCTGATTTTGTTTGAACAATTATTGCACACTTTCTGTAAATCCAATAAAAGAAATATACTTTTTGATATTTCTGACGCAGCAAAGTAATTAAACAGGAACTGACTACAGACTCTTACTACACAGCAAATTCCTTAAACCACAAAAAATGGTTTCAAAATAAGAATTGGTTGGAGCAAAAACTTGTAGTAGTGACTGCTCTCTAGGACGATAGCTGAATGCTCCCAGTATAAGAGGAAAAACTAAGGAAACTGCAATTCTGCTTTGGCATGTAACTGTCAGTCTTAAGTTTGGTATATAGAGAATACTGTGGGAGTGTAGGTCGTGTAAGTTGAATGTGAAAAACACACGCTATTGGTCCAAAAGATTATGATATGCTAACGCCCACCTGAAAGATTAACCACGCAGCCCACAGCTTCTTTTTTTCCCTATGTATTGTGCCTACGTGACCACACGGTAATACCCGAACTATTCCGAAGCGACGTTTGCACTATTTTGTTTTTTTTGTATCTCACACCCTTATACACCTTTATTGTAAGAGTGTCCCTTATCCACAATGGAGCATTTGATCAGAAGATAATATGAAGCTGGTTTTAAATTAAGTTGTTGAAGTGGCGAAAGAAATTGGTAACTGCGCTGCTGCAACAAAACTCAATGTGTCTGAGAAACTGGTGCAAGATTGGAGAAGGCAAGAAGATGTTAAAAAAAAAAAAATAAAATAAAATAAATAAAGTGTCGTATTTATGAACGGGCATATAAGTCGGGGTCTGATTTTATGATCGATTTTTCAGGTTTCAAGACTCGACTTATACGCAAGTATATACGGTATTTGGTTACACACTATTCAATCTTTCTAGAAGTTTTTTTCTATTTTTTTAAAGTATGTGTTATTTTGCACAATATTAGTCCACCCCTGTTAGTTTTTTATTTTCTTTAATATTATTTTCAGTTTCTATAATGTTTTATTATACTTTATTGTGAAATATAGGAGTACTGAACTTCTGAAATGAGGCTTTTTTATCAGTGTTTGGTGGGTCATAAACTAATTCTTCATTTTATTAACCACGTCGACTTTCACAATTAAGAATGAATGCATATCTTTGATTGCATTTTTTTGTTTTATGGTTTTATTTCTACACCAGTAAATTGCCTCCTGCTGAAGAATACTAATCAGAAGTTCCAGTTAATCAGATAATCTGAATTAGTGAAAAGGAGCTTCTATTCTGTATTTGCATTTGGGGTGGAATGAATCGCTACCTTTCTCATTAGAATGCTTTCTGATTATTTTTTTTGAAATGCTAAAGATGCATCTCAGATGGCTTATATTGCTATATAGTTAAACTGCTTGCATAATGCACACACTTTCTGCAGGAGGACTAGTATGGCAGATTTGCTTTGGGAAGCTGGTTTGTAAATGGTGCTGTTGTACTCTTAGGGGAGATCATGCTTATATAATCTGTCTCCTGATGGCTTTCTTTTGGGAGACGACTCTTAGATAAGGTTGGAAAAGAGAGTCTGTCAGAATTGCCATAAAGGTAATAAATCATGAAATCCGCTGCAAGGCAACATGAAAATACACTTGCTTTATTTGTTAAAAATCTGTAAACATTAGTTGCCTTGTGCTGTAGGCTTTATACATAAAAAGTGTTTTTAGAAGTGTTCTTTTTTTAATTTTCGTAACTTTTGTCTTGAAATTGCTTGATTTCCTTTAGTTTTTGGTCAGTTAAGTAGTTATATGTATGTAATATCAAATTGTAAGCCTGCAGGCTTTTCATTTCATTGTCTTAAATAAAAATGCTTTATGCAGTAGTCTTCACATAATAACCTGGCCCAGAGCTTTGATCAGAGCAATAAAAAAAGATTCAGTCAGTATATACAGTAAAATACAAACACAACTATCTACTACTTGCATGATTATTCTAAATAGGACACACCTTATAAAGAAGCTCTACCAGAATGCAAATTACAGTGAAAATTTGACTCCTGTAGATGCAGACCAGATGGTGAATTCACTTTTTTTTTTTTTTTTTTATAGGTATAGGCAAGCTGGTAAACCGGACCCTTTGCAGTCAATAATTTACGTTTATTAGCTTATTTGCTTTTATCCAAAGTAACTTACAAAAGAGGTCAGCATTGTTGAGTAAACATCAGCTGTTCAGAAAAACAAGTGTTACAGGACAAGGTTACTAGTACTGGGGTGTCGTACCATGGTAGCCATTATGGATGTAGTGAGAAGTCCAGCAGAATGACATCTTGCCTGAAGAAGGGGCCTGAGTCGCCTCGAAAGCTTACATATTGTAATCTTTTTAGTTAGCCAATAAAAGGTGTCATTCTACTTGACTTCTCAAGACAAAGTTACAAAATTGAACATCATATTTGAATAGCTTGGAACAAAATGTAAGCGAGTTGCACTTCTTTGGTTGCATTGTCATTGCCAATTAGAAATTCACAGAGCAAGAGTGTTTTCAAATGCTTCTTAAATACATTGAGGGAGTCAACAGTTCAAATGATGATAAGCAGCTTGTTCCTCTAGCTAGGAGCTACACATGAAAAGAGTCTGGACTGAGTGCACAGACAATGATAGTGATACTGAGTGTGAAATGAGGTATGTTCCACAGGTCTGTGGTTCTGTGTGGAAAAAAATACTTCCATGTTCTTGATTATGAATGTATTTTAAAAGAAAAACTATAATCTGTTCTTGCCTTATCAACACATCCGTTCATCTTCATTTCTTCTGTACAAAAAAAAAATTCTGCTCTTTTTTACTTTTTTTTTTCCATGGCTTAAACACAGACCTCTATAATTAGTCTATTAGCTCTTCTCTTTCCAAGTCCTTTATGTAAGGCAGAGCTGAAAACAGCACTTGGTATTCCTAAAGTAGATTCACAAGGGCATTCTACACAGACGGCTTAACCTCAGTTGACTTTTACTTTGTGCAGATTTAGACTGGGTGCTGCATAACATAATGTCCTGTTAGACTTTTTAATCACTTTTGAAGACCATTGCTGAATCCGCTGTGAGTCTGATATCTTTTTTAGAAATTATATTGTCTGTCTCATAACCCCTAACATTCAATATAATTCCACCTTGCACTCTCCCCCAAATTAAACTTTCATTGACTCAACCTACTTTGAGGAGCAACTTTACATTCCTGCGCTTGTTCTAAATCAGCCAGGGTTCCGCACACTCCTTTCTTTCTTTTTTTTTTTTTTAATGAATTATTTTTTTATATTTTGAGTTGTTTAGGAATGTTGATGTTACTTTTGTTTGTTGTCTGATTTGTTTTTTAGGCCTGTGTTAATATTTCATTGGTTTTGTGGGTGGTCCCCCAAGAGGTCTGGCCACCTGCCAATCACTGCAAGGAACTGCTGTTCGCCCTATAAATCCAGAGGGTCTTCTATAGTTCTTAGTGGTTCATTTCAGATGTGCTAGAGATTGGTGGGTTTACTTGTGCTTTTTGCTGTGCTTATGCTTACTGTGATTTTCTGGATTTTTGACCTTCTGCTCTGTTTTTTTGATCTTGCCTTGAATTTCTGTATTGGGAATTTATTTGCCTTGGATTGCCTTTGCTGGCAACTCTTCTATGTGTTTTCTGCTCCCTGGACCTTCACAGTGTAAAAGAGCACTTTGTGAGAATAAAACTTTTTATTTTACAACTAGCCATCCCCTGCGGCTCCGCCTGAGTTATAATGAAACTGGAGAAACTTTAAAAATCAATAAACAAACCAGTATCGCTAGCCAAGAGGAGGCAAGGTCCACTCCAACACGTGGCCCACAACCTGTCTGGGATTAACGCGAATACAATGAGGACTGATCATTTATGTTAGGTGGAATGCCCAGAGGGGGCTGGGCGCTCTCATGGTCTGGAACCCCTGCAGATTTTATTTTTTCTCCAGCTGTCTGGAGTTTTTTTTTTTTTTTTTTTTTTTTTTTCTGTCCTCCCTGGCCATCGGACCTTATTTTTATTCTATGTTAATGAGTTTGGTCTTATTTTAATTCTTACTTTGTCTTTTTTTTTTTCTCTTTTTCTTCATCATGTAAAGCACTTTGAGCTACATTATTTGTATGAAAATGTGCTATATAAAAAAAAATGTTGTTGTTGTTAAATAAATCCCTCCTGCAAGTGAACTCTGATACTTAGCATGATGAGAGAAGTCGCAAAATCAACCGGAATGTTCAAGCAAATTAAAAAAAAAAAAAAAAACTGAACCTGAGTCCGTTAAGTAGTTCTCTCGTGAAAAGCGGACAGACATGGCAGACACAGACAGACGTTGGATTTTATATATATATATATATATATATATATATATATATATATATATGAGAGAGAGGATCCTGCACTGGCCTTTATTTCTAGACTGGGGTTTGATAGTAAATGCCTCTCCTAGTAGGCATTTTTGAAAGTGGGTTTTTTGGACTTGTGTGCTTTGGGACTCCTATTCATAATAGTGCTAAATCCTAAAATGCCTCTTAGGAGCACTTCCCTAATAAAGCACAGGTGTGGTCACTATAGGTTCTCCAATGGGAATAGCAATAGCCTATGGCCTTTCTCTGTACAAATGGGAAATCTGTGCACAATTTGATAGAGATTTGATTGCCAGGCAAACATTCAGCTTTATCTTGCATATTTTTACTTACCATGCAATATGCTGAACTTCATTTGCAGCATATCTTTTCAATTTTGCCTGTTCATTTTTGGCTGTAGAGTATGATTGAAGGCAGTGTTGGGCAGGGATCCTGGCTGTGATGGATGACTAGATACCTGACCGGGAGGCCCTCATAATAGACAGAGAACTTTGGTGATTGGCTGGTGTCCCCTCTACTATCAGACAGCCTCTTGGGCTGTGTGCCCCCAGTCCACTGGCTGGCAGCATACCTCTGGTGTAGCTCCTATTTAGACACCCACAGGTCTGCACAGGAGTTGTAGTTCTGGAAGGCAGCCATAGTGGGGTCCTTGGGGACTACTAGGGGGTGCAGTTGGGAGGAGGCTTTCTTCACAAATGGAGGTTCTGCTTGACCCAGAAGTGCACAGGAGAAGTCAGAGCTTGGAGGTGATGATAATAGCTTACCTATGAGGAGTGGAGGAAAGAAATTGCGCATTGTGTGTTCTGGAAGAGAGATTATCAGTTGAAAGGTATTTCCTTTAAATAAAATGTATTATTTGTCCCAGATTAGACTTTGAGAAATTGTGTGTAGGGTTTGGGGGGGTTTTACCAATCTTGATGCATTTTCTAATTCCTCCTAGTGTGGTGTTGCTTACAGTTGAAGTGATGTGATAGTCTTTTATAAAAGTTGAAAAGGCTGACTCCTTGCAGAATGTCACATTTGACAAGAGTTCTTTATAGTGTAACCAGGGTTTTCTGTGTAGAGGACAGTTTAGCAGTAATATTGACATTATACCCTGAATTGGGAATGCGTGTGTTTGATGGATGATAGCTTTAAAAAGAATTTATTATTTATTCAAAACTTGATGAAGAATTTGGTAATTGTGATATTATCCTCAATAATTACATGGTTGTTTCCTTGTAAAGTGTATCTGTGCTGACTACTCATTAACATACCTGTGCCAGTTAACTATTTTTTTAAATTACTTATATTGGTTATAATAAATACCTCTTCTAAAAATAAGTGTTTTTAAATAATTAATACAAAAGTTAAAATTCATATTATTTTAGATGTTTTCAGTTTAAGAAAATGTCAAATCTTAAAAATGTGCAATACCAGACTAAAACTTTATCGAATATTTTAACAGAGCTTAAATTCAAGGCTAAAAATCATACACATTTAACATTTAATCCTAACTTTAAAGGAGAAGTTAGAATCATAACCTCATTGCTCCTATGTTGATATATATCATTTATTTAAAAAAAAAAAAGTTTATGAACAATGTTCTTGATTTTAGTTTTATTTTTCCTGGGGAAAAGACAAGTACACAGTTGAAATGAAGTCTGCATCCACAAGAATATCTGCAGTTTGCAGCTCGGAGTAGCATTATAAGCCTCAAGCACTCTAAATAACACACAGATAAGCACTTTCACAGTGCATTACATGGAAGGCTTAAGCCCACTATTGTAGCATTTGATGTAAGCATATGTGAACTTTCTCTTTTTATTGTAACTTTCTGCTTTGTAGATTTTATACATCAGTTCTTCAGGAGTCTCTCCCTGAATTGTAGCCTAGATTTGACTTGAGGCCGTGCATCAAACCATGTCCAGTTATCATGTGACCTCCAGTCTGTGTGCCTTAATGTTTAACATTCTTAAGCTTAAGGCTATTTCACAACAGAGAATTAATCCCAGGAATTTAAATTCATTTTCAAGAAAACAGTATAGGTCACTTATAGAATGTATTTCATTGTTTTTTGGATGTAAGTAGTGATGAGAAGTACAAACCGCACTAAGTTCATAAAGATTTAGATCATGTAATTTAATTGCATTGTCCGTCATTACTATAGCATATAGACATGTATCCCCACATGCACAGAAACAGGAGACAATTCCCAAACACCCAGATTTCTGATGCTTGTAAAAAAAACTACCAGAGATGATACAGCACTAAACATTAAGATGCTCATACTAAAATTCACATTAGTAGTTAAAGATAAAGAGTAAAGGTCAAATGTTATGTGTTTTTTTCATAAAGGAATCCATTAATCCTTATTCAGATATCATCAGGTTTTCTAACCATTTCTTGTATCTGCAGTAAAATCTATACAGGGGGTCCTCGGGTTACAATGTCTTGACATACAATGTTTCGCGTTTACAGCGCTCACTCCCACAAAGAGTTGATGTGAGAAGGAATAAAGATAAGGATTTTTTTTACACGTATTTTTTTCTGTTACTACAGTACAGTGTACAGTACAGTATATTTATGTTATCTTCCTTTTTCTGTGGCTTAGTTGTGTTTTTATGTTCTAGATTATGATTTTGCAAATGTGATAGGATAGGTAAGTTAGGTAGGTTAGGCTAGGGTGTGTTTCGACTTACACCAAAATTCGGGTTACATCACTGTTGTAGGAACGGAACTGTTTGTCGTAACCCGAGGACCCCCTGTACTTATAATTGTGGTAAATGTGTTGATATCCTTTCCCAACTATAGAAGTGCTGTCAAAAACCTGCATCTCTGCCTAATGCATGGTAGCACCAGCCCTCAATAAAATACACTCTTCTTCAAAACGTTACCTTATACCTATACTTATGGTTCAACCAGGGTCAATATCCTGGCTTAAGTTTATAATCTTGTTTGATATTTTTGTTGACTTATAAGTTCTCTTCTTTTGTTAATTCTGCTTTTGGTTTACCTTCATGTCAAATTGTTTTTCTTTGCTACGGGTTAAATCGCATTATAGTGAATATTGAAGTAATGAAAATTTTAAGAATAATGAATACTTTTTATTGGCCCGGACAAACCTTCACACAACATCATGTTTAATGGATTTCATTTTAACGAAATATAAATCACAGTATAACAATTTTTTTTCGAAAAGAAATGGCCAACGAAGATAATAATGCAATGAAAAAAATACTTAATGCCGTGCCCATATTTTAGTCTCAGGAACCCAGCAACAGGCTGTTTCTTTTTTGTTAGACAAAGAGAAAGTGACAGTCTGTTGTGAAATTTCTAGTCTCGGTGAAGCTCTGTGAGAATGAATATGGGACATCATGCAGGTATAGTCGAATTCTGAATCAGTGCTCCACCAGGTGTCCATGTGGGTAGTTGTGTCGTGTACGGATACTGTACTGTAAGAATTTTCGTTGTAATGAATAAAAAAGTGAGAAACAGTGCTGGTTTACAAGGAAACAAAAAAGTTACATCTAACATCTCATTTTCATTCTGTTTTCATACCTGTTTCTTTTAATAAAAAAAAAAAAAAAAAAAAATCAGGAGTGTGTGCTCCCCATGACTTTCTTGTATACTGAGATAGAGGAAAAGGCCATCAGAATCACTTACAATTGTGCAATATTTCTCAAATATTCTCTTTGTTTCTCATCATAACTAATTGATAATATTGATACACAGCCATTTATCTCTATTTATAATCAAACTTTATATTAAAATGGGGTGGCACGGTGGCGCAGTGGGTAGTGCTGCTGCCTCGGAGTTAACTCCTCCCTGCGTGGAGTTTGCATGTTCTCCCCGTGTCTGCGTGGGTTTCCTCCCACAGTCCAAAGACATGCAGGTTAGGTGTACTGGCAATCCGAAATTGTCCCTAGTGTGTGCTTGGTGTGTGTGTGTGCCCTGCGGTGGGCTGGCGCCCTGCCCGAGGTTTGTTTCCTGCCTTGTGCCCTGTGTTGGCTGGGATTGGCTCCAGCAGACCCCTGTGATCCTGTAGTTGGGATATAGCGGGTTGGTTAATGGATGGATGGATATTAAAATGATATTTTTGTACTTGTGGAAAATGGCGGTGGAATTTTTTTCAAGATTACATATGCATTACCAAGATTATGTACAAAGTAAAAAAGAGTTATAGTCTCCTAAAAACATAGAAAAGTGTTAGTACTATATAATATTTGTTACAATAAATAGCCATTTGGTAAAACTGTATTTAGCTACATTTAATTATGATAACGATGGTGGAAATTAAAAAAAAATCATAAAAATAAATGTATTACCGGGAACACGACGGGGATATAGCAGCTTATTGTTACCGTTACATCTTTATATTTGCATGGCATATTAAATGTTTACATGTTATTGTTAAACTGATGATGTATAAGTTAAAATAAAATTAATAATAGGTATTGAGAGAATATACGTTATAGCGAATGCAGTTTAATATCATGTACACTGTTTATATTGAGTGCAGTTTTTAATATTGTGTACACATATATCCATGATACAAAAAATTTGGATGGTTGTTTAAATAAAATGCTACTTCTGGTTGAGTGATTTTTTTTCAAATTTCATATCTGTTTACTTTTTATTATTATAAATATCTTTTCAAAATTTGAATAATCTGTAATTATAGCCATAGTTTACTTGAAAATTCGTAAAGGTATTCAGTTAAAGTTCCACTTCTGCACACTTTTCGCACACAGACAGACGTAATTTCAAAAATGGTATTTTCAGACTGTGGAAGGTCTAAAACGTCAAGATTCATCAATGTCGAGATCAAATTTTTTCACAATTCCTACTCTTTCTCTATACTATGTATACGAGAAAGTAAAAAAGTTACGTCTAACATCTCATTTCAAATAAAATATTTTTTGCAGTTTAGGAAGCAGTCAAAGCCCGGTGTAAAATGTTCTAAACATTGTGTGACAAGCACGTTACTTGGTAAGCCTGATGCTTCAGAGGACTTCCGATTACTTTGCCCCTTGGTTTACTGTTTACCAAATGTAGCGGCCACTACCATTTAGAGATGATGAATTGCCGGTGACGATGTATACATATTTCTGTGTTTTGTGGTGTTACTGCTCAAGGATTGCCCTCTGCCTTTTTATTTCTGGACTACATTGATGTTCTAAGACTGATTACTATTTTGTTTTCCTGGTTTCTGATTTCTTGCTTCTGTTTATTGCATTTGATTGTTTTGATCTTGTAGTTGGGTTTATGTGTTGGATATTGCCTTTTAAGACAATCCATGCTGCCTGATTTTTTTTTTTTTCTTTCACCTTTTAAAAGTTTGGCTTCTTTTAGAATTAATAATGAATACAATCCTGCACTGATTTACAGCTGACTAAGTTGAAGCCATTCGTACTTATGGCTGGGGACCATACGAAAACAACAGGGAAAAGCTTCTAGAAATTGCCAAAAGCAGCTGCTAGAGGCTGCCAAGGCCGTATGTCTTTTGTTTATCACGACTTTTGGCAGCACTGCCAGCCATCGAATGATACATTCTGTATAGATCCTGTGAGCAAAGCGGTGGTATAGCTGCACTGATGGCACTCTGTTAGCGGTCTTTCTTCCCACACCAATGCTGCAACCAGCAAATGACCACAATTACAGCAGCCCAGGTAAGCAGAGAGTTGAGGAGACTTCGTGCCAGCAAAGCAGTGGGTCCAGATGGAGTATCTCCACGACTGCTGAAGGCCTGTGTGTTGGAGCTGGGGAGTCATCTACAGCGCATCTTCAACCTGAGCCTGGAACAGGGGAGAGTCTGGGGGCTTTGGAAAACATCTTGCATCACCCCAGTCCCAAAGGTATCACATCCTAGTGAGCTGAATGACTTCCGGCCTGTCGCTCTGACGTCACGTGATGAAGACCATGGAGCGGCTGCTGCTTTACCACCTGAGGTCACAGGTCCGCCACGTCCTCGACCCTCTGCAGTTCGCATACCAGGAGAAGGTGAGAGCGGAGGATGCCATCATCTACATGCTACACTGATCCCTCTCCCACTTGGACAGAGGCAGTGGTGCTGTAAGAATTATGTTTCTGGGCTTCTCTAGCGTCTTCAACACCATCCAACCTCTGCTCCTTAGATACAAGCTGAGAGAGATGGGAGTAGATTCATACCTGGTGCCATGGATCGTGGACTATCTTACAGACAGACCTCAGCATGTGCGTCTTGGGAACTGCAGGTCTGACATTGTGGTCAGCAGCACAGGAGTGCCGCAGGGGACTATGCTTTCTCCGGTCTTGTTCATCCTATATACATCGGACTTCCAATACAACTCGGAGTCTTGCCACATGCAAAAGTTCGCTGACGACACTGCTATCGTGGGCTGCATCAGGAGTGGGCAGGAGGAGTAGTATAGGAAGCTAATCAAGGACTTGGTGCGACTCAAACCACCTACACCTGAACACCAACAAAACCAAGGAGCTGGTGGTGGATTTTAGGAGGCCCTGGCCCCTCATGGACCCCGTGATCATCAGAGGTGACTGTACAGAGGGTGCAGACCTATAAATATCTGGGAGTGCAGCTGGATGAGAATTGGACTGGACTGCCAATACTGGTGCAAGAAAGGACAGAGCCGACTATACTTCCTTAGAAGGCTGGCATCCTTCAACATCTGCTATAAGATGCTGCAGATGTTCTATCAGATGGTTATGGCGAGTGCCCTCTTCTACGCGGTGATGTGCTGGGGAGGCAGCATAAAGATGAAAGACACCTCACGCCTGGACAAACTGGTGAGGAAGGCAGGCTCTATTGTAGGCACGGAGCTGGACAGTTTGACATCTGTGGCAGAGCGACGGGCGCTGAGCAGGCTCCTGTCAATCATGGAGAATCCACTGAACAGGATCATCTCCAGACAGAGGAGCAGCTTCAGCGACAGACTGCTGTCACCGTCCTGCTCCACTGACAGACTGAGGAGACCCCACACTATGCGACTCTTCATTTCCCCCTGGGGGGGTAAACGTTAACGCTATACAAGGTTATAAACTGTTATACCTGCCTTGCACTCTCCACCTTGCATTTTTTAACTTGCACTACGCTTTTATTGCTCTTTAATTAATATTGTTTTTATCAGTATGCTGCTGCAGGAGTATGTGAATTTCCCCTTGGGGATTAATAAAGTATCTTTCTATCTCTATCTCTCTATCAAAGTAGAAATAAGTAAGAAGAAAAGAAAACAAAAATCATTGCGCTCCTAGAATTCCAGTCTCTGGCGACTGGTTGTGCCATGCAGCATTTTTTTGTAGTCATGGTTCACTCGACTAGAACTTTTTTGTTTCTGATGTTCTGAAGTCCTGGTGGGCCACAGTGGCCGCAGCTTTTCATTCTAACCATCTTTTTAATTATTGAGCCGTTTTTGCTGCTGTTTAACTTGTTGTTTCTTTTTCCTTAATGAGCAGCCAAACAATAATGAGACACAAAACAAGCCGCCACATGACCAGCTGACCTGAAAATAAAGAAAAGTGAAGGTCTCGGGTCATCAAAACAACTTGACGGTGGTCTTAGAAAAAAAAAAAAACAGAAAATCTACAGTCTGCTGTGGCAGAATGAGAGCTGCAATTAGTCAGGATATTTAATAACGGCTTTAATTAACGGCAAGAACTGGCTTCTCATTAAGAAACTGGTTGGAGTGAAATTGGCTGGATTTGACGTTCCAATTTAGCTGGTCATCTGTTGGCTCTTTTTTCATCTCATTTCTGTTTGGCTACCATTTAATGAAGAAACAAATCAATTCAGAGGACTGAATCCTTGAAAACAAGGCTATTAAAATAAATGGAAAAGGAGTTAATTAGCAGTGAAAACAGCTCGCTGATTAGGAAAAGGGTTGGAATGAAAACCTGCAGCCACTGTGGCTCACCAGGACTGGAGCCGGACACCCCTGCCTTAGTGGGATGTTTTTGGTACGTTTTTAGATATCTTGGGAAATTTTAAGTACATTTTAAATTTTAAAATCTATGGCTGTATTTTCAGTTTGAAAGGCCTCCTGTGGAGTTTGTGGGCTGGCTGGTTTGGGTTAGGCTAAATCTGGGTAGGGCTAGGCAAGCTTTGTAGGATTTTTTTAGGACACCTCAAACTGTTTTTGATATGTAAGTGCTCAAGTTTTTTTTTTTTTTTTTTAATTTAAAATTCTCCCACTGACAAAAGTTCCGGGATCATTTCGCAAAGTATAACATAAGTAACATTTTGCTTTATCAGAATATTGAAAGCGACTATTTTAGTGTCATCCATACAATAAATAATTTACAAATCAAGTACACAGTGTATAGATTCAGTTTTCTTTCTTATTAAAAAGATTGCAAAACACAATAAGCAGTGCTATAAATTCAAAGGAAGCATTTTTCATCTTAAACAGTTGTACTTAAAGAATTACAAAGTGATACTATTTTATAAAGTCAAAAATACAATATACTCTCTATGTCCAACATTCACTTGTTAGCCCAGATCAGCCTTACAGTTACTGTATTTATTTACCAAAAGCTGTTTATGTGAAAAATACTGAAATTCCTAATCCATTTTTCCTGATTTTGCATTCCAAAAACTCTGGATTTCAACATGTGATATATTATAATAAGGGGGGGGCCCCCCCCCCAGATATTATAAAAGCAGGCATCCAGGCAGCAGTGATTCAGGAGAATTGGTGCCAGTCACAGACTACATAGAATTAAAAGACAGTAATAATCACAAGGAGTGGCCTCTCCAAATTGACATCAAAATAAATTTAAAAGGGAAACTGCATAGTGACTATTTAAAGTTGGACTGAGGAAACTGAGTTTGAAGAAGTGGTAAGTGAGTAAAGGAAAGGGGATGATCACAGTAAGTGAAAAGGAATGGAGTAGGAAGGAAAGGCACTGAAGTAAAAGTTGTTACTGTAGTACAAGGGTCCTCATGTTTTGTTGTTAAGGGTAAGTGGTGGCTGCGTGTTTTTATTCCCAGCCCAACCCAGTTGCTTGATTAGAATCCAATCCTTTCCAGTAATTAAAATTATTATTTAATCTTATGGCTTGTTCATGCTTTCATTCTTCTACATAAGATTATTCTTATTTTTTCTGGGAATATCATCTAAATGCACATGGACTGGAGCAGATCAATAATTGTCAGTCTTTTTACTTTTTTCCTTATCTACTACTTTACAAATAATTTATTAAACCAGATACTTGATAATAACTGCACACAGTTGTTAATGGGAGCAAGTTAAATCAGCTTCTTTTTTTCTAGTTCTGAATATATTAAAATACAGTAGGATGATATTTATAGGAAATATATAAATATTTTTGTTGTTTTTTTTTTTGCATTTTTGTATATTTAACTATTTTTTGTAATTATTTTACCATTTTGTGAAAGTGTGCTGAATCATTGTTTATTTTTTTTTTGTTGTCTATGATACTAAGATGGTTAAGATATCTGATCTAATTAATGATCACTTTTTAGCTTTGTAAAAAAATGACTTTCACTAAAAGCTTAGTTTAATCTGGTTTATCAAAAATATTGAAAAACTCCTGCTGAAAGTCTGTCCTTTCATTTTAGAAATATGGATGAAAGGCATATAAAATTATAGCACACCCAATACATAAAAGGAAACTATATAACCTCATTACTGAAATGAATACAGTTGATGGATCAAATACTTATTAAATAAAATTAAATAAATTGGCCACTTATGAATTTATATGCATCACTATACTCCTCGGAATGCACGAATAATCAAGCTTTAATTAATAGTTTCTTTGAGTACTGCGACATTCCATCATCTCAAGAACAATTCAGAAATGTATTTGCTTGCCAACTAACATTTTCCAAAATTACTGGAACTATTAAAATCTATGTGTGGTGGAATATCTCCAAGCACAGATTAATACCCAGCTAAGTGTTATAACAAATTTGCATCAGAATTACTATTAATGCTGCTGGCATTTAAGGAAAATCATAAGAATGAAATATTAATTAAAATATTGTTGTCGGATTTTATTTCTTTTTTTTTTTCCCTCTTATAACGTATAATTGGAATCTTATAACCCAAATTTGCATTTGAATACTTGAACTAATGTTTTGCACAGAGGTGAAGCTGCTAGTGGGTTCTGAGCCTACAATATTTGAAACCTGGCCCACCTACATAAAAGGTTGTTTTAGATTATTCTTATTCATTAGATGTTCCCGTAATCGCTAAGGTACTGTTGCTAGCCCACAGATGAATCATTTTGAAAGCTGCCATTAAAAGCATTTGGTTTTACTATTGTATGCCTTTTCCTTCTGTAATGTTTTTTGTGTGCAGTTTACATGCGTGTTTAGTTGTAAAGTAAATAACAATATTGCACAGTGGATCTAAAACTTATTCCTAAATGTCCCCTGTGGATACAGGTTTGTGTGCCAGCAAACTTCAGTTTTAAATGGGTCTCCTAGCCTAATTTAGCAAGCAATTACATTATTTACCAGTTTTCATGCTTTAGGGCCAGTATAGGAATTATAAAAAGAAGTTTGGTAAATTTTTGTTAGAATGGACCATGTGTTTATGTATTTTGGTTTTTAAGATTTTCATCAAGATTTTCATTCTACTCTATTTATCTTCCCCTTAGTGCCTTTCATTTCTGTTTATCCATCTATCTAATTAATCCATTATTTACTAATAAGCACATTGGTGGCTATGACTCTGAAGTAGTTGCAGCCTTTCAACCAGCTGTCTGCTCTGCTCATTATTTTCCATTATTAGGATACAATTAATGGAACAAAATACACATAGAAAAGGCAAATTAATAGGACAACAATAAGACAGTTGGTTACGTAGGTGTTTAAGAATGTGTTAGTGATACTGGGAAATTGGTTGTGGGTTTTCTAATGGACAGAGAAAGCATTATTATGTATTTCTGTGTTTTAAAATAATGGAGAATGCTTTATGATAGCTCATTTTATTTATTTATTTGTCTTCTGACCTGTTTTCAGGAATGTATTGCAATCAGATAACAAGGAAGGTCTGAACTTTATTCACTTTGTTAAATATATTGATAGCATCTTTAAACAATATCAGGGATTTCAAAAGAGTTTACCTCTAGATGATATGAGACCATGTTGCAAAAGGGATCTTTGAATTAGATTTTCAGATAATGAATTGATGTTGTCTCCTGATAAAATATGTACTCTTGATCCATGTGTGACAAACGTAGTGCAGTTCATCTCAATATTATATACCTTGTGTATCTCTCTTTGACTCCTGCTATCGAAAATGTACCTGGGTCAAGACCCTAATTTTGTGCAATGTTGTCATGCATCTACTTGAATAAGTCACATGCTTTTGAGATGTCCCCTTTGCTTTTAGCCTGTAGGAATAAAACTGTTTCTTATTTATCTGACATCTTCAATTCACAGTTGTCCCAAATGGATAGATAGAACTGTATTTATCCCCCGGGGAAGATTTGGCTTTTTACAGAAGCTCTATAATAACTGACTGCCAAGACAGAAGTTTTCTTTCTTTAAAATCATTCTGGTATTTGTTGAGACCATTGTGTGTGTGTGTGTGTGTGTGTGTGTGTGTGTGTGAGACAGAGAGAGAGAGAGAGAGAATTTATTTTTTTTTTAAATGAAATTCCGTAAAAAGCCAGATCATTCCTCTGGGGATAAATAAAGTTCTTACTCTAATAAATAATATTGTTATATTATTACAAACAACAAATCCCTCTCAAGTATACACTAGGGTGACTGAGAATGAAGAAAACTAAAGACCAAGCCAACTTCTGACCTGGCAATTACAGTCGCAGTAAGGCAGTGTACAACGTATATTGCTGTTGGTATAAAGGAGCCCCAGTTGCATTTCCTGACACACTTCTGCTAAATAATCATCTGAAAGTACCTCAGTGGTAGTGTCAGGGAGAGGATTTGCAGCATTGAGTATTGTTCATAATGGCACTCGTTTCGTTTTTTTAATTTTCTCCTTTGCTACTCCTTCCAGGTGGTTAAGAATGGGTCCCATAACTGCGTCTTCCTTTTTAATTGGCTTGTTGATTCTGTGGGCCTCTATTGAAGGGATGTTACTGGCCATCACAGTTATAGAATATGTGAAGGATGTTGTTATCCACATTAAAGAATCACAGTCTCATAAGAAAAAAGTGCTTGCACTGCTCTTTTTTTATATAGTTTCTCAGTGTTAAGAGGCACATCCAGACTGTCATAGATGTGGACTCCTAAGTACTTGCAGGAGTGCAACACCACTACATCATACACTCCCTGAATAGTAACCGAACATAAGGGCTCTTTGGTGCTGTGAAAGTCAGTAACTAGTTCCTTGATTCTGTTCTAACAAGTTGAGATGCATAAACTTAAAATCTAGATCTTAAGATCTGATGAATGTCCAACTGTATTTTGGTTAAATCATTTGTTTGTGGACTTTTAGTGAATAATGGTTGAACTGGTACGGCACATTACCGCATCCACTACATGACAAAACAGCTTGGGATCCTGGTTGGCAACCTCCCAGATAGACATGCGGTCCAGTCCTACCCTCCGGAAATGACCATCGTATTTGCCACAGCCAGATGTTACATGGGCGTCCCCTTGGCCTGGTCTAGCCACTTGGGATCCTCAGGAATGAGGATCCTGCGAGCCGGATCACTCTCTGGGAATAGAGCCACATGGCTATAGTGGCAGAACTGATGCTCCCTCACAATACAGGTAACGTGCCTCATTTGGGACTCCGTGAGCAACACAAAGTCAAACCAGTGGCACCCAAGAATTCTCCGAAGAGACACAGTACCGAAGGAGTCCAGTCTTCATCTCGGGTCACTGGATAGCATCCATGTCTCACAACTATACAGTATAGTAAAACCGGAAGCACAAGGACTATAAAAGACTTGGACCTTTGTATTTTTGCAGAGATATCAGTATCGGTGCACACCATTTTCCATCTACTAACTTCATAGGAAGGTAGTCACCACAGACATGAATGTCACTGCCGAGGTTAGTAAACCTCTCGATGAGGATGACATTCTCCCCACAGACAGATGCACTGTTGATGGCTGTGCCCAAGATGACATTAAAGGCATGGATCTTGCAAGCACAGACACTCAGACTCCTCGCTCAGTGAATCTCTCTTTACCAACAGATGCCCTACAGCCACTGGATCCCTTAACCCTGCCTAACACCCACTCCATGCAAGTATTGAACAGAGTAGGAGCAGAACACACCCTTGACAAACCTCTGAATCGACTAGGGAAAACGCAGAGGTTCTGCCTCCACTCTGCACAGCACTCACAGTACTGGAGTAAAGGCTGGCCATGGTATCCAGCAGCAGCTTTTTGGGAGATACCACGAGTCTCAGGATGGGCCTACAGGGCAGCTCAATCAACTGAGTCATATGCTTTACAAAAATCAACAAAGGCTGCTTAGACACTCTGCCGATACTCGTATTTGCACTTGATGAGAACCCTCAGTGCCAGGATGCAGTTGATGGTAGACTTCTTAGGCGTAAAACCAGACTGCTCAGGTCACTGGTAAGTGAGCAAGTGTCTCATGGATCCTATTGAGGTTGAACCTAGCAAAGACCTCACCCAACACAGAGAGCAGTGTTATCCCCTTGTAGTTGCTGCAATCTAGGTGACCACCCTTCCCTTTTCAGAAAGGGATGACAAGTCCTATTTTCCAATCAGTTGAGTTGATGCCCGTCTCCCAAATGGAAGCAAAGATTGCTTGCAATGCCAGGAGCACAGCCTTGCCACCAGCCTGGAGAAGTTCACCCCGTATACTGCAGATCCCTGCAGCCTTCCCTACCTTCCGCTCGTTCACCACCTGTGCAATCTCAGTGAGACTGGGTGGCTCACAGATAATTGGAGGATCAGCCCCAAGAGCTGTGGATGAACCATTTACTTGAGTGAGCTTCAGCAAATCAGATTTTTGCTAACAGATTCTATTATGTTGATATTTTATTTCTGTAACATCTGGCTTCTTTTTGTAGTCTTAAGACCTGCCACCTTCTGGTTGGTGGTGGTATTTCAAGTGAAAACCTGGGAGTCATCTTAAAAAAAGCATCAGCGCTATTGACATCTCAAGCTTTCATTTTGCCCTTAAGTTCATAATTTAAATTTACTAGAGCAGACTTTGTCCCGATACCCCAAAAACCTTTGACCATGATGCCTAAAGTGTCCTTGGCTGATCAGAGCAACCATGAAGCTTGTTTAAACATAATCCAGTCCTGTAGTGAGAATTATTAGTCTGTAGTATGCAGTGTCCTAATATTAATTATTGTGTCCTACTGTTATCCTTTATATGGAAATAAAATGCTCAGCACTTCCTGGATAGGTGCAGACACCCCCACGATCCCAGAATTTAATTTAAGTGGTTTGAGAATGAATGAGCTGAACAATTTATCGTGCCACGTTGTTTTTATATTTTCTAAGTAGAAGTTCCTTTTAGGCATGAATTGTGCATTTCATTATTGCATTAATTAAAGGAATCATGATGTTTACAGATTTGTTTGTATTACGGTATGTCACAAAGTGTGTGGTACTTTGATGAACAGCCATGCATTCTACTCGGCAGTGATGGACATGTTTTCTGTAGGGTTATACAAGAAATAAAGTGACAGTTTTAAAGGAAGTCAGTCTTTAATGTCAGTCTCCAAGGAGGTAAGCAATCTAGTTCTCAGCAAATGGGAAAATGTTCTCTTCAGGAGCACAAAATTAAGAGTTCCCAGTGTGTAGCACTTAGTCATCGTTTTCTGGATGAGAGAAAGAGTTGATTTATTGCCATGTACTTCTTCATTTTCATGATAAAGTAGGTGAAAAAGCTTGCGGCACACTAACACAAGGCTTGTTAGTGCTGTGTGTGTTTTACGCTTTATCTGCTTGGAAACTGGAAAATGTTATTAAGTAGTTCGCGAATCAGCCAGTGCATGAATATGCAGCAAGATGAGCAAGTGAATAAATTTTATTTGCTGAAAATTATGCTCCTCTTGACACTGACTGTTGATCTTTTTTGGTATGTGTGCAAATGGAAAATTATGCATCAGCCCATACTGTCTTGAATAATCTTTCTGAACTCTAGCAGTTAAGTTGTTTGCTATAATTCTGGTCTCAAGTGCATTTATTTATACCTACCATTGCTTTTCATTAATGTTTGCTCTTGAGGTGCAAGATTTTTACAAAACATTTTTTTTACACAAACATTATTATCAGATCTCGGGTGCATTGGATGTATTTATAACACGTGAAATGGTGCTTATACCTTAAAGGGCACATAACAAGTACCCACATTGGTTTAAGTTAAAAGCTGTTGTTACTATGCAGTATTTGCTAAGTGGCAATAGTCTGTTTTAATCCTGAAGTTAGGAGTATAACTGGAGGTGGGCAATCTTGACCGTGGAATCCCTTTTGGCTACATTTTCTATTATAGACTTTAGGCTATAAGGAAATTAAGTATCTGGTTTAATTAAATGGCTTGTCCACTCCCTGCTGTCTCCAAAATAAATGATGGGGTGGTTATTACTTCTCTGTATAAAAAAAATAAATAAATCAGAACAAGTCACAAATTCTATTACATACTCATGAGACAATGCTTACCCCATTCTGCTCTATTTTAGTCTGGTGGCATTATTGCCTAGTACCCTTAAATGGTAGTTGGTTAAAAACACAGATTTTAACACTTTAACCACCGGCTAACCAGGAATCATTTGCTCCCTTGTATGTTCTTTACAAATTAAGTATGCTAATTACTGTGCATTTATTTTCCTCCCGAGGGAAAATTAATTTTAGTTCACAGATAAATTACACAGCATTACATTATATAACTGAAATATTATATGATTTACATTGAGTTAAAAACTGAATACAGCAGTAAAACCTAAAGAAACATAACCTTTCTATGTATCAGAAATATTGTTTAAAAAATGAATGTATTTACTAAAAGATTTCCTTAAGGCTTTAATACTCAAATAAGAGAAAAATGAATACAATCTAAAAGTGTTCTTGTTGATTATCTTGGTATAATAAAATATACACTCAGTTAATTTTTTAAGTGGCAACCTAATTCATTTACCGTCTTCATTAGTACCAGGAATTGCATTTTAATTAAGAAAATTTAATTAGAATATAAAGCTACCATCACTGTGGCCCTCCAGACCAAGACTTCATACCACTGACGTAATTCAGCATCTGAGCATTAAAGCACATGGACTGAAATATTTGTCCCTGTATGTCTGAACATTCTCAGAATTTTTTGAGGGCAGCTGTTTAAGAAAATTTTAGTTGACGCATGGACTGACTTCTCATTGAGACAATGGTAGGAATTAAACCTGTAGTTACATTGGTTGCCTGAGTACAGCTATAAATCTTTACTGAGGGAGGCTGGATTATATCTCCCAAACAGACAGGTGGAAAGAATGAACCACAGGAGTACTAATTGAGTCTGGTATCAAAGATGAGGCAGCCATAGAGCTTTCATTAATGCACAGGCCCAACTCTTAAAAAGACTATTTGATATCGGGGTGTTGAGACCCTGGGAACCTTATGAAAGGACTGCAGTCTAATCACCCCCAGCCCTGGAAGCAACTGAAGGATGGATAGAATGGAAATTGTAGTGTTTTTTTTATGGCCTTTTTCTTTAAACTTTTAATTAAACCACTTTAATTTAGGAGGCAGGTTTATGTGAAGGCTTTCTGGAAGGGAGTGTGGAAAACTGTGGAGAAGAGACAGAGAGAGAACACAGAGCAGTTTGCACCATATGAGGAACTGTAAAAACTACTTCTGGTCCGCAAGGTGTCCCCAGTTGTGTGAGTTAGCTGACTTGGAGTTAAGTCTTTGAGCTGGTTCTTTTACGTCTTGCCTTTTAGCATCGTCCTCTAGTAAACATTAGTAAACTTTGTTGTTTTTTTATTTGTCTTATAGTCATGGTCAGAGTGATATGCAAAAATGCCTACTCTACTACATACAGGTAAAATTCCTTTACAAGAAATATCTTTACAATGAAATGTTCATTACAGCGAAGTATTTTTATGGTCCCGACAGCTTCCCCATATGACACGAGTCTATAGAAATCTCGTTACTATGAAGTACATTCAGTAGATGCTTTCATTACAACAAAGTGACCTTGAAATGCTTGAATGAATCATCTACAGAGCAGTTAGTTCTGTGGCCGCAGCTCAGTTGTGCACAACGATCCCCTAACAGAAACATTGTAAAAAAAAAAATTCTTTCTTCGAACTTTCCTTGTACTGTTTTTTTGCTGTTTTTGTCTTCGGTGGTTTTCAGTGATACCTTTTGCTTATTGCTCATCAACATTTGAAAAACATCCATTGGAATTTAACTCAGTGTCCCCCTCCTATTGAAACGGCAGACATGAAAAACGATAAACAGTTCATATTATAAGAAAAAACTTTACATTTTTGCAGCTCTTGATTCCGACAAAAAGAAAAAAGACGTTGCCAGTGAATTTGGAATTTCGCCATCGACACTGTCAACTTTCTTGAAAGACTGAGCAAAAAAAGAAAAATCTCTGGTTGCAAACATATGCGACCTGCTACATTTGAAGACTCTGAAAAAACAGTTTTTATGTGGTTCAGTGAGGCTCGTTTAAGAAGCATTACTGTTAATGTGGCATTCATTCAAGAAAATGTGAGGTTTGTAAACTCTCTTGGGACCTCCCCAAATTGGACAACATGGTGAGGAGCGTCCCGAACTCACCACATTTGTGGAAGACTGTTTATCCATTTCCAGAGCAACAGCAGGCTCACAGCTCTACTGCAGCTCGCTACCGAAGAAAACAGAAAAAATCTCGATTGGTGAAAAGGAACATTGTACATACAGGGAACAGGATTACTTGGCCACTGATCTAGTCACAACCCTGTTTGACTGCTGTATCTGTTTATCCCGCTACAATAAATAACCCTGCTGTTCCTGTTTCAAGCTGAATAAAGCTGGTTTTGCTAAAGTATGGAGACTCAGCCTCGTTTTTTGGGGTGTAAGACAGGGACTTCTAGCACGACCACACAATCTTTTAGGATTTGCTTCTGTGGCGCTTAACTGCAGCGCTATGAGCCTGATGTTGCCCTGGCAACAGACAAACAATTTTCCACAGACGTGGCAATCGTGCTTCGGGAAGCACTTCAGCGTGACGTTCCTGTTGGGTGGGGAGTAGGGGGCATCCCAAAAGAGTTCAGAAACCTCACAATATGAAGAAGAAAAGGATGATTCGGCTTCTGATTGATAACTGTGCTGCCCACAGCATGCGTCCACATTTAGATAATATTCGCGTTGAATTCCTCTCACCCAATTGCACAGCAATGCTTCAGCCATTTAATTTGGGCATCATTCGCACCCTGAAAGTGTGTTATCGCAAGGAAATGCTGAGAAAAATTCTCGTCAGCATAACTTGTAGACAGGAGAAGATTAAAATTAACGAGAAAGAAGCTATTGAAATGATTGCAAACGGCTGGGCGCAAGTTAAAGAAAGCATAATAACAACAAGTACAGAATTGCATTACAGCAAAATTTTCATTACAACAAAATATTTTTTAGGTCCCTGGCAGTTCGTTGTTACGAAATTTTACCTGTATATGTAGCTTTAACTCTTCTGTTACTTAGATTTAATGTGTTTTTGTTTGTATATTTTCAATGATCATAAGAAGAAAAGCCTTAAGGTAAAATGTATGGGACAGTGCCAAAAGATGCTTGTTTCAAATGTAATATAACACTAATTGTTTGTAGTTTTAACCAGATTCTATAAAAGCACATTGTCCTGGAGATTACTGCTCTCATTGACTGAAAATAGTATGCCTGCTGAGCAGAAAAATACTTTTAAGAATTTGGGGTTTGATATTTTATCTTTAAACATCTGGAGGAACTTCATAATCTGCAGAAAATATTTTTAATTTATTTTTACCTGTGCCCTTGTTGTTCTGTTCTGCATGCAAAGAAGTTGACAGAACTTAGGGATAATTTAAAACTAATTCTCTGTCTTTACAGTTTTATTGTGACTTAGAGCCAGCAATTAAGATTTAACACCGCTTTGTTACCCCTGAATACTTTTCGCACGTTCACCATTGAAAACTAAGGTTTCTTAACAGTACTGAACATTTTGTACACAAGTGCTGAGCTTCATGTGTAATTCACACACTTGCTGCTTTGGTGAGATTTTTAAAAGATGACACTTCATCGGAGGTGTGCTTTCTAACAGCGACACATCAAAGTTGTTTTTTTATGATTCTTTAATTACATTCTTAGGCGAAATGTGAAGAACACAGAAGATGTGGTCATAGACCTAAGAAAGAAATATCCAGTGCGTGTGACCACTGTTATAAATCGCGAACTGGTTGAAGGACAACCTATAAGGACTTGTGAAAAGAGGTTAATGATGAGCTGAAAGTTTTTTAATTGTGCTCTGACTACAGTTAAGAGATTTCAGCTTAGATGCTAAAATAGAAAAGCTTTACTTATAGATTCTCTTTTTTACAAGTAGCTCTATATACAGTATCTGTTTTACAGAGTGGTTTGTCAAAATGTCAGACATGAGGTTTTACAAATATGAGGCTTTAATAAAATTAAACTGCTAGCAGACTCTTTGAGACTGACTGAATAACTTTGGAAAAGCCATATACGGCCCTTTTCCAAAGAAAACAAAAGGTCTGTCAGTTCTATAACCATCCTGCTCTGCACTATTGTTCTTTCGTAACATAATAGTGTCATGCAACAAAGAATAAAAAGGATAAGAAAATATTAGCATTTGTAACATAGCATTGTCAAACCTAATTCAGAGTCTTGCAGACCCAGATGCTATCCCAAGAGCGTATGGGCCCAGACAGGAAAGAATTCAAGATGGAGTGTAAATCTTTCACAGGACACACTCCTGTATGCACTCAATATAGTATGTTCACTCATACAGGGTATATTTAGAATTGCCATTTAATCTAACATTGAAATCTTTTGAGGTATCGGGGTGGGGAAACTGCAGAGTACTTTACCCATGGAAAAGTCCATGCAGACATGAAAGGAATGTGAAGATTCCTCATTAAAAGCGACCAGGGTTCAGATTTATAAAACATGCATACACATGAAAAGAGGCTCTAAATGTGTTTATGAAGCTTTCCATGCAAATGTCAGGATTTATCAAAGAAAACTTGATGGGAGAATGTGCATATATTTACAACAACTCTGCCCTGTCCTTGGGCAGCATTTAAGAGAAACTGGGAAATGACAATCCCCTCAATCAAGTGAGGATATTAGGGTTAACCAGCTAAGTGAAGACTCGAGCGCATAATAAATCATATCACTGAGCCGTTATTAGAATGTGCATTGACATTGTAATCATATCAAACCTCAAAAGTGGTAATTCTTTTAATTTAATTAAAAGTGTATTTGCACTGAAAAACGGTTTTGGTTTTTCAGCAGTTTATATTGGCTACCTGTTGTCACTTGTCAGAGAACTGGTCAATAGGTCAGGAATATTTCAGCAAAGCTTCAGCTCTATCCTGCCCGTTGTGCTGGAAGCCATTAGCTAACTGACATGGCTACATCCAGTTTTCATTTAGTGTGCCATATGCCTTTTCCTGTTTTATTGTGTTTTCACGCTCAAATCTACTCAAAGTTTTACAAACGAGAGTACATGTGTTGGATTTGAAGCTCAGGGTATTGGGTCCATGAGGCAGCTTTGCTAAACACTGAGGCACTGTCCTGGCCCAAGATCATATTTACCATGTTTGTTTAAAGACAAGCTGAATAGAGTATGGCACATATTGTATTTCAACGCAAGTTTTTTCCTTTTATCCATTGTTGCCTTTTTCATATTTTACGTTTTTCAGTTCTAACACACAAGGCCAGTTGAACTTCAGTTCACAAGTAAAAAAAGTTGGTCTTGACCTTTATCTTAAATTGGATTAGGTGGATGAAAAAATATATGTGCACAATAAATGTACGAGTATGTACACACAGAAAATAATATACAGTATGTTGTGGCAAAGGTGCTATATAGGCGTCGACCCAACACAGACTGACAACGGAGGCACATGTAAAAATAAAAGAAAAGATTTATTTTTCTTCAGCCGTGGGGCACGTCTTCCCCATGTCCCACAGGCCCTACACAGTCCCCAAAACACAGAAAAGAAAACAACAACCACCTTTATTTATAAAGGACATTTTCATACAAATAATGTAGCTCAAAGTGCTTTACATGATGAAGAAAGAGGAAAAAAATAAGAGACCACTAATTAACATAGAATAAAAGTAACGTCTGATGGCCAGGGAGGACAGAAAAAGCAAATAAAACTCCAGATGGCTGGAGAAAAAATAAAATCTGCAGGGGGCCTGACGCCACAAGACCACCCAGCCAGCCCCCTCTAGGCATTCTACCTAACATAAATGATCAGTCCTCATTGTATTCAGGGTTCTCATGGAAGGACTTGATGATGACGAACATGTCCACAACACACTCTTCTTCTTCTTCTTCCTCCACTCCTCCCAGGCAGCTTTGTCCTCCTCCTCCCGACTCTGACGCCTGGAGTGGTGGCTGCTGGCTTCTTATATAGCCCAGCCAGAAGTGCTTCAGGTGATAATTAACCTAATTCAGGCTGCACTTCTGGGTGTGGCTGCTTTCCAGCCCACATGGGCTCGTTAAGCCATGCAGCTCGCCCTGGCGGTGGCCACGGAGCCCAAAAGGGATGAGCTCCGGTGTAACATAATTGTGGCCCCGATGCAACCTGGGGGGCTGCCACCAAGTGTTCCAGGGGACGTAACGTGCATCCCATGGCTGCTCCCCCATATCCAGTGCCAAAGGGGCATCCCGACCATGCGCCCCAATGTATTTGTGAAAATATCTAATGCAGTTTTAATTATCTTTTAGTCTTATTTGTTTTTCTCATGAGAATGTGCATCATGTTACTGATTATTTTTAGAGAAGAGTTTGCTCATTGAACTTTTGAAAATAGTCAATGTACTGATTCTGCTTGGTTGAGAGAGAAAAAAAAATAAACAAATTTTGAATTGAATTAGCTTTATTGCCAAAAAACAGAAAAATAAATGAGTACACAAGACCAGAAAATAGGTTACTTTGAATAACTCTCCATTATAAAAAAAAAAGTCTTGTGACGATACAAGACTTTTTCCTGCGATGAGACGTGATCTTTTGAAGATAGACAGAGAGACACTTTCACGTCCCGTGAGACGGTCAAGTCATGTCCTACTTACAACCTTTGGAAGCAAGTCCTGTGATACACATGCAGAGCAGGTTAGAGATAATGGAAGTAGGAAAATTCGAAAGTCTCACAAAAATGAGAGTAAAGATCGCATTAGTGCAAACAAATGGCAAATATTAATTACTCTGTGAAATAACGGAACAGCGAAAAGAAATTGAATAGTGTTTGAGGATGTCTGGGGGGGAAAGAGAGACAAGGCAGTGAGACAAAAGGACAGCCGCTGTGCAGGCTTTTAAGAGTTTGAAGCGCTGCACGAAATGCATATCACGCAGCAAAGAGGAGGTAAAAAAAGATGTATTTATTTCCCATTGTATCACCGTTTAAGAGGGGGTTTTGGAGGAGTGACCATGTCTCCTTGGGGTGCGTTCAGTCCCCCCTTCACAACGACGTGTAGCGCTGGTGGGGGTTTTTGGCAAATGAAGCGAGCAAGGGGAGAAGCCCCCTAGTTTTCAAGAAAGAAATGTACAGATTTAACAATTTTGCTTTATTTCACAAAGAAAACTTCACTCATGTGTAATTTGGTTTCTCTAAAGTTGTCTTTTAAGCATTTGATTGTTTTGATTAAAGTTTGTGAAACCAGTTAGACTCAATTGTATCGTAGTTTTATTATTATTGTGTGTTACACTTAATGTGCTTTTTTTTAACCAAACACACAAGATGCCAAAAAAACAAAATGCATTTGTACCTCATAATTATGAAGATTTTTTTTTTTTTTTTTTTTTAAGATCAATGAAGAAGAAAAGAGGATTGTGAAACCCTCGATCATCAGTTCCAATGCGAACGTATCAGGTGTAAGACTTGAAGAAATGGAGATTTATAAGGTGAGTTGAAATAAAAAAAATCTTATTTTTAGTTTTTTTTTTGTCCTTTATAAAGCTTTGATTACTTTCTTAAGGTAAATAATTTATTTTGTTGATTGTAATGATTTCATTACAGTGAATAAATTGTAGATCAATAATAAATACAATATTATCTTCAAATAAAATACAAAAAATCTTTTAATCTTTTTTTTTTTTAATTTCTTAATGCTAGATTTGGTGTTTTTATACAAAGTGTGGGTATCTTCATAAATGTTGCTAAGTTGGACTAAAATCCCATCTCGGGTTATTTGTGAATGAACACTTCATTCACAAATGCTACTACTATTGTGTATCCATTTCTAAATTCTTTGATAAAACATTGTTGCATTTTTTTTACTTTACAATCCAGACTTTTTAAAAACCTCTCTAGATTAGTCTTCATCTCAAAAGCAGTGGCAAGTTTTTGAAATCATGAATTCCAGGTTAGCTATTAAATATGTCTTCTGTGTTAATTTAACTATTAATATGTGTCTTTATGTGTTAACATAGACATGACCTCCACAGTCTGTTCAGTTTTCTGCTTGTAATAGAAGCTTTTCTGTTGTAATTATTATAGTCAAGACAACCATTATTGTCTCTGGAAGGAACGGATTAACTTTACAATGCCACAAAGCAAATAATTTAGAAAGAATTACTTAAATTGCCAGGGCATGAATTGATGAAAAGAGCTCTTTAAGTTCCTTCTGTAAGGAAGTTTTTCTGAAATGATGAAGCTTATTAGTCATCTTCAGTTACTGTGAAAAATATTTATTTGCCTTCTATACAAAAGACCCTGTTGTCTATGAGCAGACTAGACTATAATGCAAGCAGTACCTTCAATCATGCATAAAATGTTAATTCCTCAATCCATTATGAATTTCTTTTATCAGGTTTGGGATATTGTGTGGAATACTTGTGCTGTAATATAATGCAAAGACAAATATGCAACAAAGCGTAGCAGAAGCTTGACTATACTGTAAAAATGTATTAAATCTTCTATAGTTGAATAAATGCTTCTAGGTGAAGACATCACAACTTAATAATGGTATATCTCTTGGGATATTTGCAAAAAGTTTTAATTGTTGAATTTATCATAAATATATTGCTCCTCTGAAGTTACCTAATTTTTTTAACAGATGTTTGTAGTAAGAGATGTCTTTATTCATGAGTGATTTGTCATATTACTAAATAATCTGACCCTGCAAATTAAACCAAATCTTACTAAAACATTTGAATGGTGGAAACAATTTATTCACAAAACATACTTAATA
Organism: Polypterus bichir lapradei; assembly: GCA_026402145.1. Taxonomy (NCBI): domain Eukaryota; kingdom Metazoa; phylum Chordata; class Cladistia; order Polypteriformes; family Polypteridae; genus Polypterus; species Polypterus bichir. Next base: position 5,205,656 of record JANRMT010062824.1, on the reverse strand, counting down.
TGTGCAAGATGATTTACACGAATATCAACACATGGACCATATGTGGCACATAAATTGTCCACAAAAATTGTATATAAGTCTATACATAGCAGTACCATTAGTGTTAACATAATTTTCACTCACCCTGTATATATAAAAATGAAATACAGGAATTTAGAATTTGTCCAAAAATGAATTTTGTACACCAGGCTAAATGTGCCTATACTTAAAAAAAAAACAAAAAAAAAACAAACAAACTGAGATATCACATTGACACAAGTATTTACTATGAAAGTCGAAATGTGGTTTTGGTGCATCATGTTCTTTTACTCATCCTTAATACTTCTACACCTTATTTGGAATCCACTTGTGGTCAATTTAATTGGTTGGACTGATTAGGAGGGGTACACATAGTCTATAGAAAGGCCCTCAAATGAGCGAAAACCAAGCTATGACATCAAAGACATTGCCTGCATACCTTAGAGGCAGCATAGTGTCGCGGCACAGATCAGGGGAAGGTTACTGGAAAAATCCTATAGTATTGAAGGGTCACACTTGCCTTCATAATTCTTAAATGGAAGAAGTTAAGAATAACCACTACTCTAGAGGTGGCCTACCATCCAAACCAAGAAACCATGGGAGAAGGATCATGGTAAGAGAAATGACAAAGAACCCGATGGTCACTCTGGCAGAGCTCCATAGAACATGTGTGGAGATGGGAGAAACTTATAGAAGTACAGCCATCTCTGATCTGGGTTTTATGACAGACAGAAGCCTCTTCTCAGTAAAAGAGAAATGAAAACCTGTTTAGGTGCCTTTTTGCAAACTCTTAAGGACTCAAAGACTGTGAGAAACCAAATCTCTGGTCTCATGAAATAAAGATTACCATCATGTCTGGAGGAAATCTGGTGCAGCATGCCAAAAGTGACTCTTCTCCGTTTGGCCTTTAATCAAGACCCTTAACTCGCAATTGCTTTGTCCTGGGTATGATGTTAATCTACATCCAGCCTTGCAAGCAGGCCCTCCAACTTACTGGGAAAAGCTGGGGGTTGGTGGTGGGATTGGCACTCTAGACACTGCAAGAGAAAAAAAACTTACAATGTTTCAGTGTGGTCCTGAGGTGTCACCTGCTGCACACGGGTTCCAATCCAAGTGGTTCAGTGTGTGGTGGGTGCAGCGATGCACTTTAAGCACATGCTCCCCTCCTCCTCCTCTGTACAGTACTGTTCCAAGGTTGAAGCATGATTGTGGCAACATCATGCTGTGGGGGTGTTTTCCAGAGGAAGGGACTGGGAGACTAGACAGGATTGAGGGAAATCTCAATGGAGCAAAGTACAGAGATAGACTTCATGAAAACCTGCTTCAGAAGTTCTGGGCCACAGGTTCACCTTCCAACAGGACAATGACTCCAAGCACAAAGCGAAGACAACACAGGAGTGGCTTAGAGATGGCTTTATGAATGTCCTTCAGTGGCCCAGCCTTAATACACGCTTGACCCCAGTTGAACATCTCTGGAGATGTTTAATAAACTCCTTCATAGAAATAAGGATAATTAGAATGCCAGCTTGTTGTGTTACCATGTATGACTTTTTTTTAAACATTACGTTAAGTCAAACATTTAAATAGGATTTCAAATTAAAAAAAAATGTTAACATGGAAGATGTTAGTTGTAATGATTAGTGATTTGATCTTGGAAGTGGTGCTATATAAATAAAATGAATTATTATATCTAACAATGTTAATATTGTACATTTCCTCATTCCACTGAGGATTATGTTAGGATAATGTGGTGAGTAAGCTAAGGGATAGCCAAGTAAGCTACAGTAAAATGGAAAGAATGAATGTCTTAAAATGTACACTTCTGTTAGTTGGGATAGACGACTGTATGTAGGTCACTTTATTGTTTAACGTTGTTCATTTTCAAATGATGCGGTGTTTGCATAGAAGGTTTTACAAAACTGAAATTTCACAAAATATAAACAGTCAAAGTACTCTCATTGCCTCAGTCAACATTTACTGTACCATTCAGGTGGATAAAGAACTGCATTTTTCTTGGACATACTTGAAGTGAAAGCAAGCACTAAAGCAATCAAAAGTTGGGGGGGGGGTGGTTGGTGTTTAGTCTGCTAGTGCCACAACATCGCACAAACAACTCATTATTCTTCATTAGGAGTGTAATGTGATTTGCTCTGCCTAATCTAAACCAACATATGTTAGCTGAAGGACTAGATAAAGAGGGTAAGTATAGTCCTGAGCATGCCATGCCATTTTTCTAAATAAGTTATTGTCTTATTAATGTGTTTAAATGACATTATTTGTAGCCAGAGCATACCTCTCTGTATCGTTTTAGCAGGAACACCTAAGGTCAGTCAGTACTTCAGGATATAATACCAATCTGATGTTTTACTTGTGAGACTCAAGGTGTAATAATCTCCTTATACTGCCTCTATTTTTCTTCCTCACTTATAAAATGGTTGTGCCCATCATTGGAAAGAGAGCTCAAATTCAAATACAGAAAATAAAAAAATACCATGTCAAAAGAGACCGTAATACTCAGGCAAACATTTAATAGGATAATCAATACAGGCTTAATTACATTAAAGACTTAAAAGACAACTCTTGCTTTTATATTTTGCGTCAGAGTCATGGCTTCATGGTTTCAAAGGCAGGTATTCATGATGCCACATTTCATTTAGACCAGGGGTCCTCAATCACGGTCCTGGAGGGCCACAGTGGGTGCAGGTTTTTGCTCCAACCCAATTGTTTAATCAGAAGCACTTATTGCTCAAGTAACACTTCTGCTTCACTTTAATTGTCTCGCTCGTTAAGATTTTGAACCCTTATTGCTTATTTTAGTCTTAAACAGCTGTATTCTTGGTTTTTAATTGCTCCTAATTAGCAATAACATGAAAATGACAAAAGAGAGTAGCATTTCTCCATTTAGCCTGATACCATTTACACCAGTGTGTATTTATCATGCACTATTGGGTTTAAGTAAACACTTGGAAGGAAAGTGAAGAGAAAAAAGTGAAGGACTGAGAATTACTCCTCCATTTTAGCCCTCAAATCATTTGCATGATATCCTTAGAAAGGGGAAGAAAATCGAGGATATGAGAATTACCTGACATAGCAGAGTTAAAGCACTAACAAGCTATGAAATTAAATTATTGGCAAGAATTGCTTTCTAATTAAACAACCAGGTTAGAACAAAAACCTGTAGCCACTGCAGCCCTCCAGGACTGTGATTGAGGACCCCTGATTTAGACTAGTGGTTATCAACATCCAGCCCTCAGGACTTCATGTGGCTGCAGGTTTTTATTCCAACCGGTTTCTTAATCAGTCAGTGATTGTTAACTTTAATTGATATCATTGTTCAATTACCTGATCCATTTTCATTCTTTTATTTTGTAGTTAGAAAGGTGCAGTAGTATCAGATTTACAATTCTATGAAATTGAGACATATTTGTATTTTTTCAGTATCTTTAAATGCTTATTTTGTTTTTTTTTATAGTACAAATGGCACTGAAAGGAGCAACTACTTTATTGTTATTCACTTGTATACTTATTACTAAATAATTTTCTATATAAACAGAGCATTAAGAATTATTAAAAAATGATAATGGAAAAAATGCTTACCAATTTAACACAAACAGGTTCCTACTTCATTCAGTAAAAATATAACATGGCCAGTTTAATTTCTGGATGGTTGTTAAAAGCCTACAAAGTGGGGGAAAAAATGTCCTGCTTAATTCAGAGAAGAGTCCAATTAAGAGAATAAGTTGGTTGGGACAAAAACCTGCAGCCACAAGGAACCCTGATGACCGAACATTAAGAACCAGTGATTTAGACAATAAAGGAATCGGGCACAAAGTGTTAAAATCACTTAATTCATACATAAATTGGTAATGGTCACTAAATAGGCAAAGTTTATATGAAGGAAATCTTACATATACATATTTACTTATGTATCAAATCAGTTGTCGGTTTCTTTTTACATTTAAACTTGAGCAGCTTGCTGATTCACTTCATATTTCCTCTGCCTATAATTGGTATGGAAAAGAAGGTCTGAAGGTTTCACATTTCAACTGGAAACGGCTCCGATGCGCTAAGACAGGTATCATGCATCATATACTGTGCACAAAATATCTTTGTTTATTAACAGTTTGTGTTTTAAAGTAGTGTTATTTCAGCAGAGAAATAATAAACTAAGTATAGCTATCAGATTCAAAGATATGCTGATATGTCTGCTTTTTTTTTAACAATATTCCTGTATACTTAGTACAGTATTTCATATTTATGTCAGCACTGACTTATGCTTACTTATGCTTTGCCCTCCATATAACCTGTAATTTTCTAGTCAATTCCTTAGCCACATTTTTCAGTACTCGTTAAATGTGGATTTCATTTGCAATACATTGTGTTGCTACATTTGAAACTTGGACTTTTTTTTCCAAATTTTACTTGTATACATATTGTTGTGCTAGACGAGCTAGCAAAATAAAGAGAGTGCAACCAGGAGAAAAGACATAGTCAGTATTCAAAAACAAACTGAGAGCTCAAGCTATATTAGCATCAAAACTAAGATGAGAGAAAAGAAATCCAAGTCCAAAAATACATGCACAGGTCATTGCCGAAAAGATCAAAGACAAGATTTTAATTTAGATAAAGTAAGCAAGGTAAAAAAAAAAAAAAAAAAGTCCAGGAATCTGAAAAATTTTGGTAGGGAAGTGAACTTGAGATGACCTTTTTATTGCCTCACTTCATTCCCAAAACCCATGACCTTCAAGGATATGCCTGTAGCATCATGGAGCGCTATCCTAATTACAGGGTGACAATATGGTGCAAATGATAAAGAAGAATCAAACCTAAGGTCAGAGTCAAAAATTTCATAACGGATATCAATTCTAGGAATAGGAAAACCCCCCAAAATGACAGTTAAAACAGCAAAATTGATAAAGAAAAGCCCACAAAAAATTAATCAAAAGCTCATTTGTAACATCCATGAATAACATTTATTTCTATAGCGCATTTTCATATTAAACATGTAGCTTAAAACATTTTAAAAGATGTTAAAGATAAAATTGCAAGTACAAAGAAAAATGCTAAATCTTCTATATAAAGATTGTTCAAAATCTTAAATCTCTGAAAGTTCTTCACCGATTGCTTTGAAATTTTGACACAACGTTGCATTTGAATACACGCGTGTTTTTATACACCTATTATATAGATGTCACACCTGTGACAGGTAAAAAACATGCTTTTTTGAAAAAACAGCGCCATCTGTTGGACGTAAAAGCAACACATGCTATACTAAATATTTTACGATTCCATTTCAATGTTTCCGATTTACGATTTCCAAATTTCCAATTTTACGATTCCATTTCAATGTTTCCGATTGCATTGTTAAATTGAATTTTCATAGATTTTGCAAGATTTGCGTGGAAACATCACACCATTTGGAACGCATTAATATTGCTTGCAGGAGATTTCAGGCAAACATTACCTGTAATTCCTCGATCGACACCAGCGGACGGAATAAATGCTTGCTTGAAATACTCTACTTTGTGGCGACACATAAAGACGTTAAAATTAACTTCAAATATGTGTATCCAGCAGCAAAACGATCGATCAGCTGAGATTTTCTGACATCAATTGCTGGAAATTGGGAACGGAAAGGTGCCGGTTGATCTGACCTCAGGACGAATTTCATTGCCTCATAACTTCTGCAATTTAGTGACGTCAAAAGAAGAATTGGTTGAAAAAGTATTTCCCAATATTCAAACCAATTATAAGAATCACGATTGGCTGAGTGAACAAACTATTCTTGCGGCCAAGAACAAAGACGTCTACGAACTTAACAATATTATTCAGTCTAACATTCAAAGCGAGGCAGTCATGTACAAGTCCGTCGACACTATTGTGGAAGTAGATGAAGCGGTTAATTATCCAACAGAATTTTTGAATTCACTCGATCTGCCAGGCATGCCACCGCAAGTACTGCAATTGAAAATCGGTGTCCAAATTATCATGTTGCGAAATATCAACCAGCCAAAGCTTTGCAACGACATGCGGCTTGCAGTAAAAAAATTAATGAGCAACATCGTAGAAGCAACAATCTTGACAGGACCTTTCAAAGGTGAAGATGTCCTCATTCCTCACATTCCTATGATTCCAACGGATATGCCATTTCAATTTAAGAGATTGCAATTCCCAATTCGATTGGCGCTTGCAATCACCATCAACAAAGCTCAGGGACAATCTTTAGAATTGTGCAGTTTAGATCTAGGCACGGATTGCTTCTCACATGGACAATTATATGTTGCATGTTCTAGCGTCAGCAAACCAGACAATCTCTATATCTGCACACACAATGTAACAACAAAAAATATTGTATACCCACAAGCATTGTGAAATTAAACATATTAGAAACGTGCGCTTTCTCTTTTCTTTCTTTTCTATTTAACCAGACTGAGCCACAGCAACGCGTGGCCGGGTACAGCTAGTTATTAATAAATGAGTACATGCAGGAATAAGTAAATCAAATTTCAAAAATAATAAATACAAATAAATCGGTATGCACTTAAGTAATACAAATAGACATTGAACATAGAATGGTTGATCAATGTTTCCCATATTAAAGGAGTGCTCATTCAGAAACAGCTTCATATGTATGAAGAAAATTACGTAAAGCAAGTAGGTAAATAGCCACACACTGCACTGCTCTCGTACAATTCAGAGGGAGAAAAGGCAAGACTGAAATTATGTACAGCATGTGCCTTTAACTGAGGCATGATATTGTTAGGGCAATATCAGAAGGTATGGCTCTGCTGAGGTTTTCTCGTATTGTGGTGTCATTTGAGAATTTTGAAAGTTCCATCAGACATTCAGACAACCACAGTTGATTAAAGGTGGGCACAGGCTCACCCAGGTTTTTTAAAGGAATAAGCTTTTGGTTAAATACTGAGTAAAACTTTGGTACCAGGTGAAGTGTATCCACAAACTCAACTTGCCATACCTTGTCACAAATCATCTGAAGTTTGAACCAAGGTAAAGTATTTTTTGGCACACCTCTTGCCCCTTTTTCAGTCAGTGCAAAGCTTGAGTGTCAACAAACATGTGACCATCATTTGTCAATTCAGATGCATTCTTCAGCAGCAAGTGGGTTCACATCATTACCATGGGAGTTTTCATTAGAATAAGGCTCGGTTTCATAAGACATAGAGAGTCCTAGAAATGTTCTAGGATCTTGATGGTGTGCGATTTACTTTAATAGAAAAAAATGCAGATATAACTAATCATTTGTGGAATAAATTGGGATGAGCTTTTTACAGCATAGGTCTGTCCTTCGCTAAATTGCACTAACTGTTGAACACATTGGACTTAGCCAGTCTGCCTGTCAGTGTTGCACATTCAACCTTACTAAGTCTGTTCCCAGTTGAATGCAGGTTGGATTGAAGGCAGATATGCTATGAGGTATGTGTATACCTAACAGATTGGTTACTTAGCATATGTAATGTATACGGCTCATCAGTCTTCTGTATTTATGTGTTAATTAACTGTATTTTTATGTATCTCAGAATCTTAAGGTTTATTCAAGTCTTACGTGGTTACATATTTGTTATCTCATTGGTGGTATTCCCAAAGTGAAGATGGGAAGAAAAAAGTTTGTGGTTATTGGTTGTGATTTTCACCTGTATTTTTTTGAAAGGAATATCCATTGCTGAATGTCTAACATTACCCTCATGAAAGTACCGTGCACCTGCCTACTGCAGAACTATAACTTTTCTAATATTTCCTTTAATGGGAAACAGGTGCCGTTCCAAGATGTCCTTGATTTGGTGCGAAGTCGAAAAGTCTATCTTAAAGAAGGATATGCGTATATTCCTCATAAGGAAATTGTCACCGTAGTCCTGAACGACTTCCGAACCAGACTCTCAAAGGCACTTGCAGTAAGTCAGGAATTATATAATTTTTGTTATGCATTTGTTAATTCAGTGTTATGTGAAATCAAATGAGACAAGCTTAGCATTTTATGAAAATGTGTTTCTGTTCTTCACAAAATGTAAACCCTGAGTAGGGAATTTGTTACAATGCTTTACAGTAATGAATAACTCATAATCTACATATCTAGTCTTTCAAATCTATCTAGAAAAATTGGAGACTTACCATTATTGCTTGAGTTTGTGCTTTTAATGTTTAAAATATGAATGCCAATTATATATGCAGCTTAAAGTGACAAATATATAGTATTTGCCAGTTAAATAATGACTTATTCTTATTTTGAGTTTTACTGATCTTTTCCTGGTTTTTGGTAACCGGTGTTTGGCCGCTACTGAGGTAGAGGCACCTCAGCAGTCTTAATTACAGTATATGCAGTTTGAAACATAAATTGTTTTTGTCTTCCCTTTCTTTGTGTGTCTTGGTTACTTCAAAGTAGTAATGGAATCCGTTGTTAACTTTATTTTATTACAGTATTGCTTTTTTTTCTTTTATTTTTTTAAAATATAGTCTTGATTATCTTTAGAAAATGTAGGAATTGACATAAGTTTAAATGTGAATCTTTTTTATTTTCCTATAAATAATTGAACTGATTTATGATTCACATAAATTGTTATGTAACATGCACTGCTCCTCACAGTAGACTAGATAAGTAGTAACTATTTCATTTCATCCCCAGGAATTAGCATAATCCACTGGGGGTCTGAATGACCTAGACTGACAGGTTTTGACATTCATGTAGTGATAAATTCCAATCCAGAGCAGGATATGTGCAGAAAACCTGATTATAATGATGGGTCTCTTTGATAATCTTCTATTTGCATCAAATTGGAGTTTTTAAATTGGTATCTAATGCCTTAAGGTGATAAGAACTGAGCTCAAGAACACATTTTAGTGGGTAGCTTTAGGTTCATTGCAATTAAAGGATAAGTGCATACAGGGCATATAAAATAATGTATGAGCTGTGGTGAACTGCAAGAAAAAAAAAACCCAAAAAACTATCTACTAGTTCCCTACCATGATAGATTACAAAACTGGGGCAATTCTTGTAGTAGTACACAAGGCCAATAGTTTATCTTTTACTTGTAATATCTGTAATTTATAAAGGCTTCATTAAATGAAACTGCCATTGGTTACCATTATTAGGAGCTCTTGCTAGTGGTGCCTCCAGTACTCATCAGTCCTGCTTAACGACTAAGCATGTAGATTCCACTATTGGTCATTACTCTCAGAGCATCTTATTAAACTTGCAGATATCTTGGTGTGGGAGGGATGTGGAGGTAGTGCTTTTGTCAAACTGTTCTTTTTAATTTAGCATAGTAGTAAAATTGCCAATGGCTTCTTAGTCATTTTGTGAATTATACGGTGATTTTAAAAACAGGCAGACTAAATGCAGTTATGGTGAGGAGCAAGATACTGCAAACATATTGTGAATTTTTTACATTTAGCCAGTTAAAGTCCTCTGCTTGACTTGCATTCCAAAATTGCAAAATATGTCTTATAAAACCTAAAGTGATAAAAATGTGAAGTGTTACTCATGCCAAATTAACCCCATTTCGTCAGTACACAATAAAACTTTTGGTATGTCTGTATACGAGGGACGTTCAAAAAGTTTTATATTTTTGTTGGAAACGGTGAAGACGGGAGGAGTAGTAATTGGGCATTAAAAAGTTGGTACGACACTGGGAAAATTGCATCGCTAAGGAAGGCAACTATGTAGAAAAGTGATGTAATTTCAGCCATCCATTACCCAACCCGCTATATCCTAACTACATGGTCACGGGGGTCTGCTGGAGCCAATCCCTGCCAACACAAGGTGCAAGGCAGGAAACAAACCCCGGGCAAGGCACCAGCCCACCACAGGGCACGCACACCCACGCACCAAGCACACACTAGGGACAATTTAGAATCGCCAATCCACCTAAACTGCATGTCTTTGGACTGTGGGAGGAAACAGGAGTACCTGGAGGAAACCCACGCAGACACGGGGAGAACATGCAGACTCCACGCAGGGAGGACCCGGGAAGCGAAGCTGGGTCTCCTAACTGTGAGGCAGCAGCGCTACGCACCGTGCCACCTTGCTGCCCCGTGATGTAATTTGTTTTTGAAATTCTTAATAAATGTAGTTTAAAAAATAAAAGTGTGGAGACTTTTTGAACATCCCTCGTAAACTGCTAGTTCCATTCACTTGTGTCTTTGCCAGTTCATCTATAGTTTTGAAAGAGAAGCCTGCTTGCTGGTTTTGAGTAAAGTAATAGCAGTTTGGTAAAAGAAGATACTTGTATATTCAGTTAGTTTTAAGGTTTTCATTTTGCCTACAAGTTGGAAATCTAATAAATAATATCACAGCTGAAATAGTAAATCATTTAAGGTAGAGTTGTCTGACATGGATGGATAGAAAGATAATACTTAATTAGTGTAAAATATTTAATAAACTGCAGCCACACCCAAGAAGAAATTCCAATGGTCTAGAAAATTAAGTGGATTACTTCATAGCAAAGAAACACATAATGCATTTATTGTTTTATTTTGATCAGGTGTCAAAAATTACATAAAAACCAAAGATCTGGGAAATAAAATAGCTTAACATTGTCAACTCATTTAATCCAGTTCTGGAACAAAGAGGGCATTAGTCAATCCAGGTAGGAAACCGCCCTTGACAAGTAACCCTTCCATCACTGGAACCACTTGCTAACACATAGGATAAATTTGGAATCATTAAATAACCTGAAAAAAGGGATTAAGAGTGCAAGTAAATCAAGAATCAATCAGTATTTTATGCTTAATCATACTGGATGTCTTTTCTTAGAGATAAAAAGAGATTAAAAGCTGATATTTCTCAGATCTTTAATGATGGTAGGTTTAAAAATGAGAGCATCTAACCGGGAAGGAGATCTGACTAGGATGTTTCCATTTAGAAGCACTAGCTATTATGGTGCTTAGAAAAAATATTTTCTTTTGAAAAACAGATATTGGGCATTTCTAAAAGAAGGAAAAAGTTGATGAGTGAATTGAAAAAGAAAAGTTTGTATAGGGGATAGAAAATTGCCAACATTAAACCACGGTTTGCACAGTAACTAAAACGTGTCAAGAAGACTGCCTAAAGAGTCCACAGAGAATAATTTGCAGCAAGGATGTGAGGTCAAGTTGTTGACAAAGTATTCACAGAGGGTACAATAAAGTTGGAGGACATTTTGCAGTTGGGTATGTTGGTTATTAGAGTTCTTGAAACATATGGATTGAATTCTTTAATAATGTGGCAGATATTGGGTGCCCTTGCCCAGCTGGGATGCTTTCTTAATTGCAGGACCGGGAGAGAGAACATACACAGGGGATTATCTCCCCTGGAGTGCTAGATGGCACCCCTACTAAGTTGCAGTGGTACCTCAGATTCCCACAGGTCTTCCTGGTAGTTGGAGTTCGGCATATCCCTGTTGGGTTCCATGGGTGGCGCCAGGGGGTGCTGCAGGGACTATGGAGTCCTACTTTGTTGGGCTTCCGCCTTACCTTGAAGTATTTCAGGACCATGCTAATGGGTGCAGGATGAAAGAAGCCTGCTGCCACTGCTCTGGGAGGAAGAGGGATGAAGCTTGCTGGAGAAGGAGTGGGGGCAGAAGGAGAGACAGAGAGAAGAGAAGAAGTGCTTGTATGGTGCTTGTTGCACTGTGCTGGCTAGTGGGAAACTAAAGGGAAGAATTCCCAACAACTGAATAAAAGCCAGTGTGTGTTACTGAACTTGAGTCTGTGTCTGTCTGTGTTGGGTTTGGGGAACTGGTGTGCCCCCTGCAGGCCACAATCGGCATATTGAGAATGCTTGCCCAAGGATTCATTATAGAAAGGAATTTATAAAAATATTTAACTGAAAGGTGGTAAAGTGTGAAGACATCAGCAAATTAAGATGTGAAAAGAAATGGGTGCTTTGAGGGTTTTAACAATGCAGACACTTAACATTTTTAAGGTGGACCAAGTATGGAGAAAAAGTAGAAGGTAGAAATCTCAAAATGAGAACACCACTCCAGAAATGTGACAGACCAGAACAGGAGGAGTAAAAAGGAGCATAACCAATGATTGGACCATGGAGGAAGCAATTGATTTCCTCCACTGTGTGAAGGAAAATAATTTAAAAAAGAGAGGATTGTTTGTACCACTTAGAGTTCCAGGCACGCAGAGGATTTATATAGCATAACAAATGATGGGACCATAACGAACTTTATAGTATTTTAAATGGGGATTAGCAAATTAAATTTTTGATAGTGAGATATGCAACAAGAGCAGATGCACATACACACATACTACATTAGTGCATCGTCAAATTCAGGTGTCGACTACATACTTACATTTGTTATCATCATTGTAAATCAAATTTCATTGCACCTAAAGTAGACTTTAACATGTTATGTACAAAACATGTGTCAAGTCTGCTCTTGGTTTAATCAAGGGTAATAAAATTAAACAGCTTGTTATATAATTTGTACTTAAATCTGCTCATCCATTGTAAATTCTTCTTTTATCGACTTCAAGATCATGCATGCAGGAGCCAAACTGAGCTGCACCAGATGCAAAGCAGATTCTAGCCCTGCATGAGTTGCCAGTCCAACACATGACACGGTCACTTACTTGGGAACAATTTGCAGTCTTTATTTAATTTTACACTCACATCTTTGACTACATCAGAGAATGCAGATCACACACTTAGACAAGAATTGTGGGTGTGTTTCTCCATTTTTCATTAATGCTAAGAAGTCAGGCTTTTCATTCCTGTTTTGCAATCTCTCTCTCTTTATTTATTTATTTATTTATATATATATATATATATATATATATATATATATATATATAT
>JANRMT010062824.1:5172658-5187839 GCA_026402145.1 Polypterus bichir lapradei | reverse complement strand
CATATGTGATATCGGAGACACTCAATATCTTTAAAATAATATTTAGGTTTTACTGTATATAAACAGTGTGTTTATATACATAATTTCAATGAATCTTACCTAATATCTAAGAGAATACAAAGGGATTATGCTGTATAACTGCGGGGAATATTTATAAACAGTGCGGGAGAGTTTATAAGGGCTTAAAATATATAAAAATAACCATACAAACATATGGTTTCTACTTCACGGATTTTCACCTATCGCGGGGGGTCTGGAACGCAACCCCTGCGATCGAGGAGGGATTACTGTATTGCCAAGAGTATTGGGACCCCCCTCCAAATCATTGAGCTCAGGTGTTCCAATCAGTTCCATGGCCACAGCTGTATAACATCAAGCACCTGGGCATGCGGAGATGGCTTCTACAAACATTTGTGAAAGAATGGGTCGCTCTCAGGAGCTCAGTGAATTCAAGCATACTACCGTGATAGGATGCCACCTGTGCAGTAAGTCCATTTGTGAAATTTCTTCGCTACTAAATATTCCATGGTAAACTGTCAGTGGTATTATAACAAAGTGGAAGCAACTGGGAACAACAGCAACTCGGCCACGAAGTGGTAGGCCATGTAAAATCACAGAGCAGGGGACAGCACATGCTGAGTTGTTCAGAAGTTTCCAACTTTCTGCAGAGTCAATAGCTACAGACCTCCAAAAACTCAGGAAAAGACAGAGACCTTCATGGAATTGGTTTCCGTGGCCGAGCAGCTGCATCCAAGCCTGACATCACCAAGTGCAATGCAAAGCCCACTGCCACTGGATTCTGGAGCAGCGGAGACGTGTCCTCTGAAGTGACGAATCATGCAATGCGATGGATGAGTCTGGATTTGGCGGTTGCCAGCGTAACGGTACTTGCCTGACTGTATTGTGCCAAGTGTAAAGTTTGGTGTGGGGTTGTTTTTCAGGGGCTGGATCTGGCCCCCTTAGTTCCAGTGAAAGGAACTCTTAGTGCGTCAGCAAACGAAGCCATTTTGGACAATTTAATGCTCCCAACTTTGTGGGAACAGTTTGGGGATGGCAACATGACTGCACACGCATCAGGGCACAAAGCAAGTTCTATAAAGAAATGGAAGTCGAGTTTGGTGTGAAGGAACTTGACTGGCCTGCAAAGAGCCCTGACCTCAACTTTGGGATGAATTAGAGTGGAGACTGCGAGCGAGCCAGGTCTTCTCGTCCAACATCAGTGCCTGACCTCAACTTACCTGATGTAAACCCAATTTCTTATTCGTTAAGCAGACCTTATTCCATTTTGCTTCTCAGACTGAAGTGGATTATTAACTAAAGCACATTTGTATACTTTAATTGTGTGTACTTTCCTGAGGCAATGTGCTACACTTCATACCGGCTATTATGTACTAGAACTTTTGCAAATAGTTGAGATGATTACCTGCAACTTTCTATGGAAATGCTGACACTGGTTAATAACTGAGCGACAAACACATTGGCAAATGCACTGTACCATGCACAGGTTACTGATGTGTTTTTTTTTTTTTTTTTTTTTTTTTTTAATTGTGAATAGGACCTTCTTTAAGTACAGACTACGCTACATAGAGGTATTTAAAAAAAAATTTATGCTTTGATTCTTAAGACGTTTGGACATGAGCCAAGCATATGTAGGCATGAAAAGAAGAACATGCAAATGATAAATAAGACTTTGTGACCAACACCCTTCGAACCCCGTCTCATCAATCAACCCCCACATCCACCAATACCCCCCTCCTTATTTTCTATATATTGCCTTGGGTTCCTGTAAATCTAATCATTTTTCCTGTAATGGTGATTCCTGGTAGGAATTGAAAGCTTAGGAATAAAAAACAAGTGGGAATCAAGCTAAATTTAGAAAATGGGATTTATCAGAAAATGGAACAAACCTTAACACAAACTGATAATGTAAATTCTCAATGTAGCCTCCGCCTTTTTCAATGGACTGCCTGGAAGAGGTTTTGTCTTGTTCTCGTAACCACTTGTGCACCGCTTTCTTCACATCGTCATCTCTCTTGAATTGACAACCACTCAGATATTTTTTTTAGCGGTACAAAAATGTGGAAATTGCACGGTCCCAAATCTGCCGAGTAAGGAGGATGTGGCAATACCTCAGACTTCAGTTTCTCCAGACAAGCCTTGGTGTTCTTAGCAGTGTGTAGGTGGGCAGTCATTGTCTTGCAGCAAAAGGACTCCTTGAGACAGCAGTCCCCGCTGCTTGGATCAAAGGGCAGGCTCCACATTGGTCTCCAGAAAGTCACAGTAACTTGCACTAGTGACTGTAGTATCCCTCAGCATGTAGTGTTCGACAATAACTCGGGTGCACGAGTGGTTGCGAGGACAAGACAAAACCTTTTATTCTGCTGGAATCAAGGTAGGTGGTGAAAGTACATTGAGATGGGTGAAGGCCTCATTGACAAATGACATTATCAGTTTTGTTAAGGTTTGTTTCATTTTCTAATAAATCCCATTTTCAAATTTTTGCTTGACTGCCCCTCATATTTTAAGATACGTGACACATTTGCTCCCTTTATGGGTTTCCAGCTACAAATATGCAAACCATGTCACAGACCTTCGCGTCCATTCTTAAGGCTGTATATATGTTTTTTGCACCACTGGGTGATACACCATTTCATCATGCTGTTTATCAGGCTGCTGAAGAGCACACTTACAGAATACACACCTATACACTCTTATACTTCAATAATATCTAATAGCTTAATCTGTATATAAATATTATTTAAAACTAATAAATCTGAGAGGCACAACAGTTAACATCCAGGGTTCAGATCTTGGCCTGGGCACTACTTGTGTGTAGTTGGCATTTCTCTAAATATGTACATGTCAGCTGGCATATATATTTTGGCTCCATGTGAGTAATTGTGGGTGTGTACATTAGTGTACCCTTCAAGGGACTAGCACACTGTAAAGGAATGGTTCCTGCCTTGCCCCAGTACTGCTGGGATACGTATATATTCACCGTCTCCTCATTGCATCACAACTGAGGGAGGAAATCCAAGGGTAATGCAAGGAAATCTAGATCTGGAAGGCAGCCCAATGTGGCAACACCCAGGAAAGTTAATGAACAGTTAATTCAGCTCAGGTTTAAAGGAAGACAAATTGTAACCCAGTGGCACCGATCACAGGCTCTGGATAGGGCACCAGTCTAGCACAGACCCCATTCATTTACTACATTCAGTTTAGCAAATGTTTTGCTTTCTAATGCTAGCTTTTCCCCTTTAATACGCAGGTTCTAAATACATCTTGTTTTTTTTAATTATGTTCATTATACAAGCTTAATTGACTCTAGTTTTTTTTCATCTCAACATTGTTTCTGGAATGGCATAGTGTAACCTTCAGTACCATTTTGTAATGAGTGAAAATGCTGTAATAGGACAGAGAGTGTAATCTCCACTGATAAGTACTGTCTTGCTCCCCAGAGATGTATTTTGCTGTTGGCTTCCTTAAGGTTGTTTATTATGTCCTGCACTGTTTACTTGGTTATTGGCATTTGTTTTTGACAGGATTGGTATTTTTTCCATCAAGTCCATTTTTTCTTCAGCTTTCATAGTCCAGTTTAGTGTCACAGTGGGCAAAGCATTTTCTGGTAGCATTGGGAAGAAAGAATTAATATTTACATAATTTACTCTTCCTTTCTTACTTACTGAAATCTTGGAAAACTAATAGTGTTTGCTTCTTCATCTCTTTTAAATTTGCCTTAAAATAAAGGGTGACAATAGGATTAGTAATATGAAAATAGTGTGGCTAAGCACAGATTTTGTCCATAAATCAAGCATAATGAATCTAGATTTTGTAATAAGAGATGCCCAATGTTAAGTATGCATAATGGCTTCAAAAATTACCAGAAGTAATTCAATTAAAATAAATGTTAAGGTACTTTGTTATTTAAGAATAGGTTTCTGAAATAGTGTTTTCTATTTTAATGTAAATTATGTCAATGTTTTTCTCTTTAGTGTCAAACAAATTAGGTATTGTCTTATCAAAGAAATATAATTTATAAGAAATCTGATAGTGACAAAATGCTATGAGCAGTATTTTTGTCAAGCCTTTAGTAGATAGAATTGGCTGATAATGGAGAATAAAAAATGTCTGTATTGCCTTTGATGTTAAGGTTATTATAGAGTTGCTAGATTGCTATGATGACATATTGCATACATGACACAAAAGGAAAATTTCCCATAGAACGCCTAAATGCATGCCGGACTACCGCTTCTTTGTCGGTTGAGCTGTTATTTGAAAAAGTTAAGACAGTCTGAAATCAATATACATTACTATGATATTCCCGGATGTCATACATCATGTTTCCACTTAAAACAACTAAAATTAAAATAAGATTTAGTGTGCGTTACTCTTACTTGGTTTGGTCCTGTAACTAAGCTACCAGAGAATTATCCAAGTGTTTTCCTCACTTACCTAGTCAGTACTCCCTTACATCATTAATTTAAGCATAAGCTTGAGTAGAATTTGTATTTAAGCAACTACTATCATCCTTCCCCAACAAAGCACACAAAAGGGAGCATGTCTCAAAAAAAAAAAAAAACAACACATATTGGATTGGCCTCACCGCAGGCAGCCTAGCCCTAAATTCAAAAAGCAGACTTACAGCCATAGGTTAAGAAATGGGGCTCTGACATTTAAATAACTAAAGGGAAACTGTAAATCTGAAGTCTCAAATATAACAAAGTTCCTTTATATGTATTAATTTGTTTACAGAATAGGGAATTATAAAAAGGAAAGCCAAAAAGAGCAAAAGTAAGAGAATCCAATCCAATTACCTTTAGCAAAGCAGGGGCCAAAAAGCCAGGAAATCAAATGATCTCAAAAATGAAGCGAGAACACAAACAGATGTCAACTACCAGAAGCAGGGGCGAAACTTTAGAATATCTGGAGTAGTACACTAGTTGCCTATTTAGGTGACCCCACCTCGTTTGGTTTATCTGTTCCACCTCCTGTATGTTGAGCCAAAGTAAAACATAGAAACTTAACATAAGATAAAATTAAAAAAGAATTAATAAACAAGACCATATTAAATAAAACACATACAGAACAAAACCAAAAAGAGAAGTAATGACATAATATGCAAAATAATATTTATACAACAATTAATAAGTAAACAAGAGACATACATGAGCCAGGGCGATAACTCTGACTGAAAAAATATCAAGTACAGCAGAAAAAGTAATACTGGAATTTGAGATAAAGACACGGGAAAGATTAATTTCTTGATCTTAGTACGCCCTTATTCTTAGTAAACTGCATGTATGGACAAATCAACTTTTAGAATTAAATGCCTCTATCTTATGAATCTTATTGTGTGAAAAATTATTATTTTGGTAGTCTTAAGTGTAAGCACTATGTTTTTGGTCATAACGTGGGTCATGTGTGAAACAGTTCTTTTATTTTAAATTTTGAGTGAGCTAATTATTTATTAATGATATGAGTGACTTTCCTGTTTCACAGTTAGAAAAATACTGTGAGGATGTTTCTACTTCCTTGTATGTGAATTTTTGTATTTACAGAAATAAACTGGAGCCCCAGTATTCTCATGTATTGAAAACATGCAAAAATTGCTACCTCTTACTGCTGTGAGACAAAATACAATAATATACAGTAGGTCAGTGGTGTCACGTCTTCTAACTTCCTTCTTCCTTTCCAAGACTGATGAGATTGTAGAAATCTATAATTGAAAATGCATTAGGGTGCTACTTCCTGGTCCAAGTGTTGGCCTTTTCTTTATTTGGATAGTTCAACATTCTTCTGACAAAACTGCTGCATATATTAAGTTACAATTTTATCAGAAAATTTTCAAGTTATACCTTATTTGCTTGCCTTTCAAGAAGATTCAAGTCACAGCCCACAAAAAAAATCATATTTTGGTTACTAGAATACTGTGTATTCTAGACCACAGTCACCCCATATGAAGCCGCCATTAATCTGTGGTCAACCAATTGTTTGACTTTATTGTGCTCTTTATTTTATTCTCTTTTGTTATTTGTATTGATGTAAGACCAAAAGAAATTCCTGAGATTGCCTGGCAATAAAGTTCAAGTTCATGATCGTCTTTTGCTTACATATCATATTGTAATAGTAAAGTGACCTTCTATGAAAAAATACACTTGTTTCTTTCAAAAATTACATAAATTCATTTATCAATGTATTGAACTGACTGTTTATCTTGGGGTTTCAGGAAGTCTTGCTCAATTCTTGAAGCAACGAGTGCAAGGGAGTAACCAACTCTAGAAGAAATCTGATATAATTACAAAGTAAACTGTTACACACTTTCATACTTCCTAATGCCACGTCCAGTTAGAATGACCAGGTACCCCAGAATACACATCTTAGCAATGCTGATGGAAACTAGGAAGAAAACCCTGCAGACAAGCTGGGAACAGATACAATTTGCTTCTGTTATATTATGTACATTCTCCAAGCTCAGATTTCATAGTTCTTTTGTTTCTCTTTTAACAGCATGGATCGCAAAATGGCAAGTTGTGATTTGAAAAGAATTTCCCCATAACCATCTCATTCTATGAATGCTGCCATGCTCAGTACACATTTGTTAGTGCTAAACTTATAATGTGAAATTGTCTGGTTAGATGATAACTAGCACACTCCCACTGAGCCTTTGTGTAATTACTGTTCAGCTTTTCTTCAATTTCCAGACAGAACAGCAGATGGCTTGTGGATCTCAAACTGAAAAGACGTTTTATCTGTCATGCTGCAGTATTTTGTTTTTCATCTTTGACATTTTGTACATTTTAATAATTGGAAGGTACCTGTAATTATAAACATATTACATTTTCTGACTTCAGTTATTGCCACTTAATTTGTTCTTCCCCATGTTCAAATATGGGAAAATGGTTTATACATTTCCTGTCAAGTGACCTCTGAATATAGTATCCACTAAAGGAATAAAATATTTTTTGTCCAATGTCCAGAGTTGGTTAATTTTGTTTGTAATGGTATATTTAATAAGAAATTTTTAATAAGAGAAGGTACTCAAATTCATAAATAAGTGGAAAAGGTACTGTAGATAATAATGCATCATTTGTGACTATATTGTGGTGTTAGTAAAAGTGAGTCAATACGGAATTAGTTTGACATAAAAACTGTCAGCACTGTCAGTTGTTTAAAGCTTTAAGCCTTCATTTGAGTTGTAAAGTAGTAACAAAAATCTGTAGTTCTCCAATTAAGGAAGTGAAGTGAACATTTTCTTCTTCAGACAGAAACTTGCTTGCCCTAGACTTTGAAATGCTGCTTGTTTGAACAGCATATTATACAGAGAGTGTGTGGGTGACAGAATAAGCTCATTTGTTTTATTTATTTATTTTTTATTTTTGAGCACACCTCCACAGAGAAGGCATTACATTTGCATGGTCAAACAATCAAACTAAAACTATTGTTTGTCTCCTTTCTTTGTAAGAGCTCTTTTAGTTGGATTCCCACTGTACTTCCAGCTGGATATATTTTTTTTTTCTATGGAATAAAACATTTTCTCTGCTAAGAGAAACCTTCTGTTAAAATATTAAACACTTCATTGGAAGATGTTATTTTTCTTCATTATTAGCGTAGCTTTAAAATATGCATATGTTTTTGTTCTTAGGTATAATATAAAAAATGAATGTTTTTCTTGCCAAAAAGAGGTAAAACATTAACACTTGCATATTCTCAGTTCAGAGTTACTGAGGGCTGGTGCCTATTTAGACAGCATCAGGTACAAGGTAAGAACCAACCATTGATGGGACAACAGACCATCAGAGGGTCTACTTACGCAGTGCTTGCATGGGGCATGACTTTAGAGACCAGGACCCTGGATCTATTAGGCAGTAGTGCAATCCACTGTGCTGCTCAGAAAAGAAAAATGTATGCTGATTGATGATAAAAGTTATCTTGAGCTAATGACATTTGGTAGGACAGAGCAAAAACCTTTCTTGCATGTATCTACTGAGAAAATATTTGAAAGATTTTGAGAGACCATATTTTAAAGGCATGTTACTCCCCTTTGGAGGCTTAACAAGCATTTACTACAGATGTCTGTCAAGATTGGGAAATGTTAGTCTGTCCAACAAATCAACATTTGTTAGCTGAATATTGTCCGAGAACCCATGAGAATTGAGGTGAGCACTTTCTGTATGTTCTTACTACTTAACCAATATTTCCATCTTGTTACACTTCAGTGAATCGTATATTTTGTTTCTTCTGTATCTTTCTCATACTGAAGTCTTGAAAGTGACCCTGGCAAAGACGAGAGAGGTTATCTAGTTCCCTTAGAGCTCATTCACACTTGAGCATTGTAAATTTCCAGCGTTTAAGATGTAAACTTACTTACATTTAGTTTTGCCTAACGGCTGCTTCTCATTGTCCAGTAATGTGATTGGTAAACCTCAAGCAGGGTTTGCCCCCGAGGAACTCTCTTCAGGTACCATAACACTTCAGAATGCTTCTTTTGATTGAAAAGTAAAGTGACTGTACTCTAGTGAGATTAGACCTATAAGCCCTAAGAAACATCAGTCCTGCCATTTGTTCTCATGAAAATATCCTTTGTGTCACAACCATTTCACAGATTACTAGTAAAGCTGGAGCTTCTTCCATTAATGTGGCTCTTGCTTCACCACCATGGTTCAGGCACAGCAACGTTTGTCACATCTATCTCAATCTCATATCTTTTTCTAAATACGGAAGTATTCAAAAGCTTCCTGGTGAAGATTCTGCTAAAGTAAGCAGTAAATATGACAAAAATATGAGAGTGCAATCATTGACATTTAAGATTTATTATTATTCCAAGAAATGAGTTTACGTGTGTAATCATTCTTGGCTATTATGTTTTCTCATATAAGATAAAGTCTGTGGTGTTCATTGCCCAGATGAAAAGATTTTGTTGATAACCTGGTACTGAAAATTTGATACTCTAAAAGTATAAAACCAATCACGAAATTCCCTGTTTTGGCTTGGGTCTTTTTTTAAAACTGTGAATGGTGAAGTGGTTAAGCATCTGTGTTATTAATGCAATATAAAAGTTGGTGTGATATAATTTGTTAACCTTAGATAAAAAATGTGCACTGGAGAATAGTGAAATAAGTGAAAAAGTGGTGCCAATTAAAACATCAAATTACTTCTGCTGTTTTTCATATGAATCACTTGTAGCCGTCGTTGTCAAGTTCATTCCTGAGGGCCTTTTATAGCTGGAGGTTTTTATCTCAACAAGTTTCACAGTCAGAGAGTCATTTTTACCTTTAATTACCTTTTTTTTTTTTTTTTTAAAAACCATCTCTTATTTTGCATTCAGAAAAGTACAGTCATGTTCGATTTATATTTATCAGAAAAAAAAAATATTTTAAATGTATATTTTTTTACCACATCTTTCAATCTCATATCTTTTTCAGTTTCTTTTTAACCCACCTTTTTTGTTTTTGGAGTTGCTGTCTTAATTGTATTTTTCTGACAATGACGAGCTGAGCAGATGCCAGTGCAATCAAAGTGGAATGCGAAAGGGCGGCTGTTTCCTTATTACCCACATGTATGCTTTTATTAGTAATCAACAGCTTAAATGACCAGAACATTAAACTTGAACAAAATATTAAAATAAAAAAAAAAATGAATCCCTAATCTTCTAATACAAGGTTCTCCAACCTTTTTCCCCCTGAGAGGTACTTTTACAAAATGAAAATGGCAGAGAGCTCCTTATGTTTTCTAATGTTTATTCTCATAGCTTATTTCAACCCAAACAAACTGAGTAAACTTGTTTTGCCCACAACTCACATTTTGCATTAAAACATCACAAAAATATTTATCTCACCTACAAGTGTATGTCTGTGTGCATTTTCTAGTGTATCTCACACTATTGAATTAAAACATGAATGATGTCAAAACAAAACAATGCAATTACAAATACACAAATATTTCTTATTCATTTGTCATTGTTTCACTTCACAAGAGTGTTCACATGTCCAGTTGCATGTGTGATGTGTTTTTTAGTTAGTCAGATGACTCAACAAGAGAGGCAGGTGTATGGTGGAGTGTAGCCACTGAGGTTCACTCTTATGGAGTCATTTCAGTGTTCATTTGTCCGTCTTGTTCTGAACTTTGACTTCATGACATTCATGTCAGAAAAGGCATAGGTATGGAGACACAAACAAAGGAGACATTTTCAGAGCTGCTGGTGAAGATTCTTATAGTTATCTGGCTCTACTAAGCTCCAGAAATGCTGAAAATGCTGTTGACACTTTAACTGCACATTATTTTGAAAGTTTACTAATATATAATATATAAAATCCTATGTCTGTCTGCTTTTTACGAGAGATCTACTTAACGGATTTTGATAGGTTTTTTTGTTTCTATAATTTGCTTGAATATTCCGGTTGATTTTGCGAATTCTCTCATTTCGCTATGTATCATAGTTCGCTTGCCATACTGATTTTATTTGCGCCAATCTGAGGAACATGCAGCAGGTCGAGGGGAGGGGCCTTCCTTACTCACTCTCCAGCTTCGAAGGCGTGTTCCGTTAACTCCGCTTAGCTAGAGAACAAGAGAACAATTGAATTAAAGTTTGTTTGATATTTAAAATAAATTGTTACTTAGATATTGATGAGTTTGAGTCCAGATATTCTCTTAAGTGTATTCCACATTGAAAAGATAGACTGCAATTCAGATTGTGGATTGTGATTTTATGTTAAAAGGATCATGATAGGATTTTTTGGAATGATCGCCCAGCCCTAATGTGACTAATCAAGTGTTCAAATTTATGTAGGACATCTCTCCTCTGCACATGTCCAAACCAATGCAATCTTGCTTCTCTGACTTTGTCTCCCAATTCTCACACCTGAGGTGACCCTCTAATGTACTCATTTCTAATCGTATCCATCCTCGTCACGCCCAATGCAAATCTTAGCATCTTTAACTCTGCCACCTCTAGCTCTGTCTCCTGCCTTCTGGTCAGTGCCACCGTCTCCAACCCATATAACATAGATGGTCTCACTGCCATCCTGTAGATCTTCCCTTCCACCCTTGCTGGTACCTGTCTGTCACAAATCACTCCCGACACTCTTCTCCACCCACTCCACCCTGCCTGCACTCTCTTTTTCACATCTCTTCCACAATTCCCATTACTCTGTACTGTTGATCCCAAGTATTTAAACTCATCCATCTTCGCCAACTCTACTCCTTGCATCATCACCATTCCAATGACCTCCCTCTCATTTACACACATGTATTCTGTCTTGTTCCTACCGATCTTCATTCATCTCCTCTCTAGAGCATATCTCCACCTCTCCAAGGTCTCCTCAACCTGCTCCCTACTATCGCTACAGATCACAATGTCATCAGCAGACATCACAGTCCACAGGGACTCCTGTCTAATCTCTTCTGTTAACCTGTCCATCACCATTGCAAATAAGAAAGGGCTCAGAGCCGATCCCTGATGTAATCTCACCTCCAACTTGAATGCATCTATCACTCCTACCGCAGACCTCACCATGGTCACACTTCACTCGTACATATCCTGAACAACTCTTAAGTACTTCTCTGCCACTCCCAACTTCCTCATACAATACCACAGCTCCTGTCCAGGACCCCTGTCGTCTGCTTTCTGTAGGTCGACAAAGATGCAATGCAGCTCCTTCTGGCCTTCTCTAAACTTCTCCATCAACATCCTCAGAGCAAACATCGCATCTGTGGTGTTCTTTCTCGGCATAAAACCATACTGCTGCTCACTAATCATCACCTCACTTCTTAACCTGGCTTCCATTACTCTTTCCCATAACTTCATGCTGTGGCTCATCAATTTTATTCCCCTGTAGTTACTGCAGTCCTGCACACCCCCCTTATTCTTAAATATTGGCACCAGTACACTTCTTCTTCACTCCTCAGGCATCTTCTCACTTTCCAAGATTCTATTAAACAATCTGGTTAAAAACTCCACTGCCATCTCTCCTAAACACCGCCATGCTTCCATAGGTATGTCATCTGGACCAACGGCGTTTCCATTTTTCATCCTCTTCATCGCTGTCCTTACTTCCTCCGTGCTAATCCGTTGCACTTCCTGATTCACTATCTCCACATCATCCAACCTCTTCTCTCTCTCGTTCTCTTCATTCATCAGCCTCTCAAAGTACTCGTTCCATCTTCTCAACACACTCTCCTTGCCTGTGAGTACATTTTCATCTTTAGCCTTTATCACTCTAACCTGCTGCTCATCTTTCCCTGCTCGGCCCCTCTGTCTAGCCCACTGTTCCTTTTCTCCCTCCTTATTGTCCAACCTGTCATACAACTAATTATACGCCTTTTTTTTAGCCTTCACCACCTCTCACTTCACCTTGCGCCTTATCTCCTTGTACTCTTGTCTACTTTCTGCATCTCTCTGACTTTCCCACTTCTTCTTTGCCATCCTTTTCCAGTGTATACTCTCCTGTACTTCCTCATTCCACCACCAGGTTTCCTTTTCCTCCTTCCTCTTTCCAGATGTCATGCCAAGCACCCTTCTTGCTGTCACCCTTACTACATCTGCTGTAGTTTCCCAGCTGTCTGGTAACTCTTTACTGACACCCAGTGCCTGTCTCACCTCTTCCCTAAACTCAACCTTGCAGTCTTCCTTTTTCAACTTCCACCATTTGATCCTTGGCTCTGCCCTCACTCTCTTCCTCTTCTTAATCTCCAACGTCATTCTACAGACCACCATCCTATGCTGCTTAACTACACTTTCCCCTGCCACCACTTTGCAGTCTTCAGACTCCTTCAGATCAACTCTTCTGCATAGGATGTAATCTACCTGTGTGCATCTTCCACCACTTTTGTACGTAACCCTGTGTTCCTCCCTCTTCTTAAAATACGTATTCACCACAGCCATATCCATCCTTTTGGTAAAATCCACTATCCTCTGACCTTCTTCATTCCTCTCCTTGACACCATACCTACCCATCACCTGCTCGTCTCCTTTGTTCCCTTCACCAACATGCCCATTGAAATCCGCTTCATTCACCACTTTCTGTCCCTTGGGTACACTGTTCATCACTTCATCCAACTCTCTCCAAAAATCTTCTTTCTCACCCATTGCACACCCAACTTGCAGTGCATATGCACTAACAATATTCATCAAACCTCCAATTTCCAGATTGTAAATTTATCTATATCTATTACTTAATTTATTTTCCTGATTTATAGAATACCGACCCTAATTCACAGATGACAATTAACTTGACACAATTAGGTTAAGTTTATTGTGGCTTGCAACTTACATAAACTGTTTAAATAAATTTAGAAGATCAGCTTTAAAGCAAATTTGAGGTGCCCACACACCCTGACAAAGTCATTATAAGGTTTAATTATTTTTCCCATATTTTAGTACTTCCAACACCACAGTTGTGCTTCTGAACCTATAAGCTTGAAGCTTTCATAGTGGGAAAGCATAACACCGTGTGTTTATATTGAAAGGAATATTTGTGAATTATACAAGAATTCAATTACTTTTTACCTTTATTGAAACTTTCCACTTAAAAAGCAGGAGGCGTGCTTTGAAAACCGAAGATGGAAAAAAATTTCAATCAAGACCTTTTGGACATGGAGATGTAATGCCTAATCTGAAATTCAGTAGAAAAATAGCTTAAATTCCGTTTGCATATTTCCAGCTTAATATCATATTGAAAGTGTATTCCTGTGTTTGTTATTAAGAATGAGTGTTTGTGTGTGTCTCTCTCATATTTAATATTCATTATATAAATTGTGTGTGTGTGTGTGTGTGTAATGTGGAGATGCTTTATCTTTCCCTCTGGGTCACTGATTTGCCACCTTCAAAGAGAATATTCAGTGAGCTGAGACAGTTATAGATTTAAAAAGAGCCTGCTGTAGAAGTCTTTGAAAATGTCTTGAAATTTTAAGAATCTTTTTAAATGTAGAGAAGTGTAACATTTCAGCTCTGTTTGTAGATGTCTTCGTTTGTATTGTAGTAAAGCCTTTCATGTGAACTTGCTAAGTCTGTGTTATCATTTCTTCTTACAAGACATAATCATTTTAAGCAGGCTTAGCTGTCTGATTTTTAAATCTTAGCTGTAATGTGTGTGAATCAACAGGGTGGAAAAATTATTTTGTTATATTGGTTTATCATTATATTGGTGATTGGAGATTCATTTTTTTGAATTCTTAACTTTCAGAAAAACTGATGTTTTGTGAGATTTGTGGCTATTCCTAGCTATTGCATTGTATAGTTGCAGGAACTGGCCTGGATGATTTGAATCTTCATCATTACAGGTTTAGTGGCCATTTTCCAGGTTTACCCAGGATAGCCGATTGCCCACCTACTACCACAAATCTTTATCCTTCAGTCTCTGATGTCGTGGACATCTCTTGCAGTGAGATATTTTCTTTTCTCATTACTTGATTCTACCTACAACAGATGATAATAATAATAATAAATAATAATAATAATAATAGATAAATATGCAGTTGGAGGTAAAAACTACTTTTATTTGGCCTCCCTCTTGGCCTCCTCCCCTTCCACCTCAGTATTGGTGTAGCCAAAGGTTTGAAGTGTGCCACTGTGAGGTTTATTCCATAGTACATTATTTTAATTAAAACAGGTAGCTAAGACCATGAATTGGCACGGCTGAAAACAGCTAGACTATTCAAACCAGCTGACAGGGCGAGAACATTATTGCCATGTAAGCAAAGCTGACAGTGGAGCTGAGGTTAGAAAAGACAAGAGGAGGCAACTCAGATAGGCTGTTATAAGGTGCTGGTGTGCACCCTGTTTGGTGATGGTCAGTATTTGTTCAGGAGCTACTGTCTGCGATTTATGTCTCTCTGTGTTAGCAACAAGTGAATCCCATGTTAGAAAAATATGTATTCTTATTTTGGAACCAAAGACTGTGAGAAAAGCATAAAGCTCTGGCAACTGCACTGAACATTAGAGATCTCCTATGGATAGATGGAAGACATCAATCCTGCCCGTACATAAGAAGTATGCCTCCTGCACTGTCTCAGAGTGGCCAGAGCCTTCTGCAGGAACCCCATGACTGCGAGCTTTGCAAGGAGCTTTCCTTTGAAACTGTATCATTGTGAGTTTCCAGCCAATATTAAAAGGAGCTAAGCATATCCTTTCTTTAGTGTTATTTTTCCTTTTTTCATTTTAGAATTACCAGCATAAGACGTTATG
>JANRMT010062824.1:5139238-5172258 GCA_026402145.1 Polypterus bichir lapradei | reverse complement strand
ATAGAGATATATAGATATTGTGACAGTATAGGGCGCTGTCGCTCCTCTAAACCTGCAGGCAACACGTCCAGACACCAGGTAAAATATCAGAAATGATTTTAATTTCTCGAATAATGTGCACAAAGCACCTCCACCTCCATGATACACAATAAACAATACAATAATCCTCCTCTCCACCCAGCAGCTCCGTCACACTCCCTTCCAACTCCGGCTCTGTCTGCTGGGTTTCCCACAGTCCTTTATATAGTCCTCGACCCGGAAGTGCTTCTGTTCCTCAGTCAATGTGATTCCATAGCACTTCCGGGTCAAATGAAAACTCTTATTTTTCTTCAGCCCGGAAGTAGTAGGCTATAATAGAAACAATCTTCATATCTCCCTGCAGCGGCCCCCACGGTATCCAGCAGGGCTGTGAAGCCGAATAGTGCGTGCCCAGCTATATACGTGGGACAAACATCTGAAACACTTGCAACATATATACACGAACATCGGAATGCCATCAAAAGGAAGGACCTATGGTCTCTTTATGTACATATACTAATTCAAGCAGACACACATTTAACTGGGACATGCAGCAACTAAGATTCAGGTAAATACTAAGAGTGCTAGAGAACTGGCTGAATCGTGGCTATCAAATGAAAACACCTTTAACAGACATTTGAACATGAACCCTGCTTATGCAGGCTTAAAAAGAAGAACTTCCATATAATAAAGACTAAGAACCCCACCTTTCTTATCCCCTCCCATTTGCTATATATGTTTTGCCTTTGATTCATGTATGTTAAATAATTTTTCTGTAATGACACCTGGTACGTGTTGAAAGCTCAGGAATAAATGGCTATTTTAAGATAAGTGATTCTTTTTTTCTCCCTTTGTGAAGATACAGTATATACACTGTGTGCATATGTATGTATGCATTTATGTATTTATATATTTATTGGAGCACAGGCAGGTGAATTGACTTGCTCAGGGTCACACAGTGTCAGTGGGGGAATGTGAACCCACAACAGGGTTTGAAGTCCAAAGCCTTAACCACTGTGCCATACTGCCTGCCACAGAAAGATCTGATCAAAAATACTGACATTATAGTTTTTTGTTAATTTCTTGGTTAGCACACCAAAGTTTGGGATCATGCTATTAGACTGACTGATTGTCAGGTCAAGTACTCCTGCTTTTGTTCACAAGTGTCAGTAAAACTAACAATGAGATTGACCAAAGAGTCATTACAGCAACAGAAATTTTAGGAATGCTTTAGTGGTCAATGGTGGTAAAGCAGTAGCCAAGTCCTTTGGTGAAAGTTTCAAAATGCTGCGCACAAGCTCTGGGCAATGACAGAAAGGAAGAGATTGTGACTATATGAAACTGGAATGAAGAATCTTACATGGTGTTGCCGGAAGTGGTCTCCATGATATAATGAGTTTATAAATATAGTTCATTGTAGTTCACTGTAGGTTTTGAAAAATACCCTTAAATTTCATCTACACAGTATCATTATTGCATCAAAAAAGTCAGTCTCCAGATTTGCAAGGCTGATAAAGACCGATCCTCACAGACTCATTTGGAATTTACACCAAAATGTTCCTTTCTGATATCACTTGCATAAATCACTGGGGTGGCACGAGTCCCTTGCAGGGTGAACACACTTGTATGCAAACATACACTAGGACCAATTTAGCAATGCCTGTCTTCCTAACCAACATGTCATTGGGCAGTGGGAGGAAACTCCTTGCAGGGAGCACCCGAGATACAGTATGAACCCCAGTCTCCTGGTGGCACAGTGGTAGCACTGCTGCCTTGCCAACTTGCCATCCCTTTAAGTACACCATGATGTTGCTAACTAATTAAACTTTAACTGGCCTGGCACCAGACCACATCTGCAACCTTTTGCATCACTACATTCCAGTCAGCCAGTTATGGTCTACCAATGTTTACAATATTTTTATACGTTCACCTAATCTGTGTGCCTGACCCTATCAACCTGATGTCCACAGTGTCTCATGGCTCCAGTGCCACCATGCCCAGACATTTTCTTATCAAATAGCCATAAAAACTGAAAATAAACTTACTAGATGCAAGGAGCAAAAATCAATGTTTATTTTAGCTTTTTTTTTTCTTTCTTCTACGTACAGTAGATTGTAAGAACAATTTGCCAGTTATTTAGGTCACATTAAGTTGATAGAAATATTTTCTTAGTTATGTTAAATGTTTGCCAATAAATTAGTACATAGTATATGGGAGGTTGTTATAATCATCACAAGCTGAACTGAAATGGAATATTCTAACTATTTCTTGTCCCTCTGATTGCAGATTAGTTTCAGTTAGTGACCTGCTTTGCTGTGTGTAAGGCATGGAGGGCAGATAGTTTCAAACCACACTTAACGTGCTAGTGGTATGTGCAGAGTCATATGTGAAGTAAAACATAGAGAAATAACTCCACGTTAATTGTAGATATAATTAAAGTTTAACAAGAAAAAACATTTTTCTTTTTTTTTGCCTTTTATTCTGTGTGTGTAACAACCTTTCTCTATTCTTGTGTGGACTGTTTGCTTTGAAATGTCACTAAACCATTTTAATAAAACCAAACTTTTTTGAATTGAGAGATTTCTTTTGGTATGCATTTGGCTCAGGCTTGATTCTGCCTCACTCACCAGCAGCTACATACATTCAATAAAATCACATAATATTTACACAAGCATAGCAGCTACTCAAGTAACAGTCCCATGAGTAGCAAAATGTCTGTTTGCTAGAGTATGTGCGCATGAGAAGAAAATGGATAGTATTTCAAATAGACATATAATCAATTAGGTAGATGGCTAAAACTACAGAGTTCTTTACATAATTGTATCAGGCACGTACTGTATCATATTCTTGAAAAATTGACAGTATCATTTCAGGGATTAAACATTTTTGTCAACAGAGCTTCATCCTTTATCATCATATGTACTGTCAAGAAGTGTGAAGTGAAGTTGTAAAGTTAATGTTAAACAACAAACCTGTACTTTAGTTTCCTTTGATTGTTTTAGATGGTACTGTGAGGTTTTAGAGTGACAGCTGGGAGTGTGTTAATGTCAGCATTGTGAATTCAATCTGTAAACAAAATTTATTTTATCTAGTTTTACATACAGTATTTATTTATCCAGCTTACAGTCTGGCATTGATCAAAACACCTGCATTAAAGCAGTCTCTCGGCTCAAGTCATTTTGTGTACTTCTTTTAGCAAGATCTAGTGGTTATTTAAACCCTATGGACCATTTACCACAAATGTGACCATAAAAAGTGTATTGGTAGCTGTTTATTCCCTCTGTTTAATATTAGATATTACATATGCAGAAGAAAGCTTTTATTTCATTACTTGCCTATATGTACTGTCAAGAGGAATCAAGCTCATGTTGAAATTGTTTGCACAAACCAAAAGGGAGCTGTCATTGCTGTTAGAGAATGGGGAAAACTTTCATGTTTTTTAGACTTTTTAGTATGCAGTAGCGGTGTAGTGATGCTGCTTTTTTCTTTCAGTTATACTTTTGTAAAAATTATTGTATGTCATATGTTATTTCTTTCTGTAACATTGAAATGACAATTACTTTACTATGGCTTATACTTTTTAATGTTTAAATTTTTAAATCCCGGCAGTCTGTGTAATAAAGAGGTAGTGAATTCTTAAAAAATATGTAAACTTGTGCAGGAGGTTTTGTTTGGTTGTACAGTATACACTCACCTAAAGGATTATTAGGAACACCTGTTCAATTTCTCATTAATACAATTATCTAATCAACCAATCACATGGCAGTTGCTTCAATGCATTTAGGGGTGTGGTCCTGGTCAAGACAATCTCCCGAACTCCTAAACTGAATGTCAGAATGGGAAAGAAAGGTGATTTAAGCAATTTTGAGCGTGGCATGGTTGTTGGTGCCAGACGGGCCGGTCTGAGTATTTCACAATCTGCTCAGTTACTGGGGTTTTCACGCACAACCATTTCTAGGGTTTACAAAGAATGGTGTGAAAAGGGAAAAACATCCAGTATGTGGCAGTTCTGTGGGTGAAAATGCCTTGTTGATGCTAGAGGTCAGAGGAGAATGGGCCGACTGATTCAAGCTGATAGAAGAGCAACTTTGACTGAAATAACCACTCGTTACAACCGAGGTATGCAGCAAAGCATTTGTGAAGCCACAACACACACAACCTTGAGGCGGATGGGCTACAACAGCAGAAGACCCCACTGGGTACCACTCATTTCTACTACAAATAGGAAAAAGAGGCTACAATTTGCACGAGCTCACCAAAATCGGACAGCTGAAGACTGGAAAAATGTTGCCTGGTCTGATGAGTCTCGATTTCTGTTGAGACATTCAAATGGTAGAGTCAGAATTTGGCGTAAACAGAATGAGAACATGGATCCATCATGCCTTGTTACCACTGTACAGGCTGGTGGTGGTGGTGTAATGGTGTGGGCGATGTTTTCTTGGCACACTTTAGGCCCCTTAGTGCCAATTGGGCATCGTTTAAATGCCACGGGCTACCTGAGCATTGTTTCTGACCATGTCCATCCCTTCATGACCACCATGTACCCATCCTCTGATGGCTACTTCCAGCAGGATAATGCACCATGTCACAAAGCTCGAATCATTTCAAATTGGTTTCTTGAACATGACAATGAGTTCACTGTACTAAAATGGCCCCCACAGTCACCAGATCTCAACGCAATAGAGCATCTTTGGGATGTGGTGGAACAGGAGCTTCGTGCCCTGGATGTGCATCCCACAAATCTCCATCAACTGCAAGATGCTATCCTATCAATATGGGCCAACATTTCTAAAGAATGCTTTCAGCACCTTGTTGAATCAACGCCACGTAGAATTAAGGCAGTTCTGAAGGCGAAAGGGGGTCAAACACCGTATTAGTATGGTGTTCCTAATAATCCTTTAGGTGAGTGTATGTTAAATAAACATTACATTTTAACAGTACAAAAGTGACTTGAAAAACTGTTATGTTTTCATAAACTAACCAGCACTTTGTATCCTAATTCTGCCAAAAGTGTCTCTTAAAATTTCTCTCGACATTGAATTAAATGAGGCTCTTTGTTTGTCAAATGACTTTGTAGAATGCG
Organism: Polypterus bichir lapradei; assembly: GCA_026402145.1. Lineage (NCBI taxonomy): Eukaryota > Metazoa > Chordata > Cladistia > Polypteriformes > Polypteridae > Polypterus > Polypterus bichir. The sequence continues at coordinate 5,167,157 of JANRMT010062824.1, read as the reverse complement.
GTTGCCAAATGCAAGCCTTCAATTTTGATCATGGGGGTTATCTGGAAAATGATGCTTATTTCTCTGTGTTTAGAGACCAAGATAATTGCTTTGTGAAGTATTAGTGGATAATTTGTGTAAGCATTTTAAAACTTGTTACTGTTGTGCTTATGTGTGATCAGTATGCTTATAGTGGTTAAAATGGATCAGTTAGGTGTTCTATTTAGCATGTGCTCTTTACACCAGTTCTTTTCCCATTTTTTGTTCAGGTTGGATGCTGTTAATTTTGTGTGTTCATTATATTATATTTCAGCCAGGGCTCCTCACCTGGCTGGTGTTCAAATTCTTTCTTAATGTCTTTTTTGTACATGTTAATAGTGTTGCTTGTGTTAATTATTTGCATTATTCTGTGTTTCTTATCACTTTTGTATGTTATTTAATTTCTTTGTCTATGCTTGTTGAGTTTTGTTCCTTCTATATTGTGGATGATCTTTCAAGAGGCAGGACTACCTGTCCACCCCTGGCAAGGGCCTGGCCTCACCCTATACAGTCCCTTGTGGTTCATTAAATGCACTTGTGATATTGATCAGTTTTTGTGTTTATTGCTTTACTTGTGATTTATTGTTCTGGGCTCTGACCCATTTCTGTGTTTTTTGGACTTTCTTTTAGGTTTATGTATTAGGACTTGTTATGGGATTGCCACTTCAGGCAACTCCTTCTTTGCCTTTTGTGCTCACTTTTTTTATAAATACATTAAATTCCCACAGCACGAATGTATCTATGCACGTACAAGCAACAGCACGACCGGTTTATTGTATCAAAAAATGCACCAGAACACGACCAAAATCCCAAAGCACGGCCAAAGAAGTAAGCACGTTCCGATCACATGGGCGCATTCCACATCGTAAACAAAGCCTTAAAACATTAAGTGTGGCGTTACCCACTGCTTTGTAAACAACGTTCTTTACTGTGCCCGTGATAGTACTGTTATTTAGTGATTATTTTGTGGTTTTTACTAAATAGTAATGGCTCCAAAGAAAGCTAGAGAGGTAAGCACAAAACCAAAGAAGGTACAACGATCAGTAACAATAGAAATGGAGAAAGAAATGATAGAAAAATACCAGAGAGGAAATCGACTGTATTTACAAATTTGAAAAACAAGGAGGAAATAAAAAAAAAACAACAAAAAAAACTGAGGTTTCTAAGGGTATGACACGTGTACTCTCTAAAAACAGACAGCAGCAATTGATAAAGTTGAAAGATTATTGTTACTTTGGATAACTGAAAGACCGTGTACTGGTGATAGCCTGTCGGAGGCTATTATTTGTGAAAATGCTAGGGAAATACATGTTGATATTACAAATGATTATCCTTCAGGGAGTGCTGATAGGGAATGTCCTGTTAAAGTAAATTTTCTTTTTTAATTTCAATTGTGTAGGCTATGCTATGCTTATTTTTCTGTCACTCTCTTGCAGTGTGCAATTTATTTTTTATTCATGTGTTTTTCCGTAAAGCAATATTTTAATATGCAGAAAACTCAATTATAGATAGTAAATAGGTTAGTTATGGGATTCTTAAACAATACTGTGTTTTACTATGCATAAAAAACTCAAGTATGGGTATTTAAATAGGCTATGTGTGGTAGTATTGGGGGTTTGGAACGGATTAATTCTATTTCCATTATTTCTTATGGAATAAATTGCCCCGGTCCACAACCAACTCAATCCACAATTAGTTTTCTGGGACAAATTAAGTTCATCCTGCAGGGTTTTACCGTATATGTTGTGGTAGATAGGGGCACTCTCGCTCCCTTGAACCCTGTGCACGACTCCAAATACCAGGTGAAAGTCCAAAATCTGACTTTATTAAATCTCCACAGTGCACAAAGCACACTCTCCACCACAATACTCATATAATAATTCACAATAATCACAAATACTACAATCCTCCAGCTCCCAGACGCGTTGCCACCCTTCCACCCAACTCAGCTCTCCGTCTGGGAGTTCCCACAGTCCTTTTATACTCCCTGGCCCGGAAGTGTTCCTAGCCAACAATCCACAAGTCCTTATTCCTTCCGGGTCAGGGTAAATAGTAGTTTTTTTTCAACCCGGAAGCTCGTTGCTCTTCTTATGACAAACTTCCGGGTCATAGGGCATGAAGAACTCTTCGGTCCTCCCTGCAGCTCCCTCTCGTGGCCCCCATGGCATCCAGCAGGGCTGTGCGTAAAAACTCCATTGTCCATGATGCCCTGCTGGTCTTCTGAGGACCTCCATGCTGCAAGGAGGGCTCCACCTGGCGGCTTGGGGGTATTGGCCGGGATAAACGGCCGGCCATCCTCCACAATGTAAAGAGTTTATGTTCGCCCTTTATGTTACTAGCTAGAGTATGATGGTTTTCCTCCCTCTAATGGGCATTGTAAGAGTTTTGTACTTAGTTACTTCGAGTTCATAATACTTAAGAGGAAGCACAGTTTGTTTTATTTGACTTCATAATGCAGCACAGCTGTGATTGATGGGAATGTGCTTTGTAAGCTTCAACTGGTAACAGTAGAGGAAATTGAATGCTGTAGCATGATATGAATGCTTGTAGACGAATAAAGCGACCCACAGTCCCCTAATTCTTTTCAAATCGTGTTTGTTACAGACCTAGTGTATCTAGTTGTCCAGCCCTTCCATATCTTACTAACAGTGTGTAGCCAACATTTCCCAATTACATGTACATAATGTTAAGCAAATGAGCAAGTTCACTCTGCAGTCGGGCTATGATGACATCTGTTTTCCTGTGAAGTCCCCTTAGTAAGATAAGTGAACAAGCAGCGTTTCTAAAGGAAATTTAGTAATAAAAGTAATTGGAAAAATGACTGCTATACAGCAGGGTTCATCCTTAGAATATATGTAGTGGGTACATTGAGGCAGAGAAATTGGCTCAGATATAATAGACACAAAACGGCTTATGCAGTGACCTTCACCTATAGCCATCTAAAAATAGAAATGTCTCCGAGGCTTAGAAAATGTTCAGAGAGGGGCCTAAGGTGCACTGACTAGGATATTTATGGCCAATACAATAAAAAAAAAACCTTTTTTTGTGGGATAGGAGATATTTTAAACAAACTTGTAGGTGTTCTTATGACAACAAAGTTTATAAAGTGATGTTTTTAAGTGTGGAATTTGGGACACTTTCCAAAGTCTGTCTTAAATGAAAAAAGAATTTCAGTAAAATTAGCATTTTCTAAGCTTTACATGCATTTCTTTATGTACCATTCTTAGAACTGCCTAGTAGCGATGATATTCAGATTGTTTACCTGTTAAACTTTTCATATTTTTAAAAACTATGTGAACATTTTTCTGGCAGTTCTTTGAAGTATGAGAATTTTTTCCCCTGTTTTTATAATCAACATACAGTGATTGCTGTTGGCAGCTCTTGGCTTTTTTGCATTTTTGCCAGACTGAATCTGTGACAGCTGTTGAAGAAATGTCATTTCCGTTTTATATTCCAACCATCCTGTTTTCTGAAACGATAATTTAAATTATTAGTATACAAATGCTTGGCTCCTGAAGATGGATGCAAACACTGCCAGTCAAGACACTCATTTACGGTGCATTAGGAAACTCCGTCTGCCTGTGTATGATGCATTGATACAATCCATCTTGGCAAATGAAAACATATGCTGCCTGCACATTTGGCCTCTGAGAGCACTCTGGATATCAGGCCCAGGAAGAAAATGAAATGTGTCGATCTTCATCTGCCTGCTCTTACTATAAATCAAAAAATGAACACGAGTGTTATGAGTCTCAAAGAAGTTTCCAAACAAAAATATTAAAATTAAGTGCCAGTTTAAATTAAAACTAGGGGATGAAAGGAAAAGTTTTTCACTCTTCAAGGTAAAAAGTGTGTTGTTATTTGGCGAAAAATAAAAATAAAACCATATTTGTAAAGATGTGTTTTTGAATGACCTCCTCATACAAGACGCTTTAGACATTAATGAGTTTAGCTGCTCCCATTTAATTAACATTTTGTCCAGATGATATTTGTTTAAACGTGATGATTTAAAGGATTGAATATTATTAGTAATTTATTATACCGACATCACTGCTTTTTGCTTTTGAAAGACAGAATTTATACTGGCTAATTTAATTTACCTAAGAAGCAGAATAGCCAGTGGCTCAGGCATCCCAACTGTAAAGTACTAGTTTGTTAGTTCTGTCTGACCACTAATTTTTTGCTTTTTATTTACTTATTTTGACACACTTAACATGCCTCTTAACCTGCCCAACCAAATGTGGAAACAATTGAATTGTATTTGTAAAATGCCTTAGTAAGGTATCCACAATGCAAAAGGAGATATACAATTTGTTTTGCTTACTGTTATCATTGAAATGAGAACAATCTGGACAACAATGGGCCATTCAGCCCAACAAAGCACACCAGTCCTGTCCACTTAATTTTTCCAAAATAACATCAAGTCGAGTTTTTTGAAACTCCCTGAAGTCCTACAGTCTACCACACTATTCAGTAGCGTATTCCACATGTTTCTGGTTCTCGTTGTAAAGAAAAACTTCCTAATGTTTGGTCGAAATTTATCGTTAACAAGTTTCCAACTGTGTACCCGTCCCCATTTTAAAGTCACAGTTTTGATCCATTAAAGGAATTTCCTTTTTAATTTTAAACACTTCAATCTTTTTTCATCTTAATCTCCTTTTTTTTTTTTAAACGGTAAAGGCCCAGCTCTTGTGATCTTTCTTCATAATTCATTCCCTGTAGCCCTGATATCAGCCTAGTCGCTCTTCTCTGGACTTTTTCTAGTGCTGCTATGTCCTTTTTTTTTTTTGTAGGTAGTAGACCAAAACTGTGCACTCCAGGTGAGGTCTAACCAGTGTGTCATGAAGCTTCAGTATAACCTCCTTGGACTTTTACTCTACACATTGTACTTTATAATCTAAATAATAATGCATTGCTTCTTCATTGCATTGTCTCCAAGGTATTTTAGAGTTGATATGCGCTGCCTTTGTGCTCTTCCATGTAGACATTTTAAACTTGTTTGTGCATCATACTGCACTGTTCACAGTTTATAAGAAAAATGGTAGGTTTGTACATCAGTGGAAGGGGTGGCACAGTTATTGCACAGACAATATAATTAAATTATTTTTAAACTCTCATGTGGTAGAACTTAAACACCTTAGACACTGTAAATGTACTTCTCATTTTGAACATTCAATGTAAAAAGGATAACAAAAACCACAACATGATGATAATCCTTGAAAAAAAAATAACTGCTACTGCCTCACTGCTTTCTGCACAGAAGTTGTATGAGTAAATGTTGTATATCCCTCCCATGTTGGTTTAAAATACACCAACAAAATGCATGTTTATAGCCTTAGGTGAGAAGAAATTGAGCAGATATATGCAATTTTATATGCAATCTGTTTCAAACTACTTTATTTCCTGAATTTTTTAACAAATCGTGTCCTTATGTGTACTCATCATATGATTACTATTTTCTGAATTTCGCATTTGCATTTTACCTGAGAACCTGTTACAGTGCTATAAAAAAAGTGAACTGAATTGATTTGAATTCTGTTCCCAATTTTCTCCATATTTTGTCTCATAGCTAAGGGAAGTTGCCTAAATAAAGGTCAAACAATCTTACCCACATCCTATAAATATATAATAAATCTCATTATTATGGGATCTACCTCCTAGCAGTGCAGTAACCTTTAACCTCGCCTATCTGTCAGGCTTGCACATACGGTATTACTTGTTTTTGCTGAAAGCCTGGTTACACAGCAACATCCATGGAAGACCACAGTGAGTGCAACATTTTTGATTCTAAAATTTCAGATTTTGTATTCATTGTCCTTTACACTTGTATGTCATTTTTTGTTAAATAGGACAATTTGGGCACAGCTGAAAGAGAAACTCTAAAGTTCATTAAAACAATTTTACTTCTTAAATTATATAAGGAAATATCAATGATATGGTATAGTGTACAATGTTTTCAGCTATAAAATCAGAGCAATAAAGCTGTACAATTGTAAAATGAAAGGACAGAGCAGCTGCAGGTACAAACTACATTTCATAAAGCAGGTCAGCTACTTCCATGTGATTTGTAATTTGAATAAACATAGGCAATCATTGGTTTAATTAACCAAGATGTTTGGAATCCTAACACCTAGGATCAGGTTCACTTAGCCTTAGTTTACAAATGCATGTTAAATTGGATAAACATTACAATGGCAATTCTGTATTGATCCAGTAAAGATTGAAAAAGAACAAATAATACATTTAAGAACATCCAGTTAAAAACTGATTTTATTTGAAATGAAAACCTGCAGCTCACACAGATCTCTGACTTGACAGGGTCAAGGTGAATAGGTGAACTGGGTTGTAAAATCAAGTTCCAGATATTTCAGTGTATTATAATTAACTAGCCAACCCGCGGCGTACCATACGCCGCATAATCAGGCCAGTTTTTTAATAATTTTTAAACACAGGAAGAAAATGAACATTTGAAAACTCGGTAATGTAATAAATCAGCAAGAGAAGCAACATTGTAACAATGCACGGAACGAACCAACACACAATCGTCCGTGACTGAAAATTGGCGGACCGCCATCGCGCCTTCTCCTCCCAGACTGAGGGATGGGGGTGGACGGCACTGAGGCGCGGAGGGTGGAACAGGAGGAGAGGAGAAGGATGTTCATTCCGCTCCCTCCGTCATGCTAGTCTGCTGATTTCTTGTTCAGTTTCGTTTTGTTCACTGCCTGCTCATGTGCCCACCTCCAACTCGTCACTTGAGTCGTTGTCGTCTTTGCACAGTCCAGATGCACCTGTGACTCACGTCTTCCGTGTTCCTGCAGGAGCATCTAAGAAGACGCATGTTTGTCGCGGATGCAAATTTCTGTATGTAGCGTGTAAAACAGTTTGCTATGGTGCACGCGGTCGTGCGTCGTAACCGAAAACTCGGTTTTTAAAGACCGCTTACTTTCTTGTGTTTTAACCTCAGTTGTAAAGGAATGTTTTAAGGATCCCATGGGATGCCCCTCGTAAACCGTTTTACACGCTGCATATGGCGATTCACCTCCGTGAGAAACATGCCTCTATGAACAGTCAACGTGGCTCGGAGGTGCATGTGGCCTCTACGACAGACAAATATAAATGACGCCGTTTTTTCTGTGTCGTCGCGTCCGAGTTGGTGGGCGTGGTTCTGCGAGTTGTCGTCGTATCCAATGGTCTTGGAGTTGGTGGGCGTGGCTTCTTCCTGCGTGCGCCATAGGTGTCGTACTTGTCGGCGGCTTAGTGAATCCACGCCTCTTCTGGCGTGCTTTCCATGGGTGTCTTGCCTTAGTGAATTATATATATGTAGATGTTGATTTCTTTCTAGGGGCATGCAAGAGCTTGCTTGTAATAAAGCTTATTTAGAGCAGCTTTTTTAATGTAAGGAGGTAGAGAAATTTCAGAGTCTAAGAAACTGCATATTTTCTTTTTCATAACTCAGTAATTTAATTATTGCACAACTACTGCAAAATAAAGTTGTAGGGATTTCATAATTTTTTATTACAGAGTGGTGACTCTGTGGCTAAAGGATCTGGGCTGGTAACTTGAAGGTTGGCAGTTTGAATCCCGGCAGTGACAGAAGGAGTGGAGTGCTACTCTGTTAGGCCCCTGAGCAGCAAGGCCCTTAACCTGGAATTGCTCCAGGGGTGCTGTATAAATAGCTGACCCTGTGCTCTGCCCCCTAAAACTCTGAGTAATTTGGAGAATGCAAACAAGAGAATTTCCCCTTGGAGTGGAATAATACAGGATATCCAAAAAAAAAGTGATAAATATGGCTTTGGTCATCCCAAAGCCTGTTTTCTTTTAGCAGCTTTTTTGTAGAGTATTTGCATTCTGATGCATTGATGAACAAATTTGATTGAAGGTGACATCATCTGTAGCTTTCAAACCTTTAATAGTTTTCAAATGAATTGACTGTTTGCACCATATGGACCAGAGCATTGCCATCCTGGAATATTTCACTGCCATTTGCATGGAAAATGCTTCACCATATGAAAACATGATCATTTAACAATTAGTTTTGATATTTTGTGTGATGGACGGCCGGCAGCTCAACCCAGCTAGGATGCCCCAAGAATAAAAGGATGGGGGAAAGCAGCTACTTTTGGACACTGCCTCCCCCAAGACACTAGATGGCAGCTCCACGGGAGTAGAGCGGTGCCCTGGATTCTCACGGTGCATCCTGGGACTTGAAGTTCGCTATTTCAGCCCTGTTGGGTGCTGTGGGTGCCACCATAGGGTGCTATGGAAGGAACAGGCGAGTCGTGCTTCCCTTATAGCCCGGAAGTACTATAGAGTCATGAGGGCGGAAATCCAGAAGCACTTCTGGGCTGATGAAAATCTTGAATGGTAAATCACGCGGGAGGAAGAACAGAAGCATTTCCGGGTGAAGAACTATATAAAGGACTGCTGAAGACCCAGCAAGCGAGCCAGAGTCGGGTGGAGGTGGGCAAAGCTTGCTGGGTGGTGTGGAGGAGAGAATTGAGATTATTGTGGAGACTAGTGAATTACTTGCCGGTTTTATGGTGGCTGTGGTGCTTTGAAGGCACTGTTATTGAGAAGAAAATAACTAAATATCTTCTCAGTGCTTTTACTTTGTGTCTGTTGGGGTTAAGGGGGCAACAGCGACCCCTAGCAATTTACAATTGGCATAGCAACACTTGTCTGCATTTTATTCTGTTGACCCCGGGTGTCAAACTCAATTTTATTTAGGGCCAGTAACAGCCAATTATATACCCAATGTGGGCCAGAATATATCAAAGAAGTGAAACTTTCTACACACAAACTCAGACAAGAACTGTGGACAAAACATGTGTGATAAGTCGCACACTTGCTAAAAAGCAAAGGTTCACATACTTTTGCCACTCACAAATATGTAATATTCGATCATTTTCCTCAATAAATAAATGAGTAAGTATAATATTTTTGTCTCATTTGTTTAACTGGTTTTTCTTTCACTACTTTTAGGACTTAAGTGAAGATCTGATGATGTTTTAGGTCATATTTATGCAGAAATATAGAAAATTCTAAAGGGTTCACAAACTTTCAAGCACAACTGTATGTTAGCATAATTTATACTTAGCATTACATAGATACATGATTTTCCTTTTATTCAGCACTCCTTGTTTTCTTCTTTCTCAAAAGCAAGGTGTAAAGTCACAGGTAAGGATTCAGTCACATACCACATTTGGAGTTGATCCGAAATGGATTGTGATCATACTTAACATGAGTGCACTTTCTATACACATAGACTGATCAAATCAACAGAAAAGAAAAAAGACTTGTGTAGTGTGGTGGCAACAGTCAGGTAAGTGGCAGGAAAGTGACCAGCACTGACAACCCATGCAGCAGTGGTACATGTGAAGGTGATCTCCCATTTTCTTTTTGAGACTGTCATTTTTTTGGCATCACGGTAAAACACTGTTCTTTATGGCAGAGTGGTAGGTCATCCTTTTTTTTCCTTGTCATTGCAAGTAGCCAGTTTCTATTTCAATTGCAGGTTAGAGCAGTGGTTAACCGTTCAATGCAAATAAACACAAATAGACACTGAGATGTGTTTTACCACTAGGTGAAAATGTAAATTATATACAAATACAATCTGTAAACAAGTTTCCCCTTGGGCACAAACAAAACAACAAAACAGGGATAAACCCTGGCTAAAACATAATAGGAGGCAGGGTCATTTATGGGATGCTTCCTGGAACCGCCGGATGTTGTAGTAGAAGAGTGAGTGAAGTTGAAACTGACAACCATTATGAACAATTCTACACATCATGCAACACTACCATCAAGGACTTATTCAAATTAATCCACAGAAGTGTATCAGAGGCTACTGGGTCTCTTTCATACTTTTGGCTTTACCCCTTTGTAATGCCTCACTATGTCTGTGGCTGCTTTTTACCTTTAGGCAAATCGTAACTTTTTTCCTTGTTGTTTGTAATTCTTATGTGTATTTGCAGTAAATATTGTTGTTATGTTTTAATATTTCCATTTTTCTTCATCTGTCAAAGATACCTTTTCCCATGGGACGCATAAAATTCTAACTATCTATCCATCCATCCATCCATCGCAGGCTATATGTAACATGTTTTGAAGTGATGAAGTGGCCCACAATATAAGGGTCCATCGGCATGATCCAGCCTGCTGGCCTTGATTATGACACCCTTACTGTAGAATATTTGAAATACAGTCAAGAATTACTATTTTCCTACTGCTTTTTTCTTCATCACTTCACATTACTTTTTTGGTGTGATAAGGGTTTTTCACATCTCATGATTATGTTAGTGTCCTATTCTCTGCTTTTGAAGTTTTCTGCACCTACCTTAGACTTTCTTGTTTTTGGAATCAACAGACAGGCATCATAGGATACTCCTTGATGCAACTTTATCCTATCCGCAATTGCCTTCAGCTGATCTTGTCTTTATATCTGATTCATATGCCAGCATCTGATAAGCCTTTAATCCTTGTAAAACGTAGTGCATTTAAGTAATTTTTATTAATGCCATTGAGGGACAACTGAATTATTAAGGCTTATTTTCCAGCAAAATCATTTCATTTTGCTAGTGATAATACAGTTTCTGCAATTCTGAAGTATGCTAATTAATACATTATACATGGTGTTAGAGGAGATTTTATTTTTTTGGGGTTTTCTTTTAATAATTCAGATTTATGGTCATCAAAATGAATTTCATGCATTTATATATGGATGTGTACATTAAAACACTAAAATAAAAACCTGAATGTTAGGTTAAACAACTTTTACCTTTCATGAAACCCTTTTAATATAATCTTTCATGAAGCATGCTTGAGAAAAATTACTGAGCCTGTCTAGTAAAATTAAGGTTTAAGCTCCAAAATTAGTTTGACATTTAGGTAAAGCATGCAGTCTATTCCTCTTACTTCCTGATGAGTGCATACAGTCCTGTAGCCTAATAAAATGAACTCATGGCCATTCGATATAAGTTAGCCTTCTGCAGCCTCCATTTTGACAGTGTGGCACAGACACTACAATATTCATAGGGTTAAGAGTACAGTGTATTAGTTTGTACAAGTGTCTCAAAGTTGACTCAGTTCGTGTTTATAACAGGGTCTGATAAGCTTTGGTTGTCTTACTGTTTGTAAGTTACATCATGGTGCCTAGTTACTGATGTTTTAGTTTTTTATGAAGGCTGTGCATTAAAGTATCCAACTGTTTTTGCCTTTTATACTACTGTTGATTTTATCTTTTGTTTCCCTAAAATGTGATTGTGTTTGAGGCTGTTAGCTTTTTTTACCTTGGAATTAATTCAACAGACTGTGAATTTCCCCTTGGGATTAATAAAGTATCCATCCATCCATCCACACACCTTCATTCATATTTAATGTATTTTTAATTTCTTAGATATTGCCTGTTTGTCTTTTGACAGCTTATAGTTCAGTTTTCCTTAGGTTTATTTTGCTGGAATTAAGCAATATAAGGAAATAATTTGGTAACCACATTAGCAAGAGTTAAAAATGGAATGGTTTATAACCAGCAAAATGAGGGAGGGAAGATGAAAAAGTGAGTTTTGTACTTAACAGCAAGACTAATGGATGAAATGAAGTATGAAACTTTTGGATTGCAGCGCTGACCAGAGCTTTTAGAAGTGGTTTAGTCCTGTTTTGAACTGTGCACATATTGTTCCTGGAGCAGCACTCTTTTTCTTACCAGTATGCTGCATAGTTTTCGGGTGTTGCCTGGTGAAATTGGACCTCCGCAAAAACCACATTTGCAACTGTCAGTTGCCTTTAATACACTCATTACAGTATGAAGTAGCTAATGCATAAATGTGTGGACTATATCCCACCGAGATAGGAATGGTTGCTTTCAAGCCACTTTAAAGTAAATGCTTTGAACAAACCAAGAACATCAAAGTGTTTGTCGTCGTGATGATAGCACACTTCTGGTCAGACAGATCGTTAAAGGTAAGTAGTGGAGTGAGGGCCATGTGTTGTCACAGAGTCATTTTATGCACTGCTAATGTTTTAACTCTGGAGTATGCCTTTTATAAGATTTAACTATGTGTGTAAACTGTGTTGTGTAATGTGGAACCTACAAATGTTTTTAGTTAAACCATTTTAGTAAACTCACCAGCAAATAAGTGAAACATGTGTATTTTTAGACCTTTTCAAACTCAAACACTTCTGAATTTTAAATCCATCTCTGTCTCTTCTTAAGCAGAGTGGTGGCTCTGGTGGTAAGGATATGCTGGTGGTCGCTGGATCGAATCCTGCAACCGCCAGAACACTTCTATGGGTACTTGAGCAAGACCCTTAACCGCCATTGCTTCGTCCTGATGATGTTAACCTGCAAGCAGCCCTCCAACTTGCTTGGAAAACTTGGGGTTTGGTGGCAGAATTGGCACTTTAAAAACCTTCACGCAGCTCCACACAGAGTTGCGTAGAGCCGAGGCATCACCCGTTACCGTCATGTGTGACAGGTGCAGCCACATGCTGTACACAGCATACACTCCCCTTCCCTTTCCTGTCTCTTCCTAGCTGGGGCTCTCATTCATTGTCATAATCCTCAGTCTAACATACGCACACGCACACTCCAGTAGGGCTGATAGTTTGTTTGAATTTCATAAGTGGTAGCTGTGTAATCCTAAACATTTCAAATAGATTATTTTGTGGTCAATAGGCATATTTATCTCTGTAAGTGGTTCTATAAAACTTTTTGCTTAACTGTTTTAGGCGGGCAGAGGGCAAACAAAGCAACAAATGTCGATAAAACTCACACTTATGTTATAAGTAGACCCACTTTGCTTGGAGGACTGTTAGACTCGTTGACTTGACGATGAATCCCTATGTGTGTGTCAGTAGCATAGAGTAAACAACGTCTAGAATTGCATCGACATCGGGCGAAAGCGTGAAGCAAATATGCAAAGCAAAATACTCGGTGGATGACATTTTGCGTATATTTTATTACTTAGAATTGGACTATGACTTGTTGGACTATGATTTGGTGCAAGTGATCTGGGGATTGAGATCTGAAACGAAAGTAAGGTACTGGCATCAGCTGATCAATCCCCAACTGATGTGCCCAGCCGCTGCCTGATCTCTAACACGCAGCGACAGCACACTGCATGCAGCAACAAACCTTTTATGTTGATTTATGTGAGAAATTATTGCTTTGTGTTCTTTTTAGAAACCTGAGTTGTTTTGGTAAAATATTCGGCCCCGGGCGAAAAGGGAAAAAAATCAGTGATAAGCCACTGTTTTAGTAATGTAGCCCCACTTCTTACTTTTTCTCTCATAAGGCACAGTACGGGTGTATGAGTTTTGTAACGTGGTTTGTTTTGGAGCAGAAGACTGGGAAGTCTTCACGGTCTGGGCTGCAGCACACATTTTCACACACTGTTTGTACTGCATTTTATGACGCTGTTGTAAATGGTGGAAAAGATTAGTAGCGCTTGAAGCTTTTGTCGGGACGTGATTTCTGCATTCTGTACAGAATACATTATTCTGCTGCTCATCTGACACTTTGAACCTAAACCATCTGCACATTTGAGCCATTATGTTTCTTTTTACCAACCAGCTCTTCTTCGATAGCTTCCTTTGTTTCTTTATCCATCTCCATCCTGTCGCTGCCTGCAGGACTTACTGAGTGAAGCGATGGGGGAGGGATTAGTTGTGTTCAGAGAGGGAAAGAGGTGGGTCAGAATGAAGTTGTGCGAGAGACAAATGAGGAGAAGAGAAAGGTGAACTGGTGGCTGTACGAGAATAGTTTTAATGCAACATAGACTCGATATAAACAATATCGTCTCATTCTATTTCTTGTATGAAAATATGTCGATATTTTTTAAAATCTCGATATATCGTCCAGCCTTAGTTACTGGTATAGTAGACCTATAGCCTCATCCATCCTTTCTCTTCTGCTAATCTGAGATCGGGTCAAGCAGCTTGAGCAGAGATGCCCAGATTTTCCTCTCCCTGGCCACTTCTACTAGCTCTTCCGGGGGAATTCTGAGGTGTTCCCAGGGCAGCAGAGAAGCATAGTCCCTCCAGCGTGTCCTGGGTCTTCCCTGGGGCCTCCTCCCAGTTAGATAAGCCCGGAACACCTCACCAGGGAGGCGTCCAGGAGGCATCCTGATCAGATACCCGAGCCACCTCATCTGACTCCTCTCGATGCGGAGGAGCAGTGGCTCTACTCTGAGCTCCTTCAGGATGACCGAGCTTCTCACCCTATCTTTAAGGGAAAGCCCAGACACCCTGCGGAGGAAACTCTATAAGAACTATAGCCTGATATTTAGAAATCCTTACCCTTCGCAATGTTCCTGCCTGAAGCTACAGATTTCCAAGTTACCCAGTTATTTATCATGAACAGTATTTCATCTATATTATTTCGATATTTCCAGATTGGTGTTCTAGTAATTTTAATAAACGTGATTCCATAGAATCGTTGTTTCTTCTTTAGATGTGGTTCTTTTGAAAGAGACAAAAACTGCATGAAGACTTTTTTCCCCCTCCTGCAGTTTCCCCACATTAATTTATATGAGTATCGACAGTCATAGCTGGGGAATCTGCAATGCAACAAGTACTGCCAGTTTAGTAGGCACATACAGAGGTATAACAGAGAACCCCTGAATGATCAAGTTGGAGACTGCAGTGACTCAGTGCGGTTCATAGGGCCTGCAACATTGAGTGTGTCTCGTTTTTCCATCTGGTTGTTTTACTCATTTGAGACTGAAGCTTTATATAGTTTTGCCAGAAACTTGATATTTGTTTAACTCTGCTTAAAACTTGTTATTTCAAAGAATCAGTTTGCTTTGAAATTATTTAAAGTGCTGTTTTAATTTTGCCTAGGCTATACTTCTTGCAGCTTCTGTAAGATGTCCTTCCGCTGACACCAGTAATGAGAACTTTTCAATCTTCATTTTTGGACTGCCTTGCTAAGGTGTCATATGGAAGAGTTCTATTTGTGCTGTCTTGTAGACTGTGATTAACAGCAGCTGTCTCATTCTGCTTTGCCTTCAGGTGTTTACCTCTTTGCCCATGGAATATGGGCCCTTCTTACATTGATAGATGGCTTTTTTTAAGTGTCTATGAGATATGTAAGACTGCACTTTTGATGGAAATATCATTTCATTCAGCATCAAGAATGTTTGAATAATTAATAGAAAAAGTAAGAGTTATAAAATTCTTTTCCACAAGAAGTCTTGCTTGGTCGCAGCTCAGTGTCCCTTTTAAGCCTCCACTACCCCCCCTTAAGACAACTGGTGAGGAAAGGTGACCCTGAGATGACAGGGAATAGCCGGTTGTTTGACTTCTTTAATTTTAGTGCCTGAGCTGCAATTTGCAGCCAGCGTGTATCTTAAGGTAGAGCTGACTTTCAAACCAGAACCAAATCGGCACATGGTGGGTACCAAACTGCTTTTTTATTATAGAATGTGTAGATTGGTAGTCGGTATGCTGCAGTGGCAGAGACATCTGCCTGGAAAAAAAAAAAGCATCAGCTCGATCAAACTCCATTCCTGACTTATCATGTTACTCTATGAAAATTACTTTATGTGTTTCAGCTTTAGGTGCAGTGATAGCACTGCTGCTTTGTAATACGGAGATCAGGGTTCATCTACCAAGATGCTCGCTGCTTGGAGTTTGCATATTTTCTGTGCGAGTTACCTCTGGGTGCTTCACTTTTCTCACACAGTCCATAGGTATGCAGATTAGATGACCTGGACCTAGTGCGTGACTGGGTGTCCGCCCTTTGATGTACTGGTGTCCAGCCAAGAGATTGTTCCTGCATTGTGCTCGATGATTAAGGAATAGGCCTCATTTCCTCTACAACCCTGTCCTGGGTAAACAGATTGTAATAAGAGATGGACATTTTACTAGTGTAAATCCTGTATGTACTTCTTAAACATAAACGTGTTGTACCTACCTTAAATTAGGAGCTGTTTGGAATTTAGTCTGATATATATATTATATATATATTTATATACAGTTAGGTCCATAAATATTTGGACAGAGACAGCTTTTTTCTAATTTTGGTTCTGTACATTACCACAATGAATTTTAAATGAAACAACTCAGATGCAGCTGAAGTGCAGACTTTTAGCTTTAATTCAGTGGGGTGAACAAAAAGATTGCATAAAAATGTGAGGCAACTAAAGCATTTTTTTAATGTGGAATTTTCCAAGGGGGTGAATACAGAAAATCCTCGCTATTCATGGATTTCGTTCCTGTGGATTCCCATATTCACTAACAAGGACTTCAGTCTAACCATGCCTATTCACAGAGAAGGTCTTTATTACTGGACAGGGCAGGGATGGGCATCAGAGTGTTAAATTCAGAGAGTCTTATCACACAGCAAGGAAACGTGAGCCTGACTAGTAACTGATATGTGATGCCCTTTATTGTCTGTGGTTGCACGCATGCTATATTGAATGGTTCAATGTGGGCCTACGTGGTTCTGAAAGGAACCAGAGCTTGTCATTGATCCCCACGAATGAGGAATTTCCAGCAAGTGCATGTTATAAGCTTGTGCTGATGGAGTCCCTGCCCTTTGTACACACCACCCGTCACTACTACCAGTTTAGTGAGGTAATGAGGTCTTTGGATCAGTCCCACTGTGGTAGCTTGTGGCCTCTGGCAGATCACCTAGTAGACTTCTGAACTTTAGTATAGAGGAAGTAAAAATTGTAATAAGGTTATATAGATGAACCGGTGCCAGCAGAAACACAGTGCATGCATCTAATCCCATCTACCCCCTGCGGGTCCTCTCTCTCGAGCTGGCATCCTGCCAAAAACTAACCCCATTTTTCCTATAGAATCGATGCTTCAGTATCTGCGTTTTTTCAAGAACATAACCTCCCACAGATAACGAGAGTTGACTGTACTTTTCATGGGCACTGTAGAAAGATGTTTTACATTCAAAGAAAAGAAAATTAAAGAATTTTGTTGTAAAGTAGCCAGAGCAAATCTACATGTAATATAACAGAGATTGTTAAATAACTAGGCTTTGTAATATCAGCCAGGTCATTCAGAGTGTTTTCTCATTTTTTTTTTCTATTATAGCTGCATTTTACTTGAATAAAGTGAACTAAAATAAAACCACTCCAAAGGACACAGAAGACATTACACAGTACTTGTGATGTTTTTCATTGTTCTCGCCTTCCTTAGACTTAATGCATTTTCAAACAGAGCTACATAATATGTTTACTGTATAATTTGCTATGGCATTTCTTTACTCAAAAAAGAAGGGTCAAACCCCACCGCCCGGACCATAAAATATAACTACTGCTTGTCACTTGAT
The DNA here is from genome assembly GCA_026402145.1 of Polypterus bichir lapradei. Classification (NCBI taxonomy): domain Eukaryota; kingdom Metazoa; phylum Chordata; class Cladistia; order Polypteriformes; family Polypteridae; genus Polypterus; species Polypterus bichir. Next base: position 5,149,852 of record JANRMT010062824.1, on the reverse strand, counting down.
TGCACTTGGAATTTAGGACAACACTGATGCTGTCATGCTGTTGACAGTGCTGCTCAGTGAAATCATATTGCATGCAGCAAGAAGTGACCTTGTGAATATTAATCTGACTGGTTAAAGTGAACAAAATCCCTCCAGTGCAAAGCCGACTCTGTTTTGATCTCATTGCACCTGCCCTGCTTAGAGTTGGAAGAAAAGACGAGCACAATGCAAACACTTGCTTTTTTAAGTGACAGAATCAAATTATCTTTGATGGGTATTTTCTGTGCTTGTCTGTTGATGATAGAGTGTATTATCTGACCCATTTATTTATTTATAAGCTCTTTGCTAGAGTGGCTGTGTTTGCATTGCTTTTCAAGTAACGTTTCACAACGATGCGGGTTGGGGTCTGCCCTTCCCAAAGCAGAAAAATTTGACTCTGTTACTCACTATATATTTCAATTTTGCTCATTAAAAAAATATGCTGACTTATTATAGGAAGTGGACTTCTAAGTTGTAGATTGCCAGATTTACCCTGCTTTATGATAAATGTGGTGTCAAGTCCAATACCTTAGCCACTTCTATACATAAAATCACAAAGCTGCAGTTTCAGTTCCTGCATCCAGCTAACTGAGCCAGTCACTAAGCCCAGGCTGTACCCCAAGTGTTAATTAAAAGACTATTGTCTCATTGTAATCTGTTTGGAGTCAACCAAATATCCATTGATGATGATAATGATTAAAAACAATTAAATCCTGTTATGTAGGAGAAATTCTACAGATTAACACAATGGAAGCTTGCAATGCTGCTTCATGTTTCTATGCTTTGAAAATAAATCTGAATTAACAGCCTGCAAATATTTGTAACGCCGTATTTCCATTTTAACCATTGATTCATGGATTGCAAGCTAGTCAATACAAATGTTTCAGCCCCAAATGTATAAATACACAGTGAACTGTACTGTATTGTCTGAGGGAAGAGAAATACAGTGCCTTCAGAAAGTATTCAGACCCCTTTAATTTTTACACATTGTGTAATGTTGCAGCCTTGGACAAAAATCATTTCAGTTTTTTCCCCTCATCAAACAACTCACAATACCCCAGAGTGACAAATACAAACCAGGATTTTAGGATTGTTTGCAAAACAGAAAGGGTCCTTGTAATTGTAAGTTAAGTGTGTTGTTCACTATGAAAATTAATTTTATGAAGTCAAGCTTTTAGTTGTCACCCATGCAACATCATTTATTTCTATAGCACATTTTCATACAAATGATGGAGCTCAAAGTGCTTTACATGATGAAGAAAGAAAAAAAGACAAAATAAATAAGAAAACAGGTTAGTACGGATTACGGAGCCATCAAGAATGATATTGATAATTAAATGCATATACAGAGTATCAGGATTAAACTTAAATGAAGCTATGAGAAAGCCATGTTTAAAATAATGTATTTTTATCAGTGTTTTTAAAAGTGCTCCACTGTATTAGCCTGACGAATTCCTATTGGCAGGCTTTTCCAGATTTTAGGTGCAGAACGGCAGAAGGCCGCATCACCACTTCTTTTAAGTTTAGCTCTTGGAATTCTAAGCAGGTAGAAAATTCTTTGTTAGTTATTGTAATTATAGTTCAAAACACGCCTGATATTCAATATAGTGTTCCACAAGGCTCTATCCTGGGTCCGCTGTTCTTTTCGATTTACATGCTTCCGTTAGTTCAGATTATCTCAAGGCATAATGTGAGCTACCACAGCTATGCTGATGACACAAAGCCGTATTTATCAATAGCACCCGACGATCTAAGATAGATCTAATCTATCTTGTAGATCTAAGGTTACGATTTGGAGTGTAAGGTGAAAGACATTCTGAAATATAGGATGGAGCGAGATTATTGAAGGGTTTGTAAACTAGAAGCAGTGTTTTAAAGTCAATTCTAAATGACACGGGTAACCAATGTAGTGACATCAAAACTGAAAAGATGTGCTCTGATTTTCTTTTCCTAGTTAAGATTCTAGCAGCTCCAGCCTGCACTCGTTGCAATCAATTGATGTCTTTTTTGGGTGATCCTGAGAGGAGTGCGTTACAGTAATTTAGTCGACTGAAGACAAAAGCGTGAACTAATTTTTCAGCATCTTGCAATGTTATAAGAGTCTAACTTTTGTTAGATTTCTTAGGTGAAAAAATGCTGTCCTAGTAATCTGATTAATATGTGATTTGAAATTCAGGTCAGAGTCAATAGTTACCCCTAAAATCTTTACCTCCGTCTTGACTTTTAATCCTAATGCATAAAGTTTATTTCTAATACCCTCATTATATCCATTTTTGCCAATCACTAAAATTTCTGTTTTCTCCTTATTTAGCTTGAGAAAATTACTACTCATCCATTAGGTAGCACAAGTAAGACATTGTATCAGTGAATCTAGAGAGTTTGGGTCGTCGGGTGCTATTGATAAATACGGCTTTGTGTCATCAGCATAGCTGTGGTAGCTCACATTATGCCTTGAGATAATCTGAACTAACGGAAGCAAGTAAATCGAAAAGAGCATCGGACCCAGGATAGAGCCTTTTGGAACACTATATCGAATATCAGGCGTGTTTGAAGTATAATTACCATAACTAACAAAGAATTTTCTACCTGCCTGGTAGGACTCAAACCAATTTAACACACTGCCAGAGAGGCCCACCCATTGACTAAGGTGATTTCTTAAAATATTGTGATCAATGGTATCAAATGCGGCACTCGGATCTAAGAGGATGAGAACAGATAAACGGCCTCTGTCTGCATTTACTCGCAAGTCATTTACTACTTTAACAACTGCAGTTTCTATACTGTGATTTGTTCTGAAACCCGACTGAAGCTTATCAAGAATAGTCTGTTTATTGAGGTGGTCATTTAGCTGCATAATGACTGCCTTCTCTAGGATTTTACTTAAGAAAGGCAGGTTAGAAATAGGTCTAAAATTTTCAAAAGCAGATTTATTCATTCATTCATCAATTGAAATGTAAAGAGTGAAGCCTCGTGATTAATATACTGAACTGTAAGTCACATGGTTGTACCTCGTCTCTGTCCACTAGTGTCACACTCAGTAAGTCACTTCTTTAGCCAGTGTTCTAAAATTAGTACAATTGCTTTGAAAAGTGTTACATAAAATAAAGAATTATTGCTTGTAGGTTTGGTCACAATGAGCTAATCATTGAACTTACCAGTTAAAACAATGTAGAAACCGCTAAACCATTGTGATTTTTTTTTTTTAATTTCACCTTGGATAAAAGCTTCAACTATTTGAATAAATGTAATTTAGCCATTGTTTTAAAATCAAAAGACTTCAAATGACGTTAAACTGATGAAATTCTCACAACTGAAACCATCTGCTTGGGTTGTTTTGATTGTTAATTAACTAGAGTGAAGTTGATTATTTTTCATATGTTATAATTGAGCACATTGTTTACTCACCCTTGGTAATTAAACTGGGTAAATATTTCTAGTTTACTTCAATTAACTAAAGCAGGTGGTTGAGTAGAATGGTTTCAAGTTTTGATTTGAAACCCACAATATCACTGGTTTCCTGTGTTACTATTGCTTTATGCTTTAACCCCACCATCTGCCTTCTCTACTCCACCATAATTTTTCAGAGAATTCATCATTGTCTTAAATTTGTACGTTTTTTCACTTGCCATTGCAAACTTCATGTAAAGGTGTTTAAAATGAGTGACATGGGATGAAGTAAACTTCAGAAAACAATTATTTGTCTTTTTATCCTTTATAACATCACTATCTAATTATCATTTTGCATAGTTTATGAAAAACAATCCTTGGAAAAAAATTAATGCTATTGTTTTCATGCAATCATGGCAATGGGGAAAAGCAAACTTTAAAATGGTTACCAGATGGTCTTATTGATGAGGAAGAAAAAGTCAAGATCAGTCAATGAAATCCCAGAGGATAATCACTACATCTTACATGGTTCAAGCTAATAAAGCAAATAATCCCAGAGAAGCGATGTTGTAGTTAATTATGAATCAACTGGCAGCTTTTCAGAGAAAATTCAAATGACAGAAGGGTACTCTGTGGTACAAGAATGAAAGAAAAAAAGAAGGTGAAAAACAAAAATAACTAAAGCAGGCCAACACTAATAGAAAGCAGATCATATTGTAGTGCTGTTAAGCTGTGGCGATTTGGTCAAATCGCTCTCTGTTTTCTGTGACTTATGATGTGAGGATAAGTTCAGTAAAGAAGAAAGGATTTTAATTTGCAAGTTTTAAAGGCAATGGTGCCCACTGCCTGTGACTGTAGCTTTGTAGCTGTCTAAATTGGCAACACAAGCCAAAGCCTTGATTTACCAGTTTATCTCATTTTCTCAGAGTTGTTCCCATCCCAGATAAACCTAAAGCTCAGTATGCTAGGAAAGTATTAGATAGTCAAAGTTTTAGAATATTCAAGCTTCGCAGCAGTGAAATGAGTTCTTCCATTTGTTGTTGTCTCAGGCCTTTTCTCACAAGTTTGACCTTGTTTGTTATTTTTTCATTGACTGATTTTCCTTCTCTGTTTGTCCTTGTTTTAACTGATTGTGTCTTTTCATGCACCTTCTTGTCCAACCAGATGTTTTGTTAGTTACCTAGTACTTTGTTAGGCCTGGATATCCAATGTAAGGAACATGGTGAGCGCACCAAAATATGATTTTCTTTTTTTATGTATATACTATGTATGTACTGTGTGTGTGTGCATGCTTATTAGTAGTGCTTTGAAACCTTATTTGCCTCTTTTATTGTAAACTAGCCATCCCCAACGACTCCACCCTTGTAGTAGTTAAACAGGACAAACTTTAAAAATCAATAAACAAACAGGTATCGCTAGCTAAGCGGAGGCAAGGTCCGCTCCATTACGTGGCCAGTGGTAGAGCAATTTGAACAGAGGCTGGCATGTAAATGAGGAAGGCCCCACCCCCACTCCTGATGTCATGCTTCCCCCTCCCCTCGGCCCGCAGCCTCAGTGTGAATAGATCTCTCCTGCAAGCGAACTATGATGCTTGGCACAATGAGAGAAGTCGAAAAATCAATCGGAATGTTCAAGCAAATTATAGAAAAAAACCTGATCTAAATCCGTTAAGTGGTTCTAAAGTGAAAAGCAGACACACATACAGACAGATGTTGGATTTTATATATTTAGTATATAGATATTGACATTGAATGATTTCAGGTCTTTAACCAAAGTCTAATTTAGGAAAATGGTACCTGAGTGAGTAAATGTCACATTTTCTGTTTTGTGAATTTTTTAATGAACCAAATTATCCAACACCAGTTGACAGTGTGATTAAAGAATTGCCCCTGTATTTGCCTGTTACAACTAATATTTGGCTGTGCCTCCCTTAAGTGGAATGACTGCAGTAAAATGTTTTATTGTGTTATCAGATCACCTGTGACATCCACCTAACATGAAATTTACCAGCTGTAGCCTCTTAGGTTCTTTTCTTAAGGGTGGATAGGAAGAAATGCCAAAGTCAGCAATATTACTATTATCTGTAACCTCTTATCTTCCTCAATGTCATTACTGTACCCTGCTTATTCAACAGTAGTGACCTCTAGTGACCGGCTCCTTGATGACTGGGAATGTGTTTGATTTTCGTTCCTTTGCTTATGTCTAGTTTTCTTTCAGTAGGGGACTTCACAAAGTATCCTTTGTACTTTGTACAAGTATTCTTGCCCTCAAAGTACCACAGCTGGGCAAGAAATAATCAATCTTAGATTCTTGGCTGCACTAGTAGTAATCTGACAGAGTCACTGAGTTTAAGCTTTTAGTTAAAAAAAAATATATTTATATATTGTAGCAGTAAATATAAGAAAGCAATAGAAAGAATTATACAGGGTTGGGTTCATGCAGTCCCAGTTACTGTTCCTTTTTTTTTTTTTTTATACAAATTATATATTTCCTCAATTAAAGTGAAAAGAAAGATTTTTTTTTTGCCAGAGACAGAGCTCTTTGAAAAATGCCTGGTTGCTAAGCAGATAAGCTCCATTTTAAATCTCAGTTGCTTCTCTCAAAGTGTCAGAAAGGAAACCAAACGCCAAGCCAACTAAAACTAAACCAAAGACTGAACTGAAAACTGAACTCTTTTTTTTTTTTTTAAAAAGGCAGCCAGTCTCTCCCCTCTTCTTATACAAATTACGTGCCCAAACCTGGCTTATTGCCTACTAGTCAAACAGCTAACATATTTATAGTTTATCCTCAAACCACAGGGAAGTTATCGCACAAGCTCAAGGTTGATTTGTATAGGAATCAAATGCTGCACTAAGCTTCCAACTGGTTATACAAAAATGCAGAATACACTTTACTCCTCTCCAGCTTGACAAGTCTTTCAGGCCTCTGCTGCTTAACTGATATCTATGGGATGAAAAAAGGGTAAATGATCCTCCAAAAACTATCTAGAAGTCCATGTCAGTCTTGCACATTTCTGTGGACGAATTCTAACCAGCTGTTCATACTGTTGGTAGAGTTTCATGCATGAATCCTCATTTTACATCCTGCCACAACACCTTTAGCTTTAACTAGATCAGCCCATAACTTTGGTTTTGCTTGTTTTCAGCTGTTTTTTTGTTGACTTGTTTTTTTTCTTCATGCATGTCTTGCTGCATGACCCAAGTATTCTTCAGCTCATGGACAGATGAACAGGCATTCTTCTTAAGAGTTTTTTTTTTTTTTTTTGATACAGAACAGAATCCGCAGTTCCTTCACTTTGGACAAGCAGTCCAGGTTCTGGGGCAGCAAAGCATCTCCACTCTATAGCAATACTGCTAGTGCTTGAAGTGGGCCTGTACTCGCCTCTATTATGTGCTGGCATTTCTACTTTTTACTCTTTGGAGTATTGTTACTTATTCTTTCAGAACTCTCTACTAGCCCTTCTTAAAATTTTCATGGTATTACAATGCCACATGTGTTAAGCAGCAGCTGCCTTCTTGGAGTTGCAGCAAGGGGGACCTATCGGTCTCCTGCTGAAATGTGTCAGTCTCATTGCTTACATATGTGTGAGGTGGATCGCCCCCTATCATCTGCTTCATTCTTCTAAAATGCTCGAGGAACATCCAGGTTGTTTCTAATAAAAGAGAAATGATCTTTTAGATTATTGTTAGTCAGCAATGATTTTTATCTTGATATTTTGAAATGAAGTCTGTTTTTGATGTGTGTCTTTCTGATTGTGGAATTCTGAACACTGACCTTTGTTGAAACAATAGAAGCCTGCAGTTCGTTTTTGTTTTTCGTAGGATCCTTTGTGACTTTCTGAACAATCGTTCAGTTGTTTGAAAGGTCTTTGGTTTCAGTGTTCGGTTGACTGTAATTCCCTTCCTCACTTTAATCTCTTACAGAGAATAGCCTTTTTTTTTTTTTTTAAATTCTGAAATCGTATAAATTTCTCCTAGTATACAGAGTTTCTGTTTAACTTGCCATATGTCTAGATGTATATGAATAAAATTGTATTTACCAACACATCTGACAATCCATAAATGTAATTTTAATATATTCTCTTCTGCTTGTTCTTTCATAGAATGTATTTCACTATAAAAATATTCAATTGCAAAAAGTGTATGTGTATTTTTATTATATCTATAATTCATTGAAATATTAAATTATTGTTTAAAGTAATGAGTCCTTTAGCAAGGCAATGCATATCCAAAATGAGAATAACATTCCAACCAACGCATCACATACATCAGTTGCACAAAGAAAAATTAGCCCATTGCCTTGTGCTGTAGTGTTTCACGTAACTTTCTTGTTCCCGAGCAGAGACCATTGTTCTGCTTCTCCATTACCCTGGCTGGTTTTATGAACAAGATGACGGATGATAGTTCTTTCTTTCATTACCATATTAATGTTGTGCAAATGGAGAACATTTGGGATTTTCATGCAGACTTTCATTTCCATTTTCTTGTGTTCTGTATATGGAAAAATGCAAAGGCTATTATAAAAAAATGTTCTGGCAGGACATGATCAGCTTGCTGATATAAAAAAAAAAGTCCTTTCATTTGAAAGGAAAATGGTTGTAATTGTGATTTTATATATAATAATTGTGTTTGTGTGTGTATGTATATACTGTGCCTTCAGAAAGTGTCAAAACCCCTTTAGTTTTTATACATTTTGTTATTTTGCAGCCTTATGCTAAATTAATTTAAATTCATTCAAGTAATAGACGGTACCTCAGAATGACAAAATGAACATTCGATTTTGAATTTTTTTTCACATTTTTTAAAATAAAAAACTGAAGAGTCTGAATGCTTACTGAAGGCACTGTATATACTGTGTAATCAAGTCTTGTGACAGTTGTTGAGGTGAGCACATAATTCAGGTTTAAGAATGTATGTTTATTAGTTGATTTTTATTAAATACCATCTCTTTACAAACACATTAGCTTATTTTTATACTGCAGCATGGGGCAGAAAAAGATATTACTTTGTTAATATGTGTGTATTTTTGTTTCCTTTACAAAGAGGAAAAACAAGTCTTAACAGTTTGCATGGCATGATGGGGCATAATTCTGTAGAATGTTAACTCTTCTAGCTGATACTGATCAAATTTAGCCTTATCATGAGCTTATTCAGATCAAACAGCTCTGGTAACATTTTATCCCTAGTATATTTTGTAATGTGAACAGGCTAATATTACTAAATACTTTAAATAGATGAACTAGTGAATGAAATAAAAATACAACATTTCTCCTAGTTTATGGAAATCTTTCACATAAAGTAATTATTGACACTGGCAACACTTATCTGAAAGGTTTGAACTTGTTAAACAATAATTGTTTTGTTGCACCAAAACAGTGTGTAACATTCTGGCATTGAGAACCCTACAGCTACTTCACCCCAGACCCTCTGGAACACTTGGATGAGACAACAGTCAGCACACTGAGAGCACCTCAGCTAATAGAGCAAGAGAGAGGTCATCCTACTAGCTACAACAACATTCACCCTGCTGACATTCACTTTGGTCTCAAGGTAGAGCCTTTTATAGTACAAGCTAGGTGTATCTTATTTAGGTTGTTGTGTTTGTTTTGATGCCTTTGAGCCTTTCAGGAGGCACTGTAAGTAGAACAACTTTTTCTCAGTACATTTTGCAGCATTGAACCTGGCCAATATCTGGAGTTGATACTCCCTTGCTGGACAGCAATGATCTATTAGGACACTGTATCAGCTTAGGTTTGCCATTATCAGTTGCTTATACTATATTTAGATAGGCATTTTCCATTAATGATCTGTGTACTGTGCAGTTTTCTTTTCCTTATGGTCATCAATATATTGGCGTCTGTATTGCTATTTATATTCTTACTAAGTGGGACTCCAAAAAAACAATTTAGAAAGAATTTGTGATTGTGTGTGTGTGTGTGTGTGTGTGTATATATATATATATATATAATATGTTGTCTTTTTTTACTTCTGTAATTCTTGCCTTTTGCTGTGATTTTGATCATAAAGATTTAACAGTCAGCTGTAAGTGTGTTATCTACATGAATGTACTGATTTTTACTGCAGAAAAATATTTTTGTGGCATGACAATGCTGTACTTTGTAAATTTCAGGATGTGCCAAAGCAATTAAAAAAGGCGATTATAACATGCCTATGTGTTTAATATACTGTAGTTCTGTGTAAAAGAGGGTTTGTAATTTAAAGCTTATATTCTTTTTAATACCCGTGATTTTAGACTGTCATTATTTCTAAGTTAATTCAGACTGACATGCTTCATAGTGAGACTTGAAATTTTGCTAGTTATCATCATGTTGTAGGTAATTGTTGTTTTCAGCACAGCTGTATATATTGCATCTGTTGTGCAAATAAGTCCAGTGAAATATCTTTACTTTACTTCTCCAATTTTGTTTACAAACACTACAAAAAGCTACCTTTTTCTGCTTTATTTACTTTCTGCCAGACAATATTGATTATATTGTTTTCACTTAGTAAGGTGTCATGCTGTCCATACTGAGTGTACACTTGGCTAACATTTTAACATCATGACACTGGCAATCAAATGGGCTGCTGTTTTGCACTTTATAAATAAACATCACATCCTCATGAGTAGCTGGACCAGCAGTGTCTTCTTATTGTTAACCTTTGTGTTTACCTGGTAATTAAATCATTGTGTTTTTAGAAATGGCACTTTTGTACATTATTGTACTCTGAGGCCTCCATCCAATTGTTTATTTTTCAAAACCTGAATATATTTCTCTTGCTCCTGGTTGAACTCTTTTAAATTGTTTGTGTGACAGACTGTGTATATTTATCTATTTGTGTGCATGTCTATATATATATATATATTTATATGCATATCTCTGTGGTGTGTGTATATATTTGTGTATACACATGCACAATCATACTCTCTCACACTATATATATATATATATATATATAATATACACATACATACATACAGTACAGGCCAATAGTTTGGACAAAGCTCTTCATTCAATGTGTTATCTTTATTTTCATGACTGAAGGCATCAAAACTATGAATGAACACATGTGGAGTTATGTACTTAACAAAAAAAGGTGAAATAACTGAAAACATGTTTTATATTCTAGTTTCTTCAAAATAGCCACCCTTTGCTCTGATTACTGCTTTGCACACTCTTGGCATTCTCTCGATGAGCTTCAACAGGTAGTC
>JANRMT010062824.1:5072078-5138838 GCA_026402145.1 Polypterus bichir lapradei | reverse complement strand
TATATATATATATATATATATATATATATATATAGTATATTAATTGTGTGTATGTGTTTAAAATGGCATTCTATGAGTCATGCCTTTATTCTTTTTTTCTGTGTTACACTCAATATGACTCCTTTATTTTTGTCATATTATAGCTTTTCAGCATTACATTTTACCTCTGCTAGTCCAGCACTTAGACACTGTGCTTATGGCTCTGTAATACAGTAAACTGTTTGTCCTCTGCAGTGTGTTTTTTTTCTTCCTTTTCAGTCCCAATTTCTATGAAAGTGAATGGTCAGAAGGAGTGACTGTATTTGTGATGTGTGTATTGTGAGTTGTCCGCAAGCATCACTTTGTATTGGCACATCACAAATGTAAATTTGTTTTTCTAATAGTCTTTCAAGATTAATTTTAAGTCATAAAAGATTCATTTTAATAGGCTTTTATTTGCTGACATGAATTATAATATGGCAGTTTGCTCTTCCTTCCAAATAATAAAAGTCAAAATCAGATTAGAAACCTCACCGTCTCAGTTACTCCCTTTGTTCATCCTTGCACTTCACTCTGTACTGTAACTGAAATTTAATAGCAGGGTAATGGAAATAATTAAATAATTTTAGCTTATTATCTTGAACCAGAATTCAAAAATTTGATTTGGTCATCCTAATGGGCAGCTTAGTGAATAACAGATCATTTGAGAAATGGCTCTGTGTTGTGTTTTACATTTCCATTAAGCTCTATTGCTGTTAAATATATTTTCTCACAGGGAGAGAAAACTTTTGAAAATATGTGGCATTGAGTCTATAATGCATGTAATCTGTACTTGTATACATTGATTTATTTTATTAAAAACTATTGAAGTAAATGTGTAAGTGAAAGTAAATGTGTCTAAGGTTAAAACAATCAAAAAAATTAATTTTGAATATTTTGTCAAACTCACTGATAGTTCTTACCTGTTCACCAAAATGTTCTCTTCTTTGATGGGAGTGCACCAAGTCTACTTGATTGGAAAGTCTGGGTTTTCAAACACAAAGCAATTTTAGTGTCCTTAGTGCCTCTCTAATGAAATGTAAACGATGTCTGCCTTCATGTGCGAAGTTCATAAAACTGGCGTAAGGCTCCCATTACTTTTTTTTTCTCCATAATAAATATTTGTGTCCACTAGCTGGATTTACACTTTGTGATTCTAATTTCTTTTTCTAAAAAAAGAATCAGCCGAAAACATTGCAACACATTTATTACAAAAGCCTTGCTTGCAGGTATCTACATGTGGAGTACACCCACATTGACTGCAGGATTTTATGTCAACAGTTTCCTTAATTAGAAACCAATTCTTATTGTTAATGAAACATACCGCTTAATTAGACAATCAGTTTCTTTTCTTGATATCAATCTTTTATGGTAGAATTACCTGCCAGTGTATATTTTACTCTTTTTTTTTTTTTTAATCAATAGAATAATTTATGGATTGGGTAAAACTGTTGCCCACACTGCCTGAAAATAAGAGACCTGGTTAGCTTAACTATTTTGTTGTTCACTTCACGTTAATTACCTGCTGGCTAGATAAAATATAAAATATAAGAAACTTAAAACTAAGCAAAAAAGGTGGAGAAACTGAATAGGCTCTTGAACACTGAAAGCTGTAGAATCTTTAACTAACTAACAAAACCAATAAACAACAATATCTGTTGTCACACATGTGCGAGTAGGAGGCAGCTAAAGGGCCTGAGTAATTGTAATAAAACATCTGACCAGGAGGCGGCGGAGTGTGCTGACTATCTTTCTCAGTTCCCTACAGACCTTTCCCAGGAAATCCTGCGAGGTTCCGGCGCAACAGAAGACATCACTTCTGGTGGCAGCCCCTTTGCTGACGTCACTTCCGGCCCAGAAGACATCACTTCCGATTCCAGCCCTTTTGATGATGTCACTTCTTTTATGGGCCTTTAAAGCCTCAATCTTTGTTTCTGATAATCACTTCTGTTTTGGACTCTGTTCTTAAGGCAGAGTGGTGGCACTGAGGCTAGGGATCTGCACTAACAATCGGAAGGTTGCCGGTTCAAATCCCGTAAATGCCAAAAGGGACTCTGCTCTGTTGGGCCCTTGAGCAAGGCCCTTAACCTGCAATTGCTGAGCGCTTTGAGTAGTGAGAAAAGTGCTATATAAATGCAAAGAAAGAATTTTTGTGCTACTCTAATTCAACTTATGCAGCTGGGAAAACAATATACGGGTGGCTGCCCCAAATCTTTATGATGTCTTTGACTCATTATTATCACACTGTCAATTGGCTAATTGTAGAACCATGCCCAGTTTGTAGAAAAGGAGTCAGACAAGCCAGACACAGTCCGAGTCCTGGAGGCCTCTGCCAATAAGCTGCTGTCCCCCTATTGGCCATTCTACAGCTTAGTCAGTGCTGGGCTGATCAATCTGATGAAAGGACACTTCTACCCGATGATTCTAGTGCTTCTTTATCTAAGTTGACTTTTCCATAGATAGTGCCACTGCTCTACTACCAAGTTGTTTGCCTAAGTGCCACATGAAGATACCGAGAAGAGAAACCGAATGGGGAGAGTTAATGACAGTTTATAAATATTGTATTATTTATGTTTTAGTACTAATAATTAGCAACAGAGATACAGTATGCAGCAGCTCTAGTCAGGATATGCTAAACTGAAGTTGTGAGTCTTCAGCCTAGATTTAAAAGCTGAGACTGTAGCAGTCAGACCATTCCACAGCCTCCAGGCCCTCCAATGAAAAGCTTGACCTCCCACTGTTATTCTATTAATCCTTGGAATCATAAGGAGCAGTTGACATAAGTAAATAGGGTCTTAGTCATTTAAGACTTTATATGTTAAACAGAGAATTTTGAAATCTGCCCAAAACTTAACTGGTGGCCAGTGTAAGGACTTAAGAACTGGAGTTATTGTTCTTGTAGTAATTCTTGTAGCATGCATTTTGAATCAACTGAAAACTGGATAAAGAATGATTTGAGCAGCCAGTGAACACCGAATTGCATTAGTCAGTCGCACTAATTTTTCAGTATCCCGCATATTTAGAAAACGCCTTAATTTTCCAACATTTTTGAGATGGGAAAAAACGTGTTTTGGATAGTTTTGTAATATGTACTTTAAATGATATTCTGTTGTCAAAGGTAATGCCTAATACATTTGTGTAATTTCGTTATTGCTTAGTTTAATAAAGCTTGCTATGATCATATGGCTATCAAACACAGAGAATAATTTCTTTTTAGCAAGAAAACATGCGATTCTGTTTCCTTTTATGAGCTTATTTAAATTTCCAGTTATAAGAACATAAAAAATAAATTGGAACAATTATTTATCCCACATAGCTCATTAATTCCAGTTCACCTAATATGTCTAAAACAGTGTCAGAATTTGAAGGTCCTCAAGGTTCCACCTTTCAGGTAAACTACTGGGATGTACTTCCAGAGACACGTTGAAGAGTTGGGTTATCAACCTGGTAAAAGCCTGTCTAATGGGCAAGCCTATTAAATAATGGAAACAAAAAATAAATTAAAATGGTAACAAGTTTGAAGGCCAAAGTATTCCGGTCTCTTAATAGAAGCTCTTAAAGGCGTTTCAGGAGGCTAATAGTGCTCCCACCAGACGTGGTTTCTCCAGAGAAGAGGGAAAGACGGGAATTAACTCTGGACAGGGCACTAATTTATCACAGAGCCACACGCACCCAAGGCTGATTCAAAACCATTTCTGAATTCGATGGAGGAACGCCTGTACAGACAAGGGGCGAGCAGGTAAACTCTGTAAGGGGAATCTGCCCAGTATGAAATTTTAATCCCTGGATTCAAGAAGCAACAGCATAATGTGTGTCTCCTTGTCCTCATTTGCAGATTTATTTTAAAAAAGACAAAACAGCTGATATCCAATTTATACAACAGTCTGCCCCATCAGTGTTTCACCATAGCTTACAACAGATTCATTGCTTTCCACCCACTGATAGAATGATGAGTGCAGTGTGAATATTTCAAAAGATTTTGAAGCATGAGCTGTTAACCTCAAACAAGACAGCATAAAAGAGTGAAAAAAAAATTGAATATGCACAAGTTATAAATACTGACAGCTCTGTGGAAATTCTGTTTTCTCTGCCTGATATCTCCTCACTCTTACTGAATTTCAAGAGTTTTTGTGTTGTGGCATGAGATTTTAAGAAATAACATGACGGAGGCAAGCACGTTATCAGATGAGTAGTTGGATGATAAAAGCTACTTGTTAATGCTTTCCATGTTATGATTTTCTATGCTGTGTACCATGGCCATCAGACAACTTTATAGTGCTGAGAGTTAAGTTACTGCAATGAAAGTGAAGGTATTGTAACACAATGGCCCCCAGGTGTGAGTCTGCTAGAGTTTATTTAGAACATTGACTGTCTATACGTCTATATGGTGTATGCTTGCTGTTCTAATAACTAAAGGGTTCTGCCATTGAATAATATGAGGTGAAATTTGTCATCTTGAGAGCATCTGTGAAATGGGTTATTTAATAGCTTTAGACATGAATTCTTAGATTTAGTCAACTTTTTGATGTATTTCAAACCCAGTAATAAAAAAATGGTGGTGCGTGTCTTTCATTTGAATAAGCACCCAATACAAAATTCTAACTTAATTAGGTCCATTTTTTTTTTTTTTTTTTTTTAATAAAACATGCCCAGAAAGCCTTTATTTGGATTTCGTTTAGCTGCTGTGGCAATGTCAAGAGAACATGCATATCTTCTGCCTTAGAAAGTACGCATCCCTACTTGTTTGTCTCTCACTGCCAACATTCTCCATTTTCTTCTTGGGCATTCTAAGATCAAGCCTCTTTTATCCTCTAGGGATCTTGAGAAAGCAACTCCTGGTTTTATCTTTTCTCGCCTTCATTACTGCAAGTCGCTGTATTCTGGGATTAGCAAATCCCTGATACGCAGGTTACAGTTGGTCCAGAATGCTGCTACTCACTTTCTGGTTGGGGCAAGAAAGTCTGATTCTGTTCCTCTAATATTAGCTTCTTTACACTGGCTGCTTGTCAGTTTTTGAACTGATTTTAAAATCTTGTTGCAATTTTTTTAATCTTTAAATGGGCTCGCTCCTGCCTATTTATCTGAATTGTGTGCCTTACACCAGCCATCTAGACTGCTTAGATCTTCTGGTCAGTTGTCTCTTGTTGTACCGAGTGTTACACTAAGGGGGGCAGACAGGGCTTGTGCTGCTGCTGCTCCTCGCCTGTGGAACTCTTCACCTCGTCACATAAAGGAGTCGTCTACAATTCAAAACGAGATTAAAGACTAATTTCTTTTCACTTGCATTGCGTTAACTTCAGTAATACTGATGGTTTCCTCATTATGATTATGTAATCTTACTTCTATTTATTATTTACAGTATTTTATTTATGTTCTTTTATTTTATTTCTATTTATGTTAATTGTATGTTTTTTTTCTTCTTTTATTGTAAAGCACTTTGGTCACAGCATTCCTATGTTGTTTTAAATGTGCTATATAAATAATGTGACATTGACATTTCTTGGGGACTAGCCACAAATTATTAATACAATAACAGAATATACCCTTGGACCCCTGTTACTTGACATGTACCTAAGTCCTAAAAGAGAATGCTGTATAATAGGAATTTATTTCACAATGACTTGTTTAAAATGTTTTAAGTAACAAAGTATGTGGAATATGAATGAAAATCTTTATCAGTTGTTTTCTGATACATTTATTAGATTATCTCTAATGTGCTCAGAATTAATTAAATTAATCTTTACAGGTTCGCCGTCTGTTATGTACACAGCTAAGCTGACTTTACATGAATATGTTGTGCCAGTACTAGGAAGAGGCCTTTGAGGATTTATAGAAGCCAACCTTGATGCTTCTTAAAAGTGACACTGTGCCTGTTTTCACATGAGTCATCTAAAACCTTTTCCCATCACCTCTCTGCTTAAAATTGCTCTCTTAGTTTAGAGATGTGGCCTCTTGAATGACACGTTTGTCAAGGTTATGGAAAAATAAAAGCCAAAATTAATATTTCAGAATTCTAATTATTGCAACACTGCTTTATTCTCCAGGTTTCTGTAAAGAGCCTGTGTTTAAATATTTAACACTCCATCTTCTCAGCAGCTGGAGTGGAACTGAAATACTTCAGAGGTAGCCCTCCGTCAATGGGAAGCCTTTGGTGCAGAATAACTGATATGGCATGTCATTATTTTTCCTCTCATCAAGACAAATTGCTTATTGAACCTTCTATTGCTGGCCATTTTTTAGCCTGCATTAACAAAGTAATATCTTGTTTTAATCTTCACCTTGTAAATACGTTTTGTTGGTATAGGTTCCTGTATTGTTTTGCATCCAATTTCCTTGCAGCAGGACTGCGGTACCTAATTTCGTAGCGGAAACTGACAAAGTTGGTTGGCGAGGGGGTGTTAGTGACTAGAAAGGGAATGAAAATGAATGTTGAAAGAGTCGCTGCATGTACAGTAGATTTCTAAGTGTACAGACAAGACATATATGTATTTATGTAGGATTCTTCTGATAGATTGTTTTTCTCAGTGTTATTTATTTGTACCAATGACATCCAATAATGCTGTTATGTATTCTGGAGGCACAATGGCTTACACTGCCACCTCATAGCTCCTGGAAACTGGATAGGAATTCTTGCCCTGGTCTGTCTTGACGCAGAATCTGCATACCTTATCTGTGTGTGCTTCTTCAGGTTTTCTCCCATACACCCCAAGTATATTAGGCTGATTGGTGATTCTAAATTGACTTGGTATGAGAGCTTGTGTGAATGAGCCATGTAATGGTTAGCCTCACAGTCTGTTGTCGAGGACAGTTCACTGAGTGTCACATTACTAGACCATTCCAGTGCCTCGTGAAGGTGCAGGTCATAGCAGGGGTGGCTGTTTTAAACTTCAAAGAGCAGCGGTGCTCTTATTAACATGATCCCAGTGGCAGCAAACCCGTACTTATGATGGATAAATCTTCTATGGGTGAAAAGTCTCCAGTTAAACATATGTTATAAGATTAAGTTTAATGTCACTGTCTGTATGCACACTGGTATGTATTTATTGATACAGGCAGACCAAGTATGGTACACAGGGGCTCAGCATTTAGAATTGCCAACCAAGCATTGGATTAGATAGCCAAAGACAAGTGGAGGATTGTATAGTCAGCCTAAGCACAGAATAGTATATTTCTGTCCTCTGTCAGCACAAAATCTTCTTACCTTGTTGGGAGAATGAGAACTGCAGTGTGAGCATTGTACTATTCTTGTTGGAGGTGGGGTTACGTCTTTACTGTCCTTGTTTGGAGACCAGAGAAGACCAGCACGTGAAGCAGACAGTATAAAAGGCTTGGACAACAGCCAAACCCTTTGAAGCTGTTCGGACCTCCGTCCGAAAATCCTCTCAGCGTGGTAACGAAAAATGGCAGCCTACGTAGATCGAGACTCCCACCTTGATAAGTCTGTCATCAGCTTCCCGTTTGTAACCGCGTAAACCGTCAGTAAAGTAAGCTACAGTATGTTTTTTCTCATGTGATTCTTATACCGCCGTAATCACGATGGGAGGGATATCGCCTTTTCTGTCATATTTCTATCTTTTTTGGTTACTTAACATGCCACAATTTCAAAAGAACACATTTCCGGAGAGCTAATGCCTCCTAAGGAAACAACATATAAATGTGTGCCATGTGTGTAGGGAACACATTACATGTGTTAAAAAATAAAACACAGCCTGCTGCAAGGGGAAAACTGTTCTGTAAAATTAAATTATACTTTGGTATACAAAAATATTACTGGGCTATTAATAAGGATGAATAGTATATGTTGTCTGTGCCACTCAGTTGTGATATTACAGTGAGGTTCAAAGTTTGGCTTACATTCACGAAAAGATTAACTTTAC
Source organism: Polypterus bichir lapradei (assembly GCA_026402145.1). Lineage (NCBI taxonomy): Eukaryota > Metazoa > Chordata > Cladistia > Polypteriformes > Polypteridae > Polypterus > Polypterus bichir. Next base: position 5,130,943 of record JANRMT010062824.1, on the reverse strand, counting down.
AATATGCATTTGAACTTAAATTTAGGATGTCACAGCCAGTTTACTGTTCTGTTATATTTGTACCTTTTGTGAAAGTGTTTCTTTGATATTTGGAATTTAGGCTTCACACATAATACAGTTCATGTCTACGTTTTGTCAATTATAACCAAAACATGAAAAATGTTTCTGTTTTAACGATGTGTTTACATAGATGGTTGTAGACATGGAACCCACATGAAATGCAAGTGTTCCAAATAACGATATAGTATTTATAAAAGGTATCATTTTGCTTGACTTCTCACTCTATACAACTCTAAGCAACTGACTGGTAAACTGGTAAACAGACTTGAGCTGAGAAAACTGTGCGCCGGTGGGAGATGTGATAGCAGGCTGCTTGCTGCTTATCGACACATTTACAGGACAAAAGTCGCTGATGGAGAGGTGCGAAGGGATTTAAGGTGGGACGGATCTACGAGTTTTTTCGTAGGCTCTGGTAATTCCAGTGTTAAGCATGTTGGTAATGAAGAGCCATATCAGATGCCGACTTTTGTTGTCAGTACACCCGGAACAGTAAATGTGCTCAACGACACTAATATCACTCCAGCAGAACCAAGGATGAGGCTGCACAGTGTGGACGAAAACTCAGACCAGACAGCAGGTGCGGTTATAAAGCAGCTTTATTTTTCAGAGTCACGGTGAGAAGAGTTTCAGAAAAGCAGACAATCAAATATACATGACAGCGTCAGGGCTCTTCTGAACCCCGTCTGTTGGGTGGGGTCCTATTTTATACCCCTAGAATGCGTGATTTAATATCATTATGAAATGCAACAGTCAACACTTTATTATACACAATCCTTGAGCCCCTTTAACGTCCCTTGTAAAACCTGATTTCTTGGCTCCTTTTGTTATGGCGTTCAGATGTAAGCTAAGGGAAACGTGATAAGGCAGACTCATGTGTGGAATGCTCAGACCTTGAGTCCTTTGCACAAATATTTTTCTGTTTGCTAAAACAAGGCATGCTATTACATGGTTTTGTAAAGCTTACTTCTCAGACATGAATTAGTACAAGGGAACGAAGAGAACATTCGTCTTCCACAACAGCATCCACCTTTTAACTGCATGTCTCAGAAAATAATTTAAGTTAGTTAACATTACTGTCTAACTGGAAATATTAAACAAGCCCCCCCAGAATATACAGTAGCTTCAGCATTTTAACATGTAAGGTTTGTATGTATACTTTATATATAGATATATACAGTACATATATACCATAATATTTTGTAAACAATGTTTACTGTTGCTATGCATTGTAATGATGCAACAGTCAAAATGACAGCAAGATATATGAATTTGTAGTGGTCCGGTGCAGGTAAGATTCACACTGTCAAGCTGACGGTGAATTATTTATTTTTATCGAGGATCCCAGGGATGCTCCCAGCCTTGGCCCAATCCGCACACACTCACAAACAGAGACAAAATAAAGCACACTGGGAACTGAATACAATTAAAGAATATAATGAAATTAAATAATATAAATAATACCACCCCAGTACTCCTACGGCGATAATACAATAAACTCAAAAACACAACTTCACACAGCAAAGTCCAAGGAATACCAAACCAGATGTAATGAGAGATGACGAGAGTAAATCCAGAGATCTGTATGTTATAAGGGAATGAAAAAACAGTCCTACCGGTAGACACTGTAAGGGTGAAGATCGATGGATGGTCCAGAGGCGCTCCTATACTTGCGGGAAAGCCGTGAATCTACAATCAGTCCTCAGCACACAGGTAGACAGACAATCCACACCCCAACAACGAATACAATCCAGGACACAGCGATTAAATTGACTTAATTAACAGAAGGCAGTCCAACAGGTAAACGACACACAAAATACAACAACAAAACACTTTTTTTTTTCCCTTTGGACACCTGCCCTCCTTTTAAGCCCCTCTGACCACCTTTGACCGCAACAGTCCCTGCAGGGACTGCTGGGAGAGGCAGTTTTAATTCATAGTAGCACTGCGACAAATTAATCAAATGTCACTTACATTGTGCTACCGAGCTTTTGAGATGATAACAGCAACTTTAGCTTCCTGTTTCATCTCAGTGGCCAGTCTCCTTTCTGATCCTACTGAGGATAGCTTGCTCCCTTCTGACATGTATCCCTTGTGATTCATTTCTGATCTCCTCCCAAAAAAAAAAGTAGAACTGACTGTAAGGCATCTTTAGTTAGTCTAGTGCCAGGAACAACAAGAGCCCACTTGTAGGCTTTCCAGCTTGATCTGTTTTTATTGGTTTCCAAATAAAGATCCAAAGGCTTCATGACTGTCAGGATGGCTTTGAGGTGTTACACCACAGTTGTAGATGGTCTTAAATGTGGCAGCTGCTCTTTTTTTCATCTTATTCAGAACAGGCTTAGAAGATGTTATGGCATGGTTTACAAAATGAATCCAATTGTCAGCACAGTTGCTCTAAATTTCACATTCTTGTTACTGCTTCTCTGAGTAACTTAAGTATTCTGGAGCATTTTGGGTAAAACAAATATCCAATATATAATCAGCTATCTTACCTTCAGTTTGACATCTTCAGATGTTTAACCATTGTGGACACTTGGGGGCACTGTTGCACCCAACAGACAGACAGATACTCCAGAAACAGGTTTAAAAGCACTAAGCAGATTTTTAATCTTTTTCTTTTCCATAGTGCCTCCAAAGCACCACATCCACCAAACACAAAATAAATCCACACAATAATTTTCCTCCTCTCCTCCCAGCAAGCTCTGACACACTCCCTCCCAACTCCGGCTCGCTTGCTGGGTCTCCACCAGTCCTTCATAAAGTCCTTGACATGGAAGTGCTTCTGTCCTTCCGTCCATGTGACTCGTCAGCACTTCCAGGTCAGATGGAGAACTGTATTTTTCGTCAGCTCGGAAGTATGTCTGTGCTTCCGTCTCCATGACTTTTGAGTACTTCAAGACTATGTACACAGTAGGGACTCCCCAGTCTCCCTGCAGCATCTTCTGGCGGCACCCACGGTACCCAGCAGGGCTGTGTTGCCGAACTCCAAGTCCTATAGTGTCCTGCCGGCTTCTGGGGCACCACTGCAGTCCTGGGAAGCTACCATCTATTGTCCAGGGGGAGGCAGTTTCCATGATAAGATGCCCTCCCCCATCCTTCCGTTACTGGGGAATCCCGGCCGGTATAAACGGCAGGCCGTCCCTTACACCATGAAAATGTCCTCATTGTATATCTTTCTATTATAAAAGGAAATCCTGGGACGAGACTTTCTCTGAGATGGTTTTTGACAAGTCCCACCCTCCTCTCAAACATTTACAACCACGCTCACGGTCCACTCACTTCTCATTCATGTGAATGCTAGTGTCAGACACAGTTCCTGCACTCTCCGCTCCAAGCGGGGTTGGAAATAAAAGATAAGAGTAGAAGACAAAGTAAAACGTCGTAAAGAGGTTCAAAAACGTTGGCGCGATACACATGCAGAGCAGGTTTGAGACTGTGAAAGTACTAAAATTCGAAAGTCTCAAAAAATTGATAGTATAGATCGCATTAGCACTGACAAATAGAAATTATTACTCGGTTAAATAACGGACCAGCGAAAAGACACTGAATATATGGACATAGGTGATATGATAGAAGTATGTAGATATTGTTTGGCTTTAAACTTTAAGTCGGAGACTTGTAGATCGTCTAATTCATGTTGCCATCAGGGCAAAGTAGTGTTTCTTCCCATTGAATAGGCCTGTCCGTGAGAATTAAAAGAGTTGAGAAAAGATTGGTGAAAGTGAAATCCACATATGCAAGCGGCAGAGTCACGAAGTTGCTGGCGCAAAGTGCAGGCCGGGGAATTGGCTAGCTGGGGCGAAGCTCCCTAGTCTTTCTAAAAATAAAATCATGATTAAAATCATTTGCACAAAGTGTTTGACATTAGACACTACTGTCATGATGATTAGCTGTAACACACTTACAGTTTTATATATTGTGAAACATGCCACACTGTGTTTGCCATCCCGGCTGGAGCTGTGCTGGAATCCTTGCCCGGTCAGGATGCTGGTGGCATGGAAGGACAGAGGAAGGCAGTGTACTTAGGGCACACTTGTCTCCCCCGAGGTGTTAGATTGCAGCCTCCCTGGGTTATGGCACAGTTATACGAGGGGGACTTGAGCTAAAGTTAGAAAATGGGAGTGGATTGAGAAGGGTGGAGACTACATCCAGAAATGGCATTATCAGTTTTGTTAAAGTTCATTCTATTTTCTAATAAATCCCATTTTCTAACTTTAGCTTGACTCTCCCTTGTAGATTCTCACTGGCCACATCGGGAACTGCATTCTGTGGGCTCAGCCCTGTTGGGTTTCCGTGGGTACTGCCAGGGGCACTGACAGGATTAACAAGCCTTACTTTATTGAGCTTCAGCCTCACCTGGGTGTACCTCCGGGTCACAGTTTTTGGACAGTGGAAGTACTCCCGGGTGTTACTTAAAAGGAGCAGCTTGCAGCAGTCCTGGGTGCCAGAGTCTGGAGGAGGAAGACAAATCTTGCCTGGAAGAGTGGAGGAGAGAAAAAGAAACAATGTGTTAGAGCATCAGAGTTGTGGTTGTGGTGTGGGAAACGATTACCCGTGTAAGAGTTTCACACAATAAAAACTTTTTATTCTTTGACAAATTTGTGTCTGAACTTGTGTGTCAGACGTTTGGGAAGCTGCACTGCCCCCTGGGGACCACATGTATACTTTGTTTTATTAAAGACTACGTAAAATGTAACTGTGTAGAAGTTTTTTGTTTTAACTCATTTGAAGTATCTAGTGATTTGTATACTTAAGCTTACCTGTCTTTTCTCAAGTGCTGGCATTCATTTCTTTTCCCATTCGTTCCCAACTCTAGAATTCAGTGAGGATTTTCAGTACTACAGTATAAGGCCTATTTATGTGTGCCTGCATATGACTCAGGTTCATTTATTTTAATACATGTGAGCATTAAGGTAAACAGCTACTTTTCTGTTCTGTTACTGCCTATTACTCTTTTTATTCTTGCATATTGCCTTTTAGTTAGTAATTTTCCATATTTTATTTCACTGTGGTGGACTGGTGCCCTGTGCTGCTTTCTTGCCTTGTGCTCAATTCTAGTACAGTGGAACCTCGGTTTGCGAGCATAATTCGTTCTGGAAACGTGTTCGCAGTCCAAAGCACTCGTATATCAAAGTGAATTTCCCCATAAGAAATAATGGAAACTCAGATGATTCGTTCCACAACCCAAAACTATTCATATAAAAATGATTAATACAAAATATAAAGTAAAAATACATAAAACAAATTAACCTGCTCTTTACCTTTAAAAAGAATCATGGCTGGTGTGAGTGAGTTTCTAAACTCTTGTGGGATTCCATCCAATGGGACGACACGCGGAAGAGTGTGCCAAAGCAATTGCAGTCTCCCAGCGCTGTAGCAGTTCGCCGTATAAGCGCATCAAAAAAGATCGCAGACATGCTATAAGCGCCTGCCGTCGATGGGTGATACAAGGAACATTATAAACATCCTGCTACAATAAATAACAGCGCTGTTGCTGTTTCAAGCTGAATAAAGCTGGTGGTGTTAAAGTACTGAGACTCAGCTTCGTGTTTTGGGGCGCAAGATGGGGACTCGCACTTCTTCACAGCACACACACAGTCACAATGCTGTAGTAGACAGTATACGCTCATACGGATGTTGACTATATGAGTGAGGCACACAGACTCAGACGGAGAACAGGAGACGATTGCCCTCAAGAGAAGAGAGAGAGGAAGAGAGCGAGCGAGATAAGGAGAGAGACGCGCGCGCCAGCAAGCGAGAAAGATAAGGAGAGAGAGAAGAACCATCAGCTCAGTTGTGATCACATGACGCTCAGCAGACAAAGTGTATCCATACTACTCATATTTCAAGACATCACTCGTTTATCAAGTCAAAATTTATTAAAAAATTTAGCTCGTCTTGCAAAACACTCGTAAACTGAGGTTCCACTGTATTACCTTGGTTTGAGAATGTTCCTGCCTTTTATTTTTTGTCAGATTTCTTATTTTGTTTTTCACATTACTGTAAAACACCTTTATTTTAATAGATAAATCTAGCCATTCCTAAGCATCTGCAGCATTTCTTTCTTACACCTCTCAAGTAACCTTCACATTCATAGACATGCCTTCTGATGTTAGGGGATTGGCATTAAACTTTAAACCTCAAGGCTAGTTCAGTTGTTGCCCTGAACTTGCTTTGTGGCCCTGAGCAAACTCACCTAACCTGTGTGCACTCCATATATACTGTATTTAAGTATATAAATTGTGATGTATTCTGCTCTTGTAACTCTGCCTAAGTAAAGGCATATGCCATATATATCCATCCATCCATTATCCAACCCGTTATATCCTAACTACAGGGTCACGGGGGTCTGCTGAAGCCAATCCCAGTCAACACAGGGCGCAAGGCAGGAAACAAACCCTGGGCAGGGCGCCAGCCCACCGCAGGGCACACACACCCACACCCCCACCAAGCTCACACTAGGGACAATTTAAGATCGCCAATGCACCTAACCTGCCTGTCTTTGGACTGTGGGAGGAAACCCACGCAGACATTGGGAGAGCATGCAAACTCCACGCAGGGAGGACCTAGGAAGTAAACCCGGCTCTCCTAACTGCGAGGCAGCAGCGCTACCCACTGCGCCAATACAATAATAACCACCTTCCCAATACAGGATTATTCCCCTATGATTCACATACAGTATATCCCTTTGTGGTGGTGTACAAGACAACAGTGCATCTTCTTTTATAGCCCAAAGTCACACAACAAATGCCTCAGTGGGCTTTAGCAGACCCTGTTTTTGACAGTCCCTCCGTCTTGACTCTCTAAGAAGACAAAAAACTCGCCCCAAAAAAACCTTTTTTGTATGGGAACAAAAATAGATGAAATGTTGGTAAAAGCAATTGAGAGAGAAGCTTCCATAAGGACCAGTTTGCCAATTATGGTGGTCTTTTTTATGTGACTCTGTAAATTAGTCTTGTACTTGTTGTTTCCTTTGCCTGTTCAAGGTGTGCTTTAAATGAAATGTATTTTGTATACATTTTCATAGTTCACTGTGTATGGCAATAAGAAACAAACCTTATAGCTCAATCTTGAAATGTCTCTGACAGCTGACGAATCAAACAGTTCTTGTTTGCTTTGTGTTAGACTCCTTGGTTTAAATCTGACAACTTGTGTGAACTGCACATTTCATACTGAGCTCTGTGTTTCCACCTTGCTTGTGAAAAACCAGAATAATTATAGCTAAACATGGACAAAGCTTTTAGCACTGGAGCAGAGATTACAATACAAACATTTGCATTTCACCAAGTATGGAATTGCAGAGAAAATGCATTTTGTTATGCATGTATCTTTAAAATGCACTTTCTAAATACATGAATACAAATTCTGTTGGTTGTATATTTCCCTGCAAAATAATACTAGACCATTATCAATTTTTTCCACCCATTTATTAATTATACAGTGTGTCCTTTTAATTGTACAAAAATATATATTTTATTTGTAATCATATGTAAAGTGTTACAACATTGCATTTTTCTAATGTAGTTTACTTTTGTAAGTCTAAAGACAGTAAATGGTTTGCTTGCAAGTTGTAAGCAGTGGTGGAATTTTACATGTCAAAGCCCAGGACAGAACTGTACTAATGGGCCCCCCCTCAGCCTCACTCTCACAATGCATTAGCAATTTAACATCACCATCACTAACGTAACATGAAACTTTATCAACACACATTCTGTAACATTTATGCCTGAATGCAAAGCATTACCAGCGTATATATTTTTTTTTTATATTTCAAGCCAAATTTAAAAAAAGATTATCAGCTCGTATTTTGTAATATTGCATATTAAATGCAACATCCTTTCAGCATCATGTAAAACAAACCTAGCAAATAACGTCCTTTTTACCAAGTTTGACAGTTGCAAACTCATTAATGAAATCCCCAAAATTCACTTAATGCCCAAGTTATCATTTGATGGACAAAAGTGCAAGATTTTTCACTTTTTCTTGGTACACTGTTGTATGTGACTAAGCATTTCTCATGGATTTCAGACTGCTGTCCAGTATTGATTAACAGTAATCCAGCTGAGGGGGAAGGCCACTTTTATCCCGTGATGGGAAGAGGGGCACTAGAATCAGGGTCCTGATTTGCATAGTGTCATGATTGGTTCAAATCCATCATGCATTGCCACCTACGGTAGCCCCATGCAGTCATTGATGCCATTATTGCTGATATTGCTATTGATACCACTGTTACAAAACAATTCATTTCTTAATAGATTGTCCTGAACCACCCCGACAGAAAAGTCAAATAAAGTGCTATCTATATATCTGTCTGTTTACTCACGATATTTGTCCCCCTGTTGGCAACCCTGCTTGTAAATGCCTGAAAAAGTAGGAAGCATTTTACATACCAAAATGAGCTTCAGAAGGGGTTCAATACTCTTTAGGTTTGGAGCTTGATGTTCTTTTAGTGATTCTGTGGAATTTTCAAGAGCATTATTGTTCTGAACAGTTAACAGTTCCTCACTTGGAACTGACACCTTACACTTTATATGCTACTTTATTTTAATTCTTTATTCTCAGCAGTTTAAACATCTCTTGCCACACATCTCCTATCATTATTTCTGTCTTTTTCAAACTAGCTCTGTTTGATTTGTGTGCAAACATGACATAAATTACTTTCCATCATGCACATGTAGGTATTATTTTCTGTCACTTTATACTTGAATGGAAAGGAAATGTTCATTTAGAGAATAAAAAAGTTCTCCTAGGGTGATATGTGAATAGAGCATTAGGTTAATTAAAAGGGAGGTTATGCACAGCGTAGTAGTGGAGCACTCATTGTGGAGAAGACAGATTAATTTATTGCTTGAATGGTAAACTTCAGAGAATGTCACTCCCAAAACTGGATTTACAACCTGGAGCCCAAGATGAATGACAAAAGCTATTCAGTTCTGTGTTCAGCCACTTTTTTTATTTCCCTCCACAGCCTGTCAACCAAGTCTCCTTGTCAGGTAAAGGGTGAAGACTGACCTAGCTTATTGAAATGAGTTTGTTGCAGGTCATTTTGCTAGGAGTTTTCAACAACCTGCAAAAGTGTTTTATCCTTTTATTTTGGAGGTTCTTTCTTGAAGTTAGAGAAGCATTATCCATATATTCAATATTTTGCATTAACGCAACCCAGAGGTTACAGGAGATGTATTAAAATACTGATCTTGGTGTGCTAATTAGTGAAATGTCACTAATGCAGTAGTGGGTGAATTTGTAACTGTGCTCTTCAATACAGCTGTCTCAAATTACTCCACCCTGGGCATCTACGTTAGGGTTATGCCATTCCCACGGAGTGCCAAAAGGGTAGAATCCACCATTGATGATGTTACTTATTTTCTGTCACTTTATTCTTGAATGGGAAGGAAATGTTCATTTAGAGAATAAAAATATTTTGTCAGGTCATCTGTGATCCTTACATTACCATAATGTACCCATTAATGCTGCTGTCTTGTTAAATGCCAAGAATACATTGGCAGACTTTGTATTTCTGTCTGTCTCTCTCTCCCTACACACACACACACACACACACACACGGGTACACAAAAGTAGGTTTACAGTTATGAGTACGCAACACAGATTATTTATTTAATAATTGAGTTAATAAAGCTACTGTAATAATCATAATCTGCATGTCTTTTCCATATGAACAAGTGTAAACCTACTTTTGCCCACCCCTGTGTGGGTTAAAAGGTTTTATAAAAGGTTTTGGGGTCCACCCCATATATTGGGGAAAAAAAAAATCACTATTTGGCTAAAATATAGAATCAGAGTAGTCTTCAGAGACTCAGTCCAACACGAGCCTGAGTGATTGAGAGGGAATGGCAGTTTTATAGACTGTCAGGAAGATGATGCTTGTATTGAGAGCTATACTCCGAAGTGAGATCATGAGTAGGAGGGGATGGCAGATCTTTTGGGCTATATCCGGAAATGGAGTGTGTGGAGGAAGTGAGGTTATAGAAGTTTTCCTCCTACGATCTGTAGGTCATGGATATTATGAGAAGCAAAAGTATATTTTTACCAATAGAAATCAAGGACTAATGTTATAAAAGGGAGCACAAATTTTAAACAACGTGGATGGTCACTACATCAATAATGATCAAGAAAGTTCACTAGAGGCTGCTCTGTCTGAGACAGTTAAAGATATCTGGATTTCTACAGAAAACCACGACCATCATTGGTAGTGTTTTGTCCTGTTCCTCACAGTTTTGTATGGCAATCTCTGCTGAGGAAAAGAAGACACTAAATGAGTCTTGTATACTGCTTTTTAATGGAATACTCTGTCCAGAAATATATTCCTACTGTATGTTACTTATCTCATGTAATTTGTAGTGGTGGCCAAGACAAGTGTTTAATCTTATGTTTTAATGTAAAATAGAAATGAAATAAAGATTCTGATACAATTTAAGTTAATACTGACCAATGTTAGAAAATAGCAAACAATATCAAATTATTCATGAAAAAAATCTTGTTACTTGTATTGCATAATTCACATGTTACGTCATTCAGTCTTTTGCTGACGATGTCCGAAGTGCAGGTATTTTTATTAAAATGTTGCTAAATCAGTTATTTGTGGGGGGGGGGGGGGGGAGAAAAAAAAACTTTTTGTGAACTGAAATGGAAGGCACTCAACTGCAAACAAGTATTTGAACTGAAGACCTGCCCCAGCATTCATTGGTCAGAAATCCAGCCCAACAGCAGATTATTCACTGGCTAACATTGTGCCTTACCTGACAGCAACAGTGCCAAGTTTACTGAGAATGGTGTACAACTGAAGACTAAAAGGTAAAGCAAAGCAAGTGAAAACATTACCAGAAAGAGAATAGGCCTCATACTTGAGCATATCCGAAATGCTTCAGTAAGCAGAAGGTCAATTCACTCGTCAGTTGAACAGCCTGCTTCAGTACTCCAGTTTGAAGATATTAATGTAACTGTAACAATGGGAGGTGAGTCTACAGTTCAAATGTACTTCATGTCTGAGTGCATTCCGCTTGCATTTATTAGAGCATTTTATGGTGGTGGTTTATTTAAATTTAGTAAAAATTAATGTGTTTAGGACACAGCAAGAGTAATGTGATTCCTGTCCGACCCACAATGTTTGATTGTGTTATTTAACATTGGTCAGCATTGACTTAGACTCTTTTGATGCAGAACAGAGTTTCTGAAACTTTAGATAAAAAATTTTTCCTGCAGATTTTGTTTTGTTTTTTTTTTTTTTTCTCCAGCTATCTGGAGTTTTTTTTTTTTGCTTTTTTTACGTCATCCTTGGCCATCAGACATTATATTCTTTGTTAATTGGTATTACCTAATTTTATTTTTATATTTTTTTCTTTTTTCTTTCTTCATCTTGTAAGGCAGTTTGAGCTACATCATTTATATGAAAATGTATTATATAAATAAGTGGTGGTGTTGTTCACTACAAACTACATGGGCTAGGTGACATATTTTAAAAAAAATAAAAATAAAAAAATTGGTTGAGGATTCATTTAAGTTGTAAAAGACCAATCGCCAACCCCCCAAGGTCCATGCATTTTGCTGATGAAGTTGTGTTGCGTAGCACCGGAAAAGAGGGAGGAAGTTGGAAGACTGGAGAAGGTCTTTGGACGATAGAGTGTTGAAGATAGGAAGAAGACAGAACACATAAAGGTAATAATGATAAGGATTCAGAAGTTAGCCGGCAAGGAGAGCTATTGAAAAGAGTGGATAAATGTAAATATCTTGGACCAACAGTAACTCAAGATAGAAAACTAAATACAGAGATAACCCATAGAGTGCACTGTGGATGGAACTATTGGAAGAAAGTATCGGGAGTAAGAAGAATGAAGGTGAAGGCTAAAGGTAACGGTTTTGAAACAGTGATAAAACCAGCAATGATGTGTGGAGCTGAGACACAGGAGAAGTTAGATATGATAGAAATGAGAATGTTAAGATGGATGTGTGGAGTTACAAAAAAAAGGACAGAATAAAAAATGAGACAATCAGAGGTACAACAAAAGTGGGAGAGATATCCAAGAAAGCATAGGAAAGTAGGTTGAAGTGGTGTGGACATGTGATGAGGAGAGACAACAAATATGTGGACAAAAGAGTGGTGGGAATGGAAGAACAAAGGAAGAGAAAGTGAGGGAGGCCAAAGCAGAGGTGGAGGGATAAGTTTTCGGAAGGTCTTAAAGAAAAGGGCTTGATTGGTGAGGGATACAGGACCAAGAAGAAGGTTCATCAGGCACAAAGATGATGAAGAAGAATTTGTTAGAGTTTTAGAATGCCATAATGGATTCACCCTCCTTTATCCTCTGTTCTCATTTTTTTTTTTTTTTTTTTTATACATCTGGCTAGTGGTTTAGGCCTGTGAAGACATTTCTGCTGGGTTTTGTAATAGTGTTTCCCATAGGCTATTGTCATATAAATGAGCTAAACATATTGACCTTAAAGTCTTCTGCTCTTATTTAATATCTGTGCTGGTGTTATAGCAAGATTGGATATTTCTCTTGATTACTGTTGTCCTTCTGTTGTTTGAGCTTCACCAAATCAAATTTTCTGGCATTGACATTGTTAGGTCAACAGAGTAAAGTAAATTGATATTTGAATGCCCTACAAAGATCTTTTGTTGTTGATTTTGGATTTATTAAGTCAAATTTATTTTTTGAAATCTTTATATCAGAGATGAGTAATCGCATATATGTATGCATTATGAATTTACGAAATTTGACAGACAGAACGTGTAATTATACCACGCTGCCTACTAGAACATTGCATAAAGGGATCATTTTCCTGCAGATTATTTAATGTGGTCTGCCTAATTCTCTGCATGAAATGTCCTGTGTGGTGTAGTGGGTCCAGAACTCAGATTGAAAAGGCCAGTGTTTTTAAATAGATAATTGCAGCACTTGTGGCTTAAAGAGGGGGCGTGGTAGTGTGGCCAGAGCAGTTCCCGGGAGTTTCGTGACGTGGGCGGTCCTCACTTAAGTGCACAGGTGAGGAGTTAAGGAGTTGTCCGCATCCGTAATTGATACCGGGAGCTGCTAATCGCCACACCTGATCCACGTCCCCATTTATATATAATAGAAGCGCGAAAGAGGAAGAAGAAAAAAAACAATGGAAAAGGGAATGGAGGTTAAGGAAGAAGGCAGCTGGAAGTGAGGGATCTGGTGTGTGTGTGTGTGTGTGTGTGTGTGTGTGTGTGAGAGAGCGAGTGAGTGCAGACAGACTCGCCGATGTTTGCGGGCAGCTGGGAGAGGCGAGCCCTAGCGGGGTGTTTGGCTGAAACCCGGGGGCAAACGGTAGTGGTCGCTCCTGCTGAGCGCTTGAGAGAGGAGCAGGAGTGACCGGAAGAAGGCTGGCTCGCCGCACAAGGCCAAGAAGGCAGCAGGAGTCGGAGATTTGGAGTTGAACCACAGCGTGAGCCCCCTGGCCATAATTGGAAGCCAAGTCTTGGTCTGGCGGAGGGCTGAACGAAGCCAGGGATCAGGAGGCCACCAGACTTCTCCAAATGGAGAAGGTCAGCTGCAGGTAGGGTGACTCCCCTGGTGCATAACCTGGATGGGAGAAGCAGGGGAGTCGCCAGTAGAAGGCAGCACTGGGCTTTGTTTTAAAAGACTGCTTCCCACCATTGTTTTTAACCTTGTTTTTATGGATTTATATATGGGATTTTTACCGCCACAGTTCTCTTGTTTTAATGGATTTAACTGTTTGAGACACTGCACTATTTATTTGGACACTGTTTTTGGTTTGTTTTTAATAAAAGTACTTTTGCACTTTTTGCACCATCTCCTTGTTTCGTGATGTCCTCACTGATCAGCTCATCCGATTGCATTACCGACGGTGTCAGGTTCAAGAGCTCCCAAACTGGAGACGGGAGCCTGGAGCAGAACCCGCATCATCACATCCTGAAACTGCACTGTATGTGGGAGAAACTGGACAAACACTACAGCAAAGAATGAATTTACACAGGTTCCACATCAAGCATGGTAACAAAGATGTTCCTGTAGCGGCCCACTTCAACAGCCATGGACACCGTGAGAGGGACTTTAAAGTCACAGGGCTTATGGGCAACTTCAGAACACAGCAAGAGAGAAAAGAATGGGAATTGAGACTCATGCTAGAATTGAACACATTACAACACGGTTTGAATGGAGACAAGAGTTTTATGGCCAGATATGAGGATTGTTTGCATCTCTCGAACTGACAACCTGACCACAGACCCACATTGTATGGAAAAACTCATCAGAAACTTCAAAAGACTTTGTTGGACAGTTTATCTTATCCAAAGATCTTGACCATACGTTGTTTTCTCTTGCTAAATGAATCTTTGCCTGAAGAGGTTTATTATTTTTCATTACATTTAAGATGTCTCACTTAAAGGTTTTCCAATGTTATTTGTCCCAGTTTGTATATAAACACAGAGAACTCCAGTTTCAGTATTACATCTCGCCTGAAGAAGGGGCCTGAGTTGCTTAGAAAGCTTGCATATTGTAATCTCTTTAGTTAGCTAATAAAAGGGGTCATTTTGCTTGACATCTCACTACATTCATAATTCAGCACGGTACAGCACCCTAGTACTATGAATATGACAGAAAAACACGCAGCAAAGTGCACGTTGGTGTAGATCAAATACACAGTGACTAGCAGACTAAGTTATTGTCGTCTTTTGGAATTCCTTTGCATAATTAACGGTTTGGGAATAGACAGCATCAAAGATACTGTCCAACCGAAATAGCAAATTACACACTTTGTAAGACGCAACATATTCTTGAATAGGCTTGGTGTATCTTTATTTCAACATGCAGGGTTTATTATCAGTTGTGTGACAGTCTTGCAAGCTGAGTAATTGGTTAAAGTAAAATGTCATTCAGTTGAACAGAAACTGCCATCAAGACAATTTGCGGCAGTGAACACAAAACATTTGCAATGCTCGAGTATGATGAACATTTTGTTGGCAATGGAAATGTCATGAATTTGGAAGTAGAAATTGATTTCCGTGTTCTTTTTGTATTGTTTCGTTTTCCTGGCAGTCTGGCAAGCATTAATCCCAATTTCTTTGAGTCTGTTTTCATCTAAAGTACTTTGGAATTATTCTTTTTCCAATAAGGTAAAGTTAATTTATTTAGGAAACAAAGCAAAACAATGCTCAGTGTAATTTAATTGATTTTTGCTGGCCTCTTGTGTTATTTACTCTGACAGCTCAATGTTTTGCTGACTTTTGCTATACGAGGCATCAGACTAAAACCCTGCATCTTTTATTGATTGTTTTCATTCTTATATCGTAGAAATCCTTTTATGTCTTTTTGCAGGCCCTCTGTTCAAGTGGCCGTATTTGTGGTTTAGCTTAAGAATAACAGAAACGGGACACTGTAGCTTGTTCTTGAAATTTAAAGCAATATTAAAGTTACTTCTCAGCAGTATGAGTCTTTAGTTTGAAAATGTTCTATTTAGTGTAATATTGCACTAAATGTTCATATATAGATATTATATTTAGTGTTCAGATTCATTGATCACGAGTTTGATTATGGCAGTAAATTTGCAAGTGCAATTTCCATCAGTTTGCTTTTTAGCATTTAGAGTAAAGTAGGCATTGCCATACTTAGCAAGTAATAAGTTAACCAGCCATGCATTTTATGTGGCAGATATTCTTACAGTTTCATTGATAAGCATAATTACTGTAGGATGCAATGTTTTTAGCTAAGGGTTAAAAAACAATCACAAATGATCTAGACCAGGGGTCTCCAACACATTGCTCGCGAGCTACCGGTAGCTCGCCACCCATTTCCAAGTAGCTCGCCAAATGGTTAAAGAATCATACATAAATTTGAAAACTTGATTAGTCAAATTAGGGGTGGGCGATCTTTCCAAAAAATCATATCATGATCCACAATCTGAATTGCAGTCTATCTTTTCAATGTGGCATACACTTAAGGGAATATCCGGACTCAAACTCATCAAGACCTAAGTAACACTTTATTTTAAATATCAAACAAAGTTGAATTCAATTGTTCTCTCGTTCACTAGCTAAGCGGAGTTAAGGTACACGCCCCGAAGCTGGCGAGTGAGTGAGGAAGTAATAAGTGAGTAAGTAATATCTGTGTGTTTGGAATTGTCATTGTTTTGTTTTAACAACATTCATGTTTTAATTTAATAGTGTGAGATGCACTAGAAAATACACACAGACATACAAAATGCACTTGCAGGTGAACTCAATATTTTTTTGTGATGTTTTAATGCAAAATGTGAGTTGTGGACATCAACATTTTGTAAATGTTCAGGCAAAACAAGCTTATTCAGTTTGTCTGGGTTGAAATAAGCCATAAGAATAAACGTTAGAAAACATGAGGAGCTCTCTGCCATTTTCATTTTGTAAAAGTAGCTCTCAGGGGATAAAAAGTTGGAGACCCCTGATCTAGACAATATAGTGCTGTGGACATGTTGTTTTCAAATCCCGCTACTGACACTGTGTGACCATGAGCAAGTCACTTTACCTGCCTTTGCGCCAGTTGGAAAACAAAAGAAATGTAACCAATTGTATCTCTCACTTTTTGTACAGTCAGTCAACCTAATAATAAGTAATAGTAATACGTGGAAATATCTGAGAGCCATTCTTTTTTTCTGCATTTAAATTGAGGATAACAACTCATTTTTTTAGCTTAGTGTACTGCAACAGCACTGACAAGTTACGTCAGCCATGTATGAGCCAGCATTACATGACCAAAGACAGGGGCACCTATATAAAATGGCAAGCCTGCAAAGTTACATGCTTTTCCAGCTAGTGCAGCAAAAGGCAAGCAGCCTTTTAAGGATAGCAAACCACCTCAAAGAGCCATGTCAAGAGCAGAGAATTCATCCATTGGGGTTCTCAGTGCCCACGCTACAATACCCTGCTTTGTACTTGTATTCTGTCACAGTAGAGGTTCTGATCCACCTCTTGAACCCTCAGGTACACTCCAAACACCAAGTAAAAGTCCAAGACTCTTTTATTTTCTTATAATGCAGTGCACTAAGCACCCTCCACTCCACACTACTCATAAATAACAATACTCCAATAATACACTCAATCCTCCTCTCCCAGACACTTAGCCACCCTTCCTCCCATCTCAGCTCGCCGTCTGGGAGCTCCCACAGTCCTTTATACTCCCTGACCCGGATGTGTTCCTGCCCAACAGTCCACAAGTCCTTATTCCTTCCAGGTCAGGGTAAATAGTCCTTATCTTTACCCCGGAAGCACATCGTTTCTTCCTGTCCCGGGATTATGACGCACTTCCGGGTTATAGGGCATATATGAGTCCACGGGCCTCCCGACAGCGACTCCCAGTGGTCCCCAAGGTTTCCAGCAGGGCTGTGCATAAAAACTACATACTCCATGAGGCCCTGCTGGAATTCGGAGCCCGTCCGTGCTGTCGGGAGAGCTCCTCCTGGCAGCCTGGGGGTGAGGGCCGGAATATGAAGCCGTCCATCCACCACAGTTCTTATAGTATTTTAATTGTTGTGGCAATTATCTTGATTTGCTGTAATAAAGCTTTTGTATTCTTCCTCTTTTTAGTGTCCTTCTTCCTGATCTTGAAACAGGGCATTGGGGCGGTGGTTATGTTATCACCAGGTTTGCATGGTGCACTACAGAATACTGGCAGTGAGGCTGGGTGGTTAACCTGAAGGAAGTGTTTTTCTTGTTATTTTCATGCTAATTGACATCTGAAGGAGGTGTCCTCCTCAAAACAGGTCTCTACACTGTGCATGCATGACCAGGTTCTGCAAAAGATCTTCAGGGTGGAAAAAGTGGTTCTACGCCTGTCAGTGTTGGAATAGATGGAGCCTGGAAAAGTGAAAGACCAAAAACATTTTTCATGCTATTTCTGTTTTTGTGTTCAGTGTTCATTTTATATTTAGATTTTTTTTTTTTTGTAACTATGTCACCCAAAGTTCACTGGTAATGAATGAAAGATTTTTTTCCAGACAATACTTGACCTTAGCAAGTTCCATTATTATTTTATCCATCCATCCATTTTCATAGCTCACTTGCCCAGGTCAGTTTGTAGGTCAGCTGGAGTCAATCCCAGCAATCATCATAAGGCAGGAATGGTACCTGGACATTTTTATAATTGATAATTTGTGCTCATTATTTTATTTATTTATTTATTGTTATTTGATTTTTTGTAACTTTAGCTCACAAAGTTAGTTTATTGGTAATGAATGAAAAATACTTTTTATTAACGCTTTAAATACTATATTCCCCTATAGTTAAGCTACTTTTCATTATGTCTTCTTTTATTTTTGTATCCATGGTCATTCATTGACACTGACTTAAACAGCCGATTTGTACATTTTTAAATATTCGTCTTAAGGGTTACCTCAGCTTTAAATTGCCTTCAGTTCATTCCTGTAGTCCTCTTCTTAAAATGTAGGCTTATCATAGTTCTCTTACTCCTTTGTAGTTTTACATTTGACACTGATGTTGATGTTGCAATTGATACCTTCTTCCTGTGTTTGCTACATTTACAAGTCCTTCTCTAAGCCTAATGATGACTGAAAGCTGGTAATAAATTTCTTGGTGCTTACGTGTTGAAACTCTTTAAAATTCATTTCTTCCATGGTAGGTTTGAAAAGAAATATGCATTAAAATTTGAGTCTGTGCTTAATTCACATTTATAGTGATTTTTTTTTTTAACATTGATTGATTGCAGCAGGTTTGAGAGCTGTAATCTTGGTCGTATGTAAGGTGGTTTGTCCGTGTTTTTAAAATGTTGGAACCAGTGAAGAATCTAAACTAAGTTAACCATGAAAGGGAAAATCCAGCTCTCTCCTATCCATGCACCTCGGCTTATTTACTTATGGTAAACCTGTGGGGCTGGACATCTGCTGCTCTTCTTATGATTGATATTTGAGAATAAGTGGTAGCTAGAAGTAAGGAGATAATTCTAGCTGCCTCCCCTGTGGCAGTATGAGCAAAAACAAATGAATAAATTCTGCAATTTACACTGTCAGGAGCAGCACCACTTGCAGTTATTCATTCTTATCCAGACACTTTGGACAAGCCAAGGTTTGCAGGCATCAGTGTAGGACAAATAGATTATGACAGAAATACTTAATACAGTGCACAGTGTGGTTAACATGAAATCCATTGTGTCCACGTTTGAGATTAACAAAAAAAATTATAGGCTTTGTCTGCTACTATAGCAAACAACACACATATTCTTAAGATAACATGAAACAAGAAACAGTTTATCAGATTCAAAAGTAAGCAGAGATCAGACAATGTACATGGGTTAGGCATAATGGCCTGTGGTTAATGACAATTTTGCTGTTAAGATAAAATGAAATAATAAGCTAGATTATATACACTGAATGTGTGTATAACATATAGTATGAGGGATAAAATATGAAAAGAAATTTTCAAAGCTCCACAGCCTAAAATTAAATAAAAATATTGGGCAAAAACACATTTCAGTTCCATTCTATTTTTTTTTTTTTTGTTTATACAGCTTCCTGTTCTGTGTGTGTCCACTACATCTTTAAAATTTGAACAGGTTTATTAAAAACTTTGTTATGAAGCTCCCCATTTTAATTTATCACCCAACTCTGTATTCCCAGTTCTTGCTGATCATATACACAAAGATTCTCCGTTACGTTATTAAAAAAAATTAAGAATAATAAGGCACCTTGGACCAAATTGGGTTGCTTATGTTTTGACTTGTCAGTGAACAAATAATACCACTTTTTTGAATTATGTCATTCATTTATTGAACAAAGTTATACTACACCAACCATCACACTCCTTCGTGTGTGTGTGTATACCTTTGTCTGTCTATTGATCATTGATCCTCTGTCCGTCTTATAGTGCTTGTCTGTCCGTCTTATAGTGCTTGTCTGTCCGTCTGCCTTATAGTGCTTTCCTGTCTGTGTATGTGTGTCTGTCTGTCTTATAGTGCTTTCCTGTCTGTCCGTCTTATAGTGCTTTCCTGTCTGTCTGTCTTATAGTGCTTTCCTGTCTGTGTATGTGTGTCTGTCTGTCTTATAGTGCTTTCCTGTCTGTCTTGTAGTGCTTTCCTTCCTGTCTGTCTGTCTTATAGTGCTTGTCTGTCTGTCTAACTTATCTACCCATCCATCTATTCCTTATTTAATGAAACGCTACTGTCTGCGAGTGTGTACCTGGCCCCTCCATACACTGTGATTGGTCAGTTTAACTTTCGTCTGATTGGTTAGTTTGGCTTTGGGTGCTCCGCCAGACATGATTGAGAGAGGATGTATCAGGAAAGAGAGATTCAGACACACAAGTAAACTGAGGAAAGGTGTAGGAGAGACGTTGAGTTTCCTTTAAAGACAGGAAGTATTCACAAAAAAACAAATGGTGTTTTTCACAGCGAGTAGAGGGTCCTGTCTGTCATTTATTCTATTTACCTATTTAGTAGCTAGTTTCTATACATTGTATATATGTGTATGTATTTACAGTTCCCTCCACATTTGTTGACAGCAATGTGAAAGATTAGTAAAAAGTGTTAATATAACCATACGTGCCACAAATATTGACACGCTGTATTTAATACTTTGTACAACCTGCCTCTTCTATAAGGCTGGAAAATACAGAGTAGGCAATCTGAGATGATTCCTCTCTCCAGATCATCCAAAATCCTAGGTCCCCTCTTGTGCTTTCTCCTCTCCACACATTTATACTCAAGTGACACAGGAAGTAGTGGATTACTGTTTGAATCTCTCTACAAACTCTGAAGAACATAATAAAGGTAAGATATAGATGAAAAAAATGCTTCAATTACACTTTGTTCATAAGAATTTCTAGCAGTGCCAGTAATTGTTGCACATGTGGTTTTGTTACAGATATTAATTATTTCTTGAAGAGGGATTATTTTTTTCCATCAATAAATTTATCTCAGTTAAGGTCGGATGTCTGTCATTTTTTCAGTGTTTCAGATTAAGCTAATTCACGAAAACAAGTTTTTACTTGTCTTTCCCAGGGGTGCCAGTTATTGCGTGTGGGGGTGTGTTTGTGTAGGTTTTAAATCTCATTCTCTTCATGGTGTGTTTTGAAGTTTTCAAGCACTCTCTGTGCCTTTGTATTTTTTCAGAGGTGGTACTCCTCCAGTTTTCCTCTGAGACCTGCATACTAGGGTTAAGTGGGGCTTTTATGTGTGACTTTTGTTTCACAATTACTAGCGCACCTTCCAGGGTTCGTTCTTGCTTTATACTTGATTTGGCTGGGACAAGCTTTTGTTTAATACAGTCTCTGAAACTGGATTAAAGTACTTTAATAAATTGATGGGTAATTGGCATCTGTCATCCAAATTGTTTTCTGCTCAATACAGATATTCATCGTTACTGTGAATTACAGATCTGTCTAGTGTCGGTGCAGCTTTGTGATTCATTAAACAATGAATATCTATTTTAATATTTTGAAGAAAGTGATATTTAAACAAGGAGAAGGTATTGATATGAGGTTCTGTCATTGTCTCAAATTTCCTGCAGTTTGTTAAAGTGGTAGCAAAGAAATCTTATACCAAACCAGGAACTAGATTATAAAAAACAGTGCAAAATTAGTGTTATATATGAATAAAATCAAGCATTTTTATTTTTTCTTTTATAAATCACATCACGTGCCGTACCATTTTATGTGCAATATCTGTGCTCATGTCCGGTAGAGAGGCCTGGTGGCCAAAAGGAATTGAAGTTGCTAGGTCAGTGGGAGCAGCAACTACATTGTAAAGTTAGTAGTATCAGACAGAACCTGTCAAAGGGATGATTGATGACCTTAAGCCCCTTCCCCAAAGGAAACTGTCAATGACTGATGACCTTAACCTGTCAAAAGGATGATTGATTGACAGCTTTAAGCCCCGCCCCAAAATATAACTTATGAAATATGCAATATGAAAATATAATTTATGAATATATGAAATCTGCAAATAATTATAAAATGTCCCCCATCCCTATACCATCCATCCATCCATCCATCCATCCATCCATCCTCTTCCGCTTATCCGAGATTGGGTCGCGGGGGCAGCAGCTTGAGCAGAGAGGCCCAGACTTCCCTCTCCCCGGCCATTTCTTCTAGCTCTTCCGGGAGAATCCCAAGGTGTTCACAGGCCAGCCGGGAGACATTGTCCCTCCAGCGTGTCCTGGGTCTTTCCCGGGGCCTTCTCCCTGTTGGACCTGCCCAGAACCCCTCGCCAGGGAGGAGTCCAGGAGGCATCCTGATTAGATGCCCGAACCACCTCATCTGACTCCTCACAATGCAGAGGAGCAGCAGCTCTACTCTGAGCCCCCTCCTGGATGACTGCGCTTCTCACCCTATCTTTAAGGGAAAGCCCAGACACCATTTGCAATCTCGTTCTTTCGGTCACTACCCATAGCTCATGACCATAGGTGAGGGTAGGAACGTAGATCGACTGGTAAATTGAGAGCTTTGCCTTACGGCTCAGCTCCTTTTTCACCACGACAGACCGATGCAGAGCCCGCATCACTGTGGACGCCGCACCGATCCGCCTGTCGATCTCGCGCTCCATTCTTCCCTCACTCGTGAACAAATCCCTGAGATACTTGAACTCCTCCACTTGGGGCAGGATCTCGCTCCCAACCCTGAGAGGGCACTCCACCCTTTTCCTGCTGAGGACCATGGTCTTGGATTTGAAGGTGCTCATTCTCATCCCAGCTGCTTCACACTCAGCCGCGAACCAATCCAGAGAGAGCTGAAGATCACGGCCTGATGAAGTAAACAGGACAACCTCATCTGCAAAAGCAGTGACCCAATCCTGAGACCCCAAACCGGACCCCCTCAATGCCCTGGCTGTGCCTAGAAATTCTGTTCATAAAAGTTATGAACAGAATCGGTGACAAAGGGCAGCCCTGGTGGAGTCCAACTCTCACTGGAAACGGGTTCGACTTACTGCCGGCAATGCGGACCAAGCTCTGACACCGGTTGTACAGGGACTGAACAGCCCGTATCAGGGGGTCCGGTACCCCATAATCCCAGAGCACCCCTATGGGTGTGGGAATTGGTAATGGGGTGTGATAAGGGCTCAGTTTGCGAAAGCAGCTCCCTTAAAGGAGGAGTTTAGAGATTATCAATTATGACAGTGGTCCAACCCCCATATTACCCTTCCCACACCCATAGGGACGGGGGACATTTTATAAATTATGTTTTCATATTTCATATTTTCATATTGCATGTTTCATAAGTCATATTTTGGGGTGGGGCTTAAAGCTGTCAGTCAACCATCCCTTTGACAGGTTAAGGTCATCAATCATCCCTTTCACAACTTCTGTCTGATACTACTAGTATTGTATAATGTACAGTGTTAAAGAAATTGATGTGAACAACTTGAACACTTTAAATTAACTACAGTTGTCATAATGCCATTTTGTTAGATAGCTGTATAAAGATTAATATTCACACTTTCATTTAATACTATTTTGGTCAAAGCAACAATTGTAGTTAATCCGCAATAAAATGTTAAGTTATTCAAAGAATATTGACTAGCCATGTATTAATATTATAGTCCCTAATTAAACCCACTCATAGCAAATGGCACATACTGTTTATAAGCAATGATATTGGGTGGACTGTTTTTAATAATATATACTGTACACTGTTCCAGTGTCACTTCATCTTGTCATTTCGTATTTATTGTTAGAGCCCAAGATGCTTGGTGTCAAATGAGTTGGTAGAATGGCTTGTTCATTAGTTTGTCTTTTTTGTGCCTTTCAATTTCCTCTTAATCTCATCCATCATGAACTGCAAATATTTGGTCTATTGAGTCTGTCTGTGTATATCTGCTGCCAGCACACCTGGTGTCACTGTGTAATTTATGACCTTCTTAAATTTGAACCATACTGTGTGGGCATCTTGAACTCCCCTGTCGTTAAAGCTTATCTTATAGAATGTGTTACAGGGATTGTGATTTAGTCCTTGGAGGGAAAAATCACATGCATGGTAACATCATCAGCCTAAACAGTGACTGTGAATGCTAAAGGGGAAAAAAATATTAGCTTCAATATTTCTTGGGTTTGCTTCTTCATTTTAAATTGTTTTTAGGGTTCTGTTTTCAAAACAGTTAAGGTTATTTAGAAAGGCTTTAGTTTTATGGAATCAGTTAAAAGTCAAAACTATTTTCACGATTTCCCCTGTGCAGACTCAACAATTATAGAGCTGCTATCATCTTTAATGTGTATGTCTTATGAATGTCATATAGTGTATCCTTAGCTGTTACTGTAGATCCTTTTATCTTAAGTTGTTCTTTTGATGCTGGGATGTGGTAATTGTTTTAGCAAATTGCCTATAGGAGTGTATAGGCTAAATATTACAGAGATCAAACTAATATGGTAATACGCTAGCCTCAGCATTGTCAGCCTGGGTCCAGGATTGAATATTCTGTAATGTTATACAGCATTCTTCTTCTTTCACTTGCTCCCGTTAGGGGTTGCCACGGCGATCATCTTCTTCCATATCTTTATGTCCTTTGAATCTTGTTCTGTCACACCCATCACCTGCATGTCCTCTCTCACCACATCCATAAACCTTCTCTTAGGCCTTCCTCTTCTCCTCTTGCCTGGTAGCTCTATCCTTAGCATCCTTCTCCCAATATACCCAGCATCTCTCCTCTGCACATGTCTAAACCAACGCAATCTCGCCTCTCTGACTTTGTCTCCCAGCCGTCCAACTTGAGCTGACCCTCTGTCCTCATTTCTAATCCTGTCAATCCTCGTCACACCCAATGCAAATCTTAGCATCTTTAACTCTGCCACCTTCAGCTCTGTCTCCTGCTTTCTGGTCAGTGCCACCGTCTCCAACCCATATAACATAGCTGGTCTCACTACCGTCCTGTAGACCTTCCCTTTCACTCTTGCTGATATCCGTCTGTCACAAATTACTCCTGACAATCTTCTCCATCCACTCCACCCTGCCTTGCACTCTCTTCTTCACTTCTCCTCCACAATCCCTGTTACTCTTGTCACAAATTCGACTCGACTAGAAAGGTTTGGGGCAGCCACCTGTATAATTCATTTCCTGGCTGCAAAGTCGTTTAAATGAATACAGCACTGATGTGCACAAAACCGAGTCCAAAGCAGAACTGAGGGAATAGGGAAAAGGTGGAGGCTTTTAAAGGGGAAGACAGGAAGTGAGATCAAAGGGGTCTGGCTCATGATGGTCTTCCGCCATAGGTTCGAGCCGGGCGCAACATCATAGAGGCCGGAGCCAGCAAGGTCTCCTTCCATAGGCTCGGTCCCGGAAGTGACGTCAAGAGGGCCAGGTGGGATCTCCCATGAATGGTCTACAGAAAAGGGAGAAGAAGAGTCAGTGTACTCTGCCATATCCCGGTATGACTCGGAATTGCCCTTACTCAAGCCTTTTAGCTGCCTCCCATATGCACGTGGGTGACACTCTGTACTGTTGATCCCAAGTATTTAAACTCATCCACCTTCGCCAACTCTACCCCTTCATCCTCACCATTCCACTGACCTAATATTATACAGTATATACTGTAATGATATATTGTAATGTAATACAGTAAATGTAATATTTTATTCTAGTCACTTTATTTTTCTATATTGTTTTTCACTGCGTGCACTCGGGTAAAATACATAAATAGTATAAAGTACAGAATTAGTACATGTAAAGTAAAATAAAATAAAGTAGAAACTGATTAACGTACAATATTTGCACCTTAATTAATTGTTGAACTATGGCCAGTTGACATAATAAATACAATATATAAAATATATAGTAGACAGGGTTCACGATCAAAGATACTGAACAGAGTCTGTTACTTATTAAGAAAAACATGTAAACTAAAGACCTCTTTCTTTTTCTTAATTTTGTAGGCTTGTGATGGTTTCTCTGTTTCTCTGCCTCTTATAGGCTTTTCTTAATTTTGTTTTTTTAGATTTTTTTTTCCAGTATGTTTATTATTTCTATTGTGATTTGGTATTGTTGCTTGTTTATATTTGCTGCTTTGACTTTAGTGTGTTGATCACTTTGTATATTTGATGGAGTTTAGTAGTCTTGTTTGATCTGTGAAGCACCTTGTGAGGATGTATGCTGGTAATAATTTGATGGTATATAAAGTAAGCTGTGACAATTTATAATAGTTGTTATAGTATATAGAGATGACAAATGAAGCCAAAGCAGAGCAGAAAAAAATGATAAAGCAGTGTTATTAAAAAAAAAGAAAAAAAAAGCACCAAGAAATGCGTACTTTCCAGAAACTTGTAGACGTTTCAGTGTGTTCACGTCTGGTAAATATCTGTCTGCGTGAAACAGCTCTGTTCCCAGCGGATTGTTGAAATTTGCCACACTTGTTCTTATTGGAAAGTTGTAGGCAAAGTTCACTTTTTGTCAGATATTTCAAATAGATGAGTTCTCAAATTCACTAGTGCTTTTTTTTATGTACACTTTACACGGTCCATTCGGCCTTTAAAAAGAGAAACCAACACAAGCCTATTTTTATTAATAAAGTGCAGTTAAAAGGTGTGCATTTAATGTAGTCTGCTAATGCATGTGTTTGCATCATATTCTCACTCTTATTTTTGAACGCGACTAATGGTTACAAAAGTATTTAATAATCAAAAATGTGGTAACTGACTCTCTTTTTAAGTAACAAGCTAATTTCCTACTTTGTTAACTAAGCCCCTGGATGCGCCTGAATGTTACTCCATTCACACATTTTCTAAGGTTTTCTTAATTGTGTTTTTGTCATTTTTCACAACTTTTAATTTAGGATAATTTACTTTTTCCAACAGATAGCAAGAAAGGCAAAAAAGGGAAGATGCTATTTATGGCTGCTACTTTAAAGTATTGTCCAAGGTTGCTTATTTTGAATTAGTTGGGGTTTTCAGGGTGTAGTTGAAGGCTGTCTTGGCAGTGACTGGTCGTGATAACATCTCTTAGAAACAGATGCAGATCCTCACACAGACACCCCCGGTAGGTCAGTTTATATTCAACAATTGATCTAAACGCATGTTTGGAATCTGAGAATAGACCAAAATCCTTTGTGATAATGCACATCATCATGGAGAAAAACTGTAGGCTTTACACTGAAGGCAAATATCTATTTGTACTTGAAGAGCAAATGATCTGTTAATGTTTCAAATAGTTCAGTTACTACTGTAGTTGTGGATTGTATCAGTTGTTGAAATGCGGTCATGTGTTCATTTGGTCGTAGGTTGATAGTCCCATTTTACAGATGCAGTAAAAGCAGTAGTGAGATTATAAATTGCTCTTTAAAACTACCATGTTCAATATATGAAAGTTTCAGCAGGCTTCTTCCTTGCCTAGTTAAATGCAGATAGCATCTAAGTGCCAACAAAGCAATCCAGTGTGCTATAATTCACATAAATATTTTACACTTGCTCTATTGGCATACCAAATCAATTTTTGTAATATTCAGTTTTGTTAGAACAATTTGCTCCCTGCCCAGCCCACACAGTCTTCAGAGACCAGCACTTGGAGCTCAATATATTTTCTGGAAAAAAAATGAGAAAATGAGTTCTTGCACCTTTTGAAAACAATGGATGCATTGAATCACAAGTAAAATTATTTTCCAAAGAACATGTCATCAGCTGTAAGCATATTTTGCAGTAATATAGTTTAGATTAAGTTGCACTTTCAATGCTTTATTCTTGACTGTATTACCTTGTATTTTCTCTTTAAAAAAAAAAAAAAAATTACATGTAATTTTATTATTAACTGTTTGTTTGTCTTTGATAAACAGTTGGAGGAGGACTCATGGCCAGTTGTGGAGGTTTTATTGTCAAAGCTGTTGTCTATGGAAGGTTATCTGTGCTAAAATTAAATGCAATCCAACGTGTTAACTGTGTTGAAATGCAATATGTATGCAAGTGAGCTGTTTCATCTTGACAATGGTTTTGTCATGTCATAATTAAAACCATATCAACCAACTGATCGAGGGCTTTTTACTATGGCAAGCAATTTTGTTGTCAGCTTTAAATTCAATGCAAAAACGTATTGCATGTAATTCACATTCATACAGGGTGGTCCAGATCTAATTGTGCAGATCCAGATCGTCTGGATGAGTTTGATTTATGCGGGGAAGATTCCAGTTTGGTGCAAAGACGATTCTTCATGTCGTCAGTTCGCACACTTCTCGATGGTCCGTAATTTTTCGGGTGATTTTTTTTTTTTAATGTAATAATCTTAATAAGTTATAGCGTAATGAAAATTGCATAATTGGATCTGGACCACCCTATAGGTCATATGTCATATCCGAAAGAAAAGTGACGTACTGCACTGCGTTTATGAGGCAGCTTCATGTAAATTTGCATTTTGATCCAAGACCACGTTTTAATCACAAAAGAAATGAAAGTAATCAAATGACCAATCAGCGTCAACAGTTGGGGTAAAAGGCGGTCCATTTAGAAACATTGTCTGTATTCTGGCGGCAAGCATAAGTTTAGGCAGTATCAGCTGTGGAGTGGTTAACAGAAATGACGAAAAGTAAATTTTAGGTCTCGTTGAAAAGGTTTACTTCTTATGTTAAGTTGTTTTCTTTTTATGCTAATTAAATTAAGCAGTGCAGTTCAGTTTTTGAGGTGTGGGTTGTTAGCAATTTTAACTAAATACTGAATATGGTGGAACATTTGTTAGCGTTAGTAAGCTTGGTTTTTTCGTAGCTCTTTAATTCATACCCCCTTGGATAAACAGATATTATGTACAGGGTGGTCCAGATCTAATTATGCAGATCCAGATCGTCTGGATGACTTTGATTTATGTGGGGATGATTCCAGTTCGGCATGAAGGCAATTCTTCATATCGTCAGTTCGCACACTTCTCAATGGTCCGGGATTTTCTGGGTGATTTTTTTATGTAATAAACTTAATAAGTTATAGAGTAATTCAAATTGCATAATTAGATCTGGACCACCCTATAGATTTTCCCTTCTATCTACACACTACAGAACAAAATCGTCATTTAGATTGCCATATTCCACGTGTTCAATGAGACAGCAGATCCTCTGCCTTATCGACTCCCTGTTCACCTTTTTTCCAGGATAAAATTCACTGATGATTGGAATGCCTCTTCCTCCAACTGTTGACCCACATTTTGACACTTATTGGTCATTTGATTATATTTTGTTTTGGCATGATTAAAGTGTGGTCTTGAATCGATATGCAGTTCAATGTTGCTAAGCAAAATTAAATATATCAGCTTTGCTTTTAGTTATGACAAGCAATCTGTGGACATGAATTAAAATGAAGCATGCTTTTGTATCGCATTTTAAACTGGCACGAAGATTGTGCGCTGCAGTGAAAAGTAATCTGTGAATTGGATGATATGCTTTTAATTATGACATAATAAAACTATGCCAAAATTAAATAGCCCACTTTCATGTACTGTATATATTGCATTTCACCATAATTAACCCATTGGATTGCATTTAATTTTGGCACAAATTATCTTCCATAGTGATGTTGTATACATAGTACAGTAAAATTCTTACTTGCCTGTCTCCTACAAACTTGGGACAACAGTACAGCTCCAGCAACAGATATAAGAAAGTCACAGTCCTCGACTGAGCGTGTCAAAGAGCAGTCGTGGTCTAATGAGAGTACATCTGAATCCTTATATCGTCTGTTAAGTATTTTGAGGTACGACGGTCATACCTGTCGAGGTTTCATCAAGAACAGTACATCATACTCTTAAAGCGGAGAATGGCACAGTGTTTCTGTGATGCTAATATTGTGTATCACACCTGGCAGTGTATTGCAAAAGCACCGATAATGTGGATTAATGAGAAGTAGACAGATGAGATTTGATCAGACTAGATATACTGTATGCCTGCTGGTATATAATATGTAAGTGGCCATGTTTATCCATTCATTTACTGAGCTAACGGTTCATGACAAATGTGACCCTACTCTGGCAGCATGAAATGTGCTACAAATCACTCTCTTTGGTACCTTGATTTCATTCTGCTTGTAATGAAGGATCCTTTTACTATGTACAAAATGATTACTTGACAGATGACATTTTTAAGGACTCTAACGTTCATTCGTTTTGCCATATTTTTCCTGTAGTGATATGTTTTGAAGCTAACACAATTGGATCAAGCTATTCCATGATGCTCATTTTATGGGCATATGTTGTGTAACTCATTCTGCATTTTTTTAGTCTCATCCAACCATTTTAATTTAGTTGCTGATCATTTGTTCAGCAGACCTTCAGACAATGCATTTCAGGATGCTGACACAGTTTTTTGTCATTTACAAATAATTTTTATCCATCCATCCATTATCCAACCTGCTATATTCTAACTACAGGGTCATGGGGGTTTGCTGGAGCCAATCCCAGCCAACACAGGGTGCAAGGCAGGAAACAAACCCCGAGCAGGGTGCCAGCCAACCGCAGGGTGCGCACACACACACACCCACACACCAAGCACACACTAGGGACAATTTAGAATCGCAAATGCACGTAACCTGCATTTCTTTGGACTGTAGGAGGAAACCGGAGTACCCGGAGGAAACCCACGCAGACACGGGGAGAACATGCAAACTCCATGCAGGAAGGACCCGGGAAGTGAACCTGGGTCTCCTAACTGTCAGGTCGCAGCGCTACCCACTGCGCCACCGTGCCGCCCCAATAATTTTTATTTGTTAGCCAATTCAGGCTTATATTCTTAAATACTATAAATCTGTATTTCAATTCGAGACCACGCTTTAATCATGCCAAAAATGAAAGTAACCAAATGACCAATAAGTGTCAAAATGTGGGTCAACAGTTGGAGGAAGAGGCATTCCAATCATCAGTGAATTGTACCTGCAAAAAGGTGAACAGGAAGTTGATAAGGCAGAGGATCTGCTGTCTCATTGAACACGTGGAATATGCTAAAATTAAATGCAATCCAACGTGTTAACTGTGTTGAAATGCAATATGTATGCAAGTGAGCTGTTTAATTTTCACATGGTTTTATCATGTCATAATT
This sequence comes from Polypterus bichir lapradei, assembly GCA_026402145.1. Classification (NCBI taxonomy): domain Eukaryota; kingdom Metazoa; phylum Chordata; class Cladistia; order Polypteriformes; family Polypteridae; genus Polypterus; species Polypterus bichir. The sequence goes on along the minus strand of JANRMT010062824.1, from coordinate 5,099,927 downwards.
AAAACCATATCAACCAACTGATCGATGTTTTTTTTACTATGGCAAGCAATTTTGTTGTCGGCTTTAAATTCAATTCAAAAGTGTATTGCATGTAATTCGCATTCATCGGTCACATGTCATATCAGAAAGAAAAGTGATGTACTGCACTGCGCTTATGAGGCAGCTTCATGTACATTTGCATTTTGATTTGAGACCACACTTTAATCATGCCAAAAATGAAAGTAATCAAATGACCAGTCAGCGTCAACAGTTGGGGTAAGAGGCTGTCCATTTAGCAACATTGTCTGTATTCTGGCGGCAAGCATAAGTTTAGGCAGTATCAGCTGTGGAGTGGTTAACTGAAACGACGAAAAGTAAGTTTTAGGGCTTGCTGAAAAGGTTTGTTTCTTATGTTAAGTTGTCTAAAGTTGTTTTCATTTTATGAATATTAAATTAAGCAGTGCAGTTAAATTTTTGAGGTATGGGGTGTTAGCAATTTTAACTTTTATAGACTTTTAATTTTTGCTTATATGCACAGTTCTGATAGGTTATATTATTTATATTTAAGTCAAAATGATCAGTTTTGCATTGCTTATTTTCATAGGGTTTGCATGGTGGTACAGTTATTAGTGCTGCTGTCTCAAATATTTGGAAATGCAGTTCCTATCATTGTTGTAGTGATCGGAAACATGAGTTATCTTTGATGTACTAGGGGGCTTCGCTTTGCTTAACACCCTTCCCTGGCCAGCCACTTTGCGTCTCTGCCTCTCACGTTGTGAACTGGCTGAACGCACTCCAAGGAGACGCGGTCGCTCCTTCGAAGCCCCTCTCTTAAACGGTGATACAATGGGAAACAAAAACATTTTTTTTCTTTTACCTCCTCTTTGCTCGATCAGCTGATGTCTTGCTGCTGTGCCGCGTGATCTGCATCTCGTTTATTAAGCCTGTACAGCAGCTGTCCTTTTGTCTCGCTGCCTTGTCTCTCTTCTCCCCCAGACATCCTCTGCTCCTGTTGGGGGTTCCATTCCCGAGGTGCGCCCCTATGTAGAGGAAGATTTTCTATTCTTTTAATTGAGAGACTGAACTGTCCCCTCCGACTACACACAGAGCTCGATTCACTCGTGAAAGAGACTTATGTTTGTTTGAAGTTTCTGAATAACGTTTCTGTCTCTAAAATCTTCTGTGTATCTGTGCAACTCTGTGACCCAAGCGTGGCAGCGTATGTGGATTTCACTTTCACCAAACAACAACTCTTTTAATTCTCGCAAGTACGCCTCTTCATTGGGAAGAAACACTACTTTTCCCTGATGGCAACACAAATTAGACGATCTACAAGTCTCCGACTTAAAGTTTAAATCCTTACAAAATATTCAATCTCTTTTCGCTGTTCTGTTATTTCACCGAGTAATAATTTCCGTTTGTTTGCGCTAATGTGATCTTTGCTATCCTATTTTTGAGACTATTGAATTTTCATAGAATTTTCCATTCTATCTAACCTGCTCTGCATGTGTATCGTGCCAACGTTTTTGAAATGTTTGCGACGTTCTACTTTGTCATCTACTCTTTGTCTCGTGGGACGTGAAAGTGTCTCTCTGGAAAAAGTCTCGTCTCGTCCCAAGATTTTTTTATATAATAGAGAGATATATATTTTTTTCTTTTCAGTTTACCCTTAAGCTTGTTTTTACCTAACAATCAAATGTCTGAGACTAAAGGCCATGTTAGATTATATGACTTTTCTGCCGATTTTTCATTTGTAATTGACTTCATTTTAGCAAGTTGGAGGCAGTTGCTATGCGCTCCTGTGCTCGCCAGTAGTGTAAATGGACATACCCAGCAAGTCAGTCCAACCAGTCTGCGACTCGCTCCCACAATGAGTGCTCAGTCAATGCATGTAAAGCAGCTACGGTGGATAAGCAACACGGCTGTTTCGGACCTGAACTGAGGAGAGGATCGTCTGTCTAATATCGTTTGTTTGACATAGTATAACAAAATGGAAAAAAATAAAATAACAAGAGCTGAGACTGTGGCTGAACTCTCCATACCTGTAAAGCCTTCACATGGGCTTCGGCTCCATCAGCGAGAATGTTTTGGCTGTCAGAATAACGGACCAGCTTATGATGTTTTGGAAATGTTGTACTGTGCTTGAAGGTCATTAAGCATTTGTGCAATTTGTCATACTCTGATCATATCAAAATACAAGATAAACTACAGTCGTCAATTTTGAAGTCACCAATGACTAGAAGTGGCGTAATTTGATTCTAGCTTTAAGGAAACATGAATTTTAAATATACCTGTCAGTTTTAAATTGCATGTTCCTAGTTAAACCCACTTGAATATTTTTTTTAAGCTTTAAGTCTATTATTAATTTCCAAGGCACTCCCTCATCTCTTACTCTGTCAAGGTAATATTATTTTATATTATATATTATTATTTATACATACACATAGATATACACACATACATAAAACTACATATTATGTCATATTATTATGTCATATTATTATGTCATATTATGCAGTTTAAGATCATATGGAATTTTATTCTATGGTTAAAGTTTACATATATGTAAAACATGTCTGTCAATCCATTTTCCAAATCCACTTGTCTTAAGCAGAACCACTGGAAAGCTGGAACCAATCCCAGCAAGCATGGGGCAGAAGGCAGAAACAATCCTTGGACGAAGGCGTCCGTTCACTGTATGGTGAACACCAATTCGCTTAACCAGGGTGTCTTTGGACTGTGAGAGTAAACCCAGGTGGACCTGGGGAGAACATGCAGACTTAACACAGGCAACACCTGCAGTTTGACCTATGGTCTCTTTACTGCAAGGCAGCGGTGCTACCACTACGCCATGTGAAGTTTACTGTCTATAATACGCAATAGAAGATAATTGTCCTTTTAATTAATTAATCGGTCCAGTTTTTAACCCCCTAATTCATTACAGGGTCATGTGAAGTTAGTTCCTGTTTTGTAAGCAGTGAACTAACCAAACATGAATGGGGTGCAAACACTCACACATACACATCCACAAACATTCACACCAGGCCTATGTAGGTAATCATATAAAAAAAACCAAATACAGAAAAATAAAACTTAATTTTCTTACAATTTTCCATATAATAAATTGTAATAATGTTCACATATACATTATACTCTAAGAAAACTGGCATTAAAAATTAAATTTATGTGATAGATGCAAGTCACCACATTTTCGTGAAATCCTTAAGGATTTAATAAGAGTGGGCACTTCGCCCTAACAAAACTTGTTATATATTATTAACCTCACATTTACAAAATTATTTCAGGCTGCTGGTTATACATTCAACTTTGCTACTTGTTGGATCTGTCCGCAATTCTCTGTGTGAAGAAATATTTCTTAACATTTGTGCAAAGTTTACCCTTAACCAGCTTCCATCTGTGCTTGTTTGTTCTTGTTGAAGAACACATTTTAAAGTAACAGCTGGCATCCATTGTGCTTGCTTGTTTCTGCTGTCACCTCTGAATCTCTGTTTGTTTAAGATGAAAAGATACAACTGCTTGGGTCTTTGCTCACTACTTTTATCCGATTCTCATAGAATTAGTCTATAATCAGTACTCTTTAGATTTTTCCTACCACTGTTATGGTTTCAATGCAATGTGTAGAACAAAGCAGTACACTGCATTTACTGATGACTGCACAAGTACATCGTTATCTTCTTTTGAATGGTACTCTGTATACTCACTGAGTAAACACTATACTAATACTGGCTAGGGACTCCTTTTGCGCTCAGAACAGCCTCAATTTTGGTGGGGGGGTATGAATTTCACAAGATTGTTTAAAACTTTCCACTGAAATTCTGTCCATGTTGACCTGATTGAATCGCACAATTTCTACAGATTTTTCACCTGCACCTCCATGTTGTGAATCTTCTGTTCTGACACATCTCAAAGGAGTTCTGTTGGATTCAGATCCAGTGACTGGGAAGGCCACTGAAGATCACCGATGTCACTGTCGTATTCATTAAACCAGTTTGAAATTACTTTTGCTTTGTGACAGGGTACATTATAATGTGGAAATAGAAATTAGAAGGTGGGTACATTTTGAGCTATGAGTGGATGCACATGATCAGCAAAAATACTCAAATAGACCATAGCATTCAATAGATGGTTAATTGGCAATAATGGGCTCAAAGTGTGCCAAGAAAACACTCCCCCACCTTTACACTATCACGGCAGCCTGGACTGTTGACACAAGGCTGTTTGGGTGCATGGATTCATTCTGTTGATGCCAAATCTGTGCTCCCCAGACTAGTCTTATTTTTTCCCAGCCTTCATCTGTCTAGTTTTGGTGAGCCTGTGCCCACTAAAGCCTCAACTTTCTGTTCTTGGTTGACATTAACAGAACTCGATGTGGTCTTCTACTATTGTAGCCCATCTACCTCAAGTTGTGTCTACATTGCCTTTCTGCTCACCACACTTGTACAAGTTGGTTAACTGAGTTACCATAGCCTTCCTGCCAGCTCAAACTAGTCTGGCCATTCTTCTCCCAGTTCCCACATCAACAAGGCATTTCCATCCGTGGGACTGCCACTAGCTGGATGGTTTTTGCTTCTCACACCATTCCGAGCGAACTCTAGAGCCTGTTGTGTGTGAAAATCCCTGGAGATCAGCAGTTACAGAAACACTCAAAGCAGCCACAACTATCATGCCACAGTTGACATCACTGAGATCACATGTCCTCCTCATTGTGGTGTTTGATGAAAACAGTAACTGAAGCTCCTGACCTGTATCTGCATGATTTTATGCATTGTGCTGCTGCCATGTGATTGTCTTATTAGATAATTGCATGGATAAGCAGGTGTACATGTGTTACTAATAAATTGCTCAGTGAGCGTGTATCTTATAAATGATTGACATGAAATAATAAAGGGTTCAGGCTCCCAAAGGTAATCCCCATGTCACTGAATAGTTTATAAAGAAAAAGAAATACACAATGAATGTGGTGATGTCTTCTCCGACACTAGTAATCTGTTGAATGACTCCAAGATGGCAGTGGATCCAGTTTTCTGGATTGAAAAAAGGGTTTCAGGAGGCCGGAAGTGACGTCATTAATGTTCCGTCCATCAATCATCCGCCCTGCAAAGGGAGGAATGAGAAGAGGCATTAAGTGACAGCGCCAACCCCTGGCTCGGAGTGGAATTACCATTTAACGGGTCCTGAAGCTGTCTCTCATGCACATCTGTGTGACGGTCTTTATATAAGCCTTTTTTTTTATTGTTTCAGACTTTGGAACCCCAGCATAAAATCACCAGATGTGATATTTTAAACAATGCTGCTGAAATACATAAATCCATGAGCAGCACAACAGTTGCTAGATCAGGTCTGAATTTTGACGGTATACATCTATAGAGATTTTGTTGAATTTGTGGTATATTTTGTTGCTTCTAGTTTCATATCATCAGCAGATTTAAGTCATTTGTTAGTAACCTTTTTTTTTTTTAAATTTGTACATCATGTAAATGTTAAAAAGAGCCCCAGCACCAGCACTGACCTCATTTCTGATCCCATTGAGATAATTAAGTTCTTTACTGTATTAACTTTGTTTAAGCAAATTCTGCTTCCATCTGAACTTTATACCCTGCATTCGTTCCTGTAGTAGTCTAATGACTTCCTGTTCATGAAATACCCTAATGAAGTTCCTAAAAAAACAAAAAGCAGTTAATTTTAAACTCTAATACTTTACATGCTTATGAAATTATGTCATATTAGTGAAGTGTAAACTTCATGTTTAGGCCTATTCTTCCGTTCTACTGATGCTGACAGTGCAATTGTGTCTTTTGTTTGCCTTTTATAATAACTGCCATTAAATTGTTTGTATGGTGTCTGTGTGGCAAAGTAGTTAATGCTGCCGCCTCAAGAGTCCAGTGACTTGTATTCGAGTTGGGGAGCCACTTCATTTCTGTGTGGAATTAGCATGTTCTCTCCATGATTGGTCTTCAATTTCAATGCTTTGTCATGTTCCATTTTCTTTTATATGAGCATATTCTGGAAGGTGTTTTTTTTAACACTATTTTACTGAAATTCATGTGTCTAGGACATTCTGAGCATACAACTGGATGAATTCATATGTGGATCATGTGACACAAGTAATGCGAGATTCCTTGGATGTTTTTGGTGGTATTTGCTGTTTTTTAGCGTTGGTTCCCATAGACGCTTATTCTATCAGAAACTTTATTTCCATTCTTTCTAAACAAAAATGAGATTAACATTTTTTCAACCATCACTACAAACTACATGAGGTAGGTGGTGATATAAAAAAAATAATTTTTGGGTGGAGTAATTTTTAAAACATTCTGTTAGACTATGGGTCACAGGTTGCCACCTTTTGGGTCGTGCAGGGTTGTGACTCACCGTTGGATTAAATAGTAAATTGCCATGCATGGTTTGTGAAGTATCTCACCACCTGCGGAAAGTTTAAGCAATCGACTTTGCTCCACTATGATTGTCAGTAGCAGTTGTCAAAGGGTGTCCCATTGCTATGACAGTCTGCAGCGAATTTTCCAACGGGGAATGCCAGACCATCACTATGACTTTCGGCGTGGATTCTACCAAGGGGCTGCACTACAATTTGACAGTCAGATCTGTCTGGGTTTCGACACTAAGGAGAGATTGGGTCACAAGAAAAAATGTTTAAGAAAAGCGATCCTGGTTGTTTATGAAGATTCTTCTTTAGTAAAACGAAGATTTCAAACACATACAGTAAAACCCAGCAGCATGAACATACCTATGTACGTGCATCGCACAGCACAACCAGCTTTTCGTGCTCAAAAATGTGTCAGAACACGACCAAAGTACGACGCACGTTCCGATCATATGAGCGCCTTCCACGTCATAAAGAAAGCCTTAAAACGTTAAGTGCACCGTTACCCAGTGCTTTGTAAGCAACAGCCTTTACTGTGCCTGTGATATTACTGTTATTTTGTGATAATTTTGTGCTTTTTACTACATAACAATGGCTCCAAAGAAAACTAGAGAGGTAAGCACAAAACCAAAGAAGGTACAACGATCAATAACAATAGAAACGAAAGAAATTATCAAAAAATATGAGAGAGGTATATGGGTGACAGATCTTGCAGCTTCGTATGGCTTGAGTAAATCTACTGTACTATATCTCTGATTTTAAAAAACAAAGAGGAAATTTAAAAAACTGAAGTTTCTAAGGGTGTGACACTTGTACTCTCTATAAACAGACCACCAGCAGGTTGATGAAGTTGAAAGATTGTTACTTTGGATAACTGAAAGACCGTGTGCTGGTGATAGCCTGTCGGAGGCTATTTGTGGAAAGGCCAGGGAAATGCATGCTGATATTGCGAATGATTATCCTTCAGGGAGTGCTGATAGGGAATGTCCTGTTACAGTAATTTTTTTTTTTTTTAACGGTGGCGCAGTGGTAGCGCTGCTGCCTCGCAGATAGGAGACCCTGGTTTGCTTCTCAGGTCCTCCCTGCGTGGGGTTTGCATGTTCTCCCCGTGTCTGTGTGGGTTTCCTCCCACAGTCCAAAGGCATGCAGGTTAGATGGATTGGCGATTCTAAATTGTCCCTAGTGTGTGCTTGGTGTGTGGGTGTGTGTGTCCTGCGGTGGGTTGGCGCCCTGCCCGGGATTGGTTCCTGCCTTGCGCCCTGTATTGGTGGGATTGGCTCCAGCAGACCCCCATGACCCTGTGTTCGGATTCAACAGGTTGGAAAATGGATGGATGGATGGATGCTATTCTTATTCCTATGTCAATCTCTTGCACAATTTACAATTGTGAACAGCAAAACAGTTTATTCTTTATTCATGTGTTTTTCTATAAAACAATATTTTAATATGCAGAAAACTCAATTATGGGTATTAAATAGGTTAGGTATGGGAGTCTTAAACAAAACTTTATTTTATTATGTAGAAAAACTCAAATATGGGTATTAAATAGATTATGTATGGGAGTCTTGGGGGCTTGGAACAGATTTATTCTCTTTCCGTTATTTCTTATGGGATAAATTGCCCCCATCCACAACCAACTCAGTCCACATCCAGTTTTCCTTATACCTGCAGATTGCTTACTAATTCTTTTTTTCAACACCATATGATCTTCTGTACATCCCATTTTAGGCCATTATAGCTGCTTTTGCTTCTGCTTTCTGAATAGAGCCTAAGCTGTATTTGTCTATTTTTGTTATTAATAAATGTTGTCATTGCCAGAAAAATGAAATCATTGAACTCATTTACCAAAATAGCAGTTTGTATTCCGACCATGGTGTTCTACAAAGAATTATTGCAGAACAATTTTGTGTTTTGTCATTTAAAATCTACATTATACAGTGACATGTTTTGCATAAACCCACTCTATTAAATCAGGAATACTGTACATTCAGTTCATTTTTGACACGGTCTAACAATTTTAAATTCTCCCTCCAGCCTTTTTCTTTTGTATAAAGGCGTAGAGAATGTCTGATAATAGCAGGAGGGAAGGCGGCTGCATTTTAAGATATGGGTCTGAAATAAACTTGGGAATATTGTGTTGTCTGGAGACCTGTAATCTAGCCGCACACTTTCCTTACTGTCACAGCCTGACATGCAATTTTATAGCTGTGTTAACACGTTGCAATCTGTCCTTAAGGACCAACTATGTATATATGTGAGAGTGCTGTCCTTTTCCCAGACAGGTGACCTTTACTTTCAGGTTGGAAAAGTGCAATGGAAAGAAATATTACTGTGATTTTTTTTTTGTCTTTTGTGTATGATGAAGCTTTCTTTTCACTTTCTAAAACAGAAAAAAAAAAAAACATCTTTTCATGTGACGAGCTGTCAAACCAAGCCGCAAGTTGCCATTTGTTTTAGATTAATTAAGATCACTAGATTATATCTTTTCAGTGACTAGGCTGGATATTTATTTGCTATTCAATCACACTGGATCATATGTTGGCTGCAGCAGTGTCCTTGAGGTTACGTGCAATGTGCTTGTTAGGAAGGAGCTCAAATTGTGGCCATTTAGTGCTGCTCCAGGTTGCTGCTGTGGTGGCTGTTTTCTGACCTCAAGGCTGTCGTAATCTAGTAAGCAGCCTGCATGCCTGATGAGATTTACAATTTTCCTGTCAACTCCATTGTCACAAGGATGCAATTAAGACAAAATACCTACCAAGTATTTTTTTTTTTTTCCCCCCCTGAGTGGCAACATTTAAAGACAGTGTTTTGATGTCAACTTGGGAGTCTGTGCAGTCTTGCTATTCAGTTCAAAATTCTTGGAACTATGAACTTCCAGTTGCTTTACTACAGTAGTAAATGCAAACTTTTTAAATTTCATTTTTTTTTGTTATCTTAAGAAATGTTTATGGGCAAGATAAAACATAGATTTGACTACTTTCATTTTTTTTTTTTTTTTTTTTAATAATTTTGTAAGTTGCCAATGTTTCTATTGTTAATGAAAGTCTGTGGTTTCCGGTTGGGTGTTTAGCAGTGGCAGTAGTGGCTAAAGGTTTTCATTTCAGCTGCACTCTTAATTAGTCACCAGGTACTGTTGCAAATGGGGAACAGACTTATCTTGCCTTAATTTTAATTAACTTTCCGCCAATCCAGCAACTAAACAGTAATGTAATGCAAAACGAGATAAGAGACTGCCAGACAGTTTTCAGTTCTTGGAGGGCCACCATTTTCTTTCCAACCAATTTCCTAATTAGAAACCAATTCTTGCTGATAATGGACTTTTCCAAGACATTTGCTATTCAATAACATTGGAGCATACGTTGGTTGTAGCAGCGTCCTTGAGGTCGTGTGCAGTGTGCTTGTTAGGAAGGAGCTCAAATTGTGGCCATTTAGTGCCGCTTCAGGTTACTGTAGTTGTAGCTGTTTTCTGACCTTGAGGCTTTTATAATGTTCAGTTCTTGATGGGCTACCATTCCATTTTCAGGCCAGCCAGTTTCCTAAACGGAGCCCAGTTCTTGCTGTTAATCAACTTTTCCAAGACTGTTGATTTTCTTGTTCTTGTTCTTCATCTTCTTCTTCTTATTTTTCTTCTCTTTCTTCTTGTTCTTGTTCTTCATCTTCTTCTCGTTCTTGTTCTTCTTCGAGCACCTTCCAAATTTTTAAGTGACAGAGAAAATCAATATTTCTTAGACCACCTTTTTTCTTTTCAAATATTTTTTTGAAATCGATGCTGTATAATTGACACACAGATTAAAAGTTGGTCATCTGTTGGCTTTCTTACCATTTTATAGTTGTTTATCTCAGAATCAGGGTCCTGAATCTTAAATTATAAAAACAAGTTGGTAAAAGCTAAGGTAAGAGAATGATGACTGGTTAAGGCCCTATCATACTACATGATTTTTCCAGCTATTTTCAGTCACAGACTTCATTTACAAGAACGTAGCGAGTTAGAAACAGTCGTGATGCAAACCTGCAACCTCCACTCATTTCATTTTACATCCCCAGTGACTCAGTCTGACCAATCTGAGACTAAACTGTTTATATTTTGTCTTACGTCACAGGAAGGGCTTTATGTATGTGAGAGCTGACAACCAAGGAAAGTATAATACATGCAGTGCATCCGCAGGCAAGCAGGGAAAGCACGTGCTTTGGAGTCTTGCAAACAGAAGAGAGGCTCATTTGTCTGATGTCTCGTGTTTTCTCATGGCTAAACTTGCCATCCCTGAACTGCTTTCATACAGCACCAGTGTGGTAAGGCAGATGGTTATTGGTTGCGATGCTTTGTAAGTGGAAACCTGTTCTAGAAAGTCATTGTGGAGCCTTGTAGTCTGATATCTCTTGCAATCCCTAGGCATCTACTCTGACATCCTCGGGTGACAAGATCAGCAACTGTAGTCTTCAAGTTTGACATGCCCACTGACTAGAAGTGGTGTAATGTGCAGGGCTGTGGAGTCAATTCACAAAACCCCTGACTCCTCAGTTTCTAGTACCACAAACTCCAACTTCTCAATTTGTAATTAGACTAATATAGTTACTATGGTTTCCTCCCACAGTCCAAAGACATGCAGGTTAGGTGCATTGGCGATTCTAAATTGTCCCTAGTGTGTGCCTTGTGTGTGGGTGTGTGTGTGCCCTGCAGTGGACTGGCGCCCTGCCCGGCGTTTGTTTCCTGCCTTGCGTCCTGTGTTGGCTGGGGTTGGCTCCAGCAGACCCCCGTTACCCTGTAGTTAGGATATAGCGGGTTGGATAATGGATGGATGGATAGTTACTATGTTGATTAAAAGCACACAGCATATAAGGTACAAGGTATTGTACACAGTGAGAAATCCACTTTAACTCCCAGTTTCTCTCTCATAAGCTGTACTTGAACATCTCAGACCTCTCATTGTGTGTTCAAATCTAACATTTTTACTTCCTACTTGTAATACTTTACATTAAGTTATATCTACCACAAATCTGCCTCGGCCTTTATCCTGTCCTAGATAGCAGTATTTTACCTGACTGCCCCAGTACTCCATGGAGGACACTGTAACATGTCGAACTTTGTCATTCTTTATTTAAAAAAAAAAAAAAAAGGTGCCAAAATTTAGTACCTACAAAGCGCAAATGGATTCTCCTTCCTTTAGACTTAGCAGTTGTGAGGTGTTGACTTGGCGGTGTTGAATAATGACTTTCCTCCTGATGCCAGTGATCTTAAGATCAGTGTCGACGTTTTCTCATCTCTCAGCAATCAGGTACTCTGTAAATAGATTGGATTTTTGTTTTGCTGTTCATCAGCCTGTCATACGTTAGCAATCAGGAGCTGAATTGGATACACACAGTACAATTTTTGAAAATAGGTGTATTTGAAGCATTTTTGTAATTGATGAGAGCCTCACAGCTCAGTGTCGTTTAAGTAGAAACTATGCTGTGCTCCAAAAAAGCTTGATCAATTGAAAACTGTCAGCTGCCTAACTAAGAACACTAGCCAGCCTTCATGCAAACGCTGCAATTTTGTTTGGGTCCCCGTGCGGCACAGAATTTGCATTGCATGACATTTTGTTATAATGTTAACAAGACAGTCAGTGTTTTTAGATCAATCAGTTTCTGAAAGGGCTTTCAGTGCTGTGCTGCTGAAGGAAAGGTCTAGATGAGAAAAGCAAGCTAATGAAAAATCTGTAGAGCATTACTTCAGCTTGCCATTTAGTTCAGTTTCAAATATGCAATTGGACTGTGTTTTGGGCAAGTTCAGCAAAAGCAAATCTGTTGTTTTAATTGGGAAGAATGTTTGAGCAGTTCGCTCCAAGAAACATAGCTAAATAGGAAAATTCAGTTTTGTTATTACTTTCAATATAGCAATATTCTTCATACTTCCTTTAAAGGTAAAACTCCTTCACAAGCAGCATTATTACATAGGAAACAAAATGGCATTTTTCTTATTTTAAATACACAGGCAAGGTGATTGCAGGTTTTGATTCCTAAAAGGAAATTTGCTATTAATTTAGTCTCCTTTACATTTTATTACATTGTTTTTCCTTTTTTTGTAACCAGCAGCCAATTAAAACTGAGGCATCAATAGCAAGACAATAGTGGAACGACCTAATTATGTATGATCTTCTGTTATCTGTGTTTGCAAGTAATCTATAAAAATAGAATGGAGTAAAAGAATAAGGATTGAAGGGCATTCATCAACTCAGTTTCCTTCTAAAAGTAATTTATACACCTAAAAATATATATATTCTAAGTTACTGGCTAAAAGAAAAAAATAAATGAATTATTTGGCTCAAATAAAAATCGACATTCACTGTGGCCTTCTAGAATCTGCTATTAAGACCCACTGCTTAACAATATAGACAGAACTTTATCCCTATAGAGAAATGTAGCATTTTACAGAAGCTCTTTAAATACATTTTTATTAATAAAAAATTATATTAATAAATATTAAATAAATAATTACATAAATAGAAAGATGAAAAGATTATATATATATTTATATTTATGTATTTATATGTTTTTTAATATAAAAATATATGTTTCTGTTCATCTTTCTGTTTATGTATTTATTTATATACTAGGGAGTTCCCCTCTGCTCACTTCACTCGCCAACCCTTCCCGCTCCCCCCAGCCTGTGCTACGCGCCAGCCAATTCGCGTCTCTGTCGCTCGCGTTATGAAGAGGGGGGCTGATCGCACCCCAAGGAGACGCGGTCGCTCCTCTGAAACGCCCTCATAAACGGTGATACAATGGTAAACAAATACATTTTTTTTTTCTTTTACCTCCTCTTTGCTCAATCAGCTGCTGGTTTGCTGCTGTGCCGCATGATCTACATCTCGTGCAGTGCTTCAAACATTTAAATGTCCGTACAGCAGCTGTCTTTGTCATCTGCTCTTTGTCTTTTATTTCCGGCCCCGGCCATGGTTAAATCTGTTGGCATAAAGTCTCGTCTCGCGGGATGTGAGTTCTTGATATTTTTTAGTTTATAATTTAAAAAATGGAATAAGAATCCGAAAATCTAACAACATCACATTAAAGTTCGATAAATTCTGAAAAGATTGATCCCAAACATATATATGTAGGTTTTAAAATAAGCCCAATTTAAAGCGTGACAAAAGACGTGACATAAAAATTCACATAAAATCGTTGCACTTTTAGGCTTAGGATTTATATATATATATATATATATATAATACACACACATATACAGGTATATGTATATGTTGGAATCATTCCTTTCAGATTCTGGTCCATGTTGACATGATTACATCACACAGTTTCTTCAGATTTGTTAGCTGTAGATTTATGCTGTAGATTTATGCTGTAAATCTCCTGTTGTACCACATCCCAAAGGCATTTCATTGGATTCATAACCATTTCACTGAAAGACCACTGAAGAATACTGAAGTCATTGTCATTTTCATAAAACCAGTTTGAGATGACTTTTGCTTTACGACATGATGTATTATCATGCTGGTAGCCATTAGAAGATGGGTAAATTGTGGTCAAGAAGGGATGCACATGGTCAACAACAGTAGTCAAATAGGCCATGGCTTTCAAGTGATCATTGATTGATATTAATGGGCCCAAAGTGTGCCAAGAAAACATTCCCCACACCACTACACCACTACCAATTGCCTGAACTTTTGACACAAGGTTAATTTGGTACATGGATTAATGCTGTTGTGACCAAATTCTGACACTCTTTGTTTGACTCAGCATAAATTGAAATTCATCAGACCAGGCAATGCTTTTGTCCAGTTTTCTTCTATCTAGTTTTGACGAGGTTTGTGTTCACTGCTGCCTCCGCTTTCTGTTCTTGGAAGACAAAAGTGGAAACTGACCTGATCTTCTTCTCCTGTAGCCCATCCATCTCAAGGTTCAATGCGCTGTGCATTCTGACATTCTTTTCTGCTCATCACAGTTGTGTTACCGTAGACTTCTGTCAGCTTAAGCCATTCTGGATGTTCTCCTCTGACCTCTCTCATCTACAAAACATTTCAGTCCGGAGAGCTAATCCGCTCACTGGATGTTTTTGGTTTTCCACCGCATTCTGAGTAAAATTTTGAAACTTGGGCATGAAAATCCCAGGAGAATCAGCAGTTACAGAAATACACAAACTAGCACGATTGGCCCCAACAATCGTGCCATGGTCGAAATCACCGAGATTGCCTATACCCCCCCAATTCTGGTGCTTGAGATGAATATTACATGATGCTCCTGACTATAATCTTTTTGCTTTTATGCCACATGATTGGGTTATTAGATAGTTCATGGTTAAGTAGGTGTACAGGTGTTCTTTATATTCTGCTTGTCAGGGTATGTGAGCTCAAGATGGGGAGGACTGGAGTTTGACCATCATAAACTGGCCACACTTTTGTGTAAAGCACAGAACTTAATAGCCTAGAATACATTTTTTTTTAAATTGAGAAAAATTCTTTGTAGATACCATAAACTATGTGGGAGTGTTTTTCGACTATTCTGCCTGTAAGGTCTATTCCTTTTTTGAGCTTCATATCTTAAAGAAGACCTTTGATACCCATTACAGCCATTCTTTGAACTTTCTGTGTACTTTGCCTAAGGAATAAAAACACCTTGCATTAATATTTGCCCTCAAGTCTGCTGAAATGTAGTTCTGGTTGCTGATGAAATTCATGAATGCTTTACTGGTAATCTGTTGTACAAATAATAAAGGGACTTTGCCGGGCTGTAGGTAAATATTATCTGTTAATATCCTTGCTTATATAGATTTTATATTATCTCACGAAATCTTGCTTTCCCTGTTCCACACACACTCTTCACACTTTTAGTATGGAGTTGGAAAGCTGTGTTTCATTTAACGTATTCTAACCATAAAAAAAAACAAAACACTATTTTAGTCTTGTCTGTAAAAAAATATTTTAATTGTTAATACACAACTGTCCTCTCAATAAAAAATATCATTTTTAGACCACAGTATGCTTGTTGTTGCTCTTAATATTGGTTAACTTGAAAATAAGCTTTACAAAATTATTAACTACAAACTCCAAGGTGTCTGATTTAGTTGACTTACACGGATACTTGGTATAAACCCGCTGCACACATTCCTCTGTTGCTTTGTCCGTCCTAGGATTGCCTGTGTTTCTGCCCTTTCCGGTGATTCTATGCCCCTTTATCTGCTCAAATCATTTAACAGTCAAGTTGGCAGATCTTTATGAATTTTAGCTTGAAATAATCACTGCATGAAAAGCCTTGACTTGTTTTGTGATTAGAGATAAATTAAAATGTTGTTTGATATCATTGACTTCGTTGTCATTGGTGCTGTTTGTGGTAGCAACATCTTGTAAGATAGCACCAGTCGACAAAGATTTCATCACAAAATATTGTTGAGGGTGTTTTCAAAGAACTTTTTCATTCTGATTTTAATAACTGAATTTTTCTGTGACCCTTAATTTTTGAGTTTTGTCACTTTTTTAGGCAGCATATTTGTTGTATAAACTTCTCGAGAGGAGTTGTGGTATTGTTTGAGGAAATCGGGAGTGGCAGAGAAGTATGTAAGAGTGTTACAGACAAGGGAAGCATAACAGTGGTGAGGACTGCAGTAGGAGTGACAGATGCATTCAACGTGGAGGTGGGATTACATCAGGGATCGGCTCTGAGCCCTTTTCTTATTTGCAATTGTGATGGACAGGCTGACAGACGAGATTAGACAGGAGTCCCCATGGACTGTGATGTTTGCTGATGACATTGTGATCTGTATCGAAAGCGAGAGATATGCTCTAGAGAGGAGAGGAATAAAGGTCAGTAGGACCACCATGACAGAATACGTGTGTGTGAATGAGAGGCAGGTCAGTGGAATGGTGAGGATGCAGGGAGTGGAGTTGGTAAAGGTGGACAAGTTTAAATACTTGGGATCAACAGTACAGAGTAACAGGGATTATGGAAGAGACGTGAAAAGGAGAGTGCCGGCAGAGTGGAGTGGGTGGAGAAGAGTGTCTGGAAGTGATTTGTGACAGACGGGTATCAGCAAGAGTGAAAGGGAAGGTCTACAGGACGGGCTGGGTGTGACGAGGTGGACAGGATTAGAAATGAGGACATTAGAGGGTCAGCTTACGTTGGACAGTTGGGAGACAAAGTCAGAAAGGCAAGATTGCGTTGGTTTGGACATGTGCAGAGGAGAGGTGCTGAGAATATGGGGAGAAGGATGCTAAGGATAGAGCTACCAGGCAAGAGGAGAAGAGGAAGGCCTAAGTCTTAGGCCTTCCTCTTCTTGTCTTGCCTGGTAGCTCTATCCATAAACCTTCTCTTAGGCCCTAAGAGAAGGTTTATGGATGTGGTGAGAGAGGACATGCAGGTGATGGGCGTAACTGAGGAAGATGACGAGGACAAGAAGATATGGAAAAAGATGATCCACTGTGGCAACGCCTAATGGGAGTAGTGGAAAGAAGAAGAAGATATTTGTTGTATAAACCCTTATTAAGGTGTGGATGTTTTTTAAGGTTAAATTAAGGATTAAAATGTAGGTAGCACATTTACTGATTTATTACAATGTAACAACACCTTAACAAACACTTCTGTGGGTCTTCATAACAATTACTAATCATCAGTAAAGTGTTTCTTCATCTCTGCAATGTGACATACTAAAAAAACATCATTTTGTAGGGGTCTGAGGTGGCTTAACTGAGACATGTTTCCTTGATATTGCATATTTAGTGTAAGACCTGTGAATTCTTCATATTTACACATCATCTTGCCATCATGTCAATCTACTGCAGAGTCAAGTGTAACCCATCTACAGGGTGGTCCAGATCTAACTATGCAGATCCAGATTGTCTGGATGACTTTGATTTATACGGGGACGGTTCCAGTTTGGCACGAAGACGATTCTTCATGTTGTCAGTTAGCACACTTCTCGATGGTCCGGGATTTTTCGGGTGATTTTCTATGCAATAAACTTAATAAGTTATAGCGTAATGAAAATTATGTAATTAGATCTGGATCACCCTATACTGGTATTTTATAAGTGTTATGAAGACCAGAAGAAGCCTTTGTTAAGGTTTTGTTACATAAGAGTAAAGGAAGTAATAGATGCAATTCTGCAGTACCTAAATTAAGGCATTGAAAAAATGTATCTATGGCTGTATTGTGAGCATTTTATAACTTTATAGAAGGGCATAAAAATAAGTCTGTTGTGCCAGAGTTTGCAGGCTGAAACACTTTTGGATATGTCTGAGGCACACTCTGTGCCAGTTGGGGATCAGATGTCAAAGTGCAGATATCTATGTGTTTACATCTTTAAAAATGAATTTCTTGGATTCACTTCTGGATTTTTTCCCTGGAAATACTTGAGCAGTCTGAATGATGAATATGCTGAACAGTTCCTTTAGGACATTTCTGAAATTGAAAAGCGATATCAAGGCAAGTGGATTCCCACTAAGCTTACTGACAACTGCTTAGCCCTTAGGAGGAACATTTCCGAACCAAGTACAGCAGAAAATTATACACTTTTACTTTTTATGTGCGACACTCCAAGCATGTAGATATTTCTTCTTCTTCCTCTTCATTTTTTCCCACTTCTCTGTGGGGTCGATGTACGCAATTAACCTTCCCCGTTATGGTTGGTCCTGCACTTCCTTTGTAGTTAGCCCTTTTTCTTTAGATCTTCTTTTACTTTATCATCCACCTCCACTTTGGCCTTGCTCACTTGCTCACGCTTTTGGCCACATATTCGTTTCTCCTCATCACATGTCCATACCACTTCAGTCTTCTTTGCTGTACTTTCTTAGATGTCTCTCCCACTTTTGTTGTACCTTGAATTGTCTCATTTCTTATTCTGTCATTTTTTGTAAATCCACCCATTCATCTCCACATTCTCATTCTTGGCACATCCAACTTCGCCTCCTGTACTGCCCATGGCTCTTACCGCTGTCTTAAAAGCCTTACCTTTAATCTTCAGGGTAAAATATAATTTTTATTGTTAATTTTAGATATGTGTCACTTAAATGCATGACAGAGTCTGATCAGATATTTCAATTCATTAAGAAAAACACCGTAAGATTCTCTATATTAATTCATGTGTCAAATATTTACACTTTTTTATTTAGTGTAATTGTTAAAAGCATGTACATTGATCCCCTGCCTATCGCGGAAGTGACGTTCCAGACCCATCAGTGATACAGAAAAACCATATAAATAAACATTTTTTTATAGTTTAAGCCTTAAAATACCCCTCGTGAACGCTTTAAACACATGTAAACTTGTAATGGCGAGCGACGTCCGCATAACGCTTTCCTTCCCAAAGCATATCCCGGAGTTTTATCTTCTTCTGAATGGTCAAGGTCTTCCTCTGGCACTTAGGCTCACAACTACCAGAAGGCTTAGAAGATGCAGGACACATGGGAGCCATCATAGGGCTTAAAACAAAACGAAAAGTTCACAAAAAGTTTGTTCACAACAATTGGACTACAAGCAAGGTATGCTATATGCAGAGAACCGAGATGCGTCAGGGACCCATGCTCGCTGTTCTTGCGAGATTACACCACATTAGCAGCAGCCAATCAGAGCCCAAGAGAATGAAAATCCCACTCTGATTGGTTGAGTCTCCTCTTTCAGCCAGTAACGGGCCTTGTAAGAATTCATCTGGGTACTGTAACACGAAACTCTTTGTCAACCGTAGTGACTGCTGAAAACTGTATGCTTTGTTATGAATTGGCTGCAAAGTATACTACAGGTATGATGTACTTATTGAATTTTTCAGCAAAATAGCAGGGGCGCAATAGCTGAACCGTGATATAGCGGGGAATCACTGTAGAACTATTTCTTATCAATCTTCTGGTTCATTTGTTATTAAATATTGAAGTTGTTAAATAACATTTTGAATAACCTTGCATTCTTAAAAACCAAACTGGAAGGGATATTAAGTGCATCTTTGGTTGTATTAACAGTTCTAATCTGGCATAGGATCATCTCCAGACAGAGGAGCAGCTTCAGCGACAGACTGCTGTCACTGTCCTGCTCCACTGACAGACTGAGGAGACCCCACACTATGCGACTCTTCAATTCCACCCGGGGGGGGGTAAACGTTAATATTATACAAAATTATTGTCTGTCCGTTATACCTTCATTGTTATCACTCTTTAATTTAGTATTGTTCTTTATCAGTATGCTGCTGCTGGAGTATGGGAATTTCCCCTTGGGATTAATAAAATGTCTGTCTGTCTTTCTGTCTGTCTAGTGCATCTAGCTGTGCCCTGAAACAAACTGGTATTCAGATAAAGATGTACATATGCCATCTTGAGTGTTCTGCATTTCCAGTGGGGATTTTTGTTCATTTCCTCCATCCAAAGCCATGCTGTTTGTTTCACTGGCAACATCAAGTTAGATAAGTGAACATTAAAAAGAAGTGCCTACAGTTGGTTTATTTTCTAGTCCCCAGTTAAAAAGAGTTTTTTATTTTTATTATGCCTTTGAATAAAAGTGCAAACGGTTCTTCTTGATAAGGTGTAAGTAGCTTTCCACAGAGACCACGGGGACCTAGAGTGTGTGCAAGTGTTGCTGCAATAAAAGTAGAAAACCTACCTTGGAGTTCTGTTGGCCAACTGAGCTCTGTTCAGGCTGTTCTCTTTATTTAATAAAAAAAAAAGCCAGTTGGTCGAATAAACTCATGTAGACAAGTGTGTATGGCATCAGTAGGAATATGACCTTCATTTGTATCCTTTTGTGACTAACATGAGCAGGAAAGGTGGTGATGCATCACTGTATGAAATGTCAGCCGAGCTAAAAGCTTCAAAGTCATACCATCAGGTATTTGATAAGTTAAACTTGCGTTTCACAGGTTCACTGACTACTCTTACTTCAGACACCTGTGATAAGCTACAGCTTTCAGCAGTTAAATATTCAGTAGTTTGATGTTTAGTATTAAATGTCCATGGCAAAAAGATTTGGAAGATAAAATTAATTACTGGGCTTAATGAAATATTTTCCAGACAACTTATACGACTAGAGTCTGTTAATGTATTCGAAATATTTATTACCAGCGTTCTCTCTATGCCTTTTTTGTAATTTATTTTAACCTCAAATCTTTGGCTGTTTTATTGAAAATTTACAGTAACACTTTAGGTACTGCAGAAATGCATCTATGACTAATTTACTATTATGTAACAAGATCTGTGAATCCTTCATATTGTTAAGTCATTTTCCCATCATGTCGATATGCCACACAGCACAGAGATGAGTAACCAGTCTACTGATGTTTAATAAGTGTTATGAAGACCTAAAGAAGCCTTTGTTAAGGACTTGTTACATAAGAATAAATTGATAATAGATGCATTTTTGAAGTACTCAAATTAAAGTGTTGCCACATATACTTTTAATGGTATAAAACTGAATTTTTTGGTAAGCAGTGCTCTCTTTTTCTTATTTTTGACCTAAGCTAACCTTGACAAAGGTTAAAAAAAATTTCCTTTTAAAAAAAAAAAAAAAATAAACAAAACTTTTCACTTATGTCCATTTTGACTGGGATGAAGCACATTAGCAACAGTACACCAGTTGGCTCCAGTAGGCAGTGCAATGTCTATAACAGCCTTTATAAAGACTTGTAATGCAATGAAAACGACTTGCTGTGTACAGCATTAGCACAAGCTTTCTGAATTGCTTGCATCTACAGTATCTGACTATGCATTCAATCGATTCTCTTCCTACTTTGTCTTTTTGTAGTTTGAAGTAAACCTGGGCCTGTCTAAGCAGGGAGCAAAAAGTTGCAGCTTTCATCACAGGACATATCTTCCATATTCACACATACAGATAATTTAAAGTCAGGTGTAAAATGAGCCGGTATGTTTCAGAAGTTCTTGTCACTAAAATGTCTGAAGATTCATTTAGCAGAGTTTTTGTTTCCCACTAGATGGCAGTAGTTCATATCAGTATGTCTTGGACCCCCTTCAGAATATGTTTTTCACGTTGGATGTTAAAGGGACAGTACACTGGAAAAAAACAAAATCATTACTTTTGTTTGTTCGGGCATCTGGCAGTGTAATTGTGCCCAATCTTGCTGTAGTGGCACCAGTGTTTTATTACTATGAGTCACTACACTAGTAATCTGAGGATAATTTTGTGTTTGACCTCAGGTTTTTACTTCATTAGACAGCTAGCTGCCCTCTGTCTGTGTGTTACTCCTGGATCCAGAGTTAACCAACTTACTCACGGTTATCAGTACACAGTATATCATTATTGTCATGTGTTTAGCTATAGAAATGTATATTTGTCACCTTGCTTTCCTTGTCAGCACTGACATAAGCATACATTAATGTTTATAGCAAACTTCTAAATCAAGAGTGGCTGCAAGGAACAGTGACAAAGTTCTGTTTAAAATTTAGTCGGTAAAAAAAATGTATTATGGGAAGGCAAAGTTATATGTTAGAGTCATTGTAATTCATATAGCTTCATTGATTAAACAATTAAATTAAAAATATGTGATCCCGGCCCTCAGAATGAGTTGTAGTGTAACCCTCCTCTCCCTAGTTTGCCTTCAGGACTTGGAATAAGAGATTCTTAAACTAAGCTTTATTTTATGTAACTGTAGTAGGTGGCATTTGGAAAGGTTGCAGGTTCAAATCCCATTACTGCCAGAAGGGATCTTACTCCGTTGGGCCCTTGAGAAAGGCCCTTAACCTTAAAATTGATCCTGGAGCTCTGTACAATGGCTGACCCTGCACTCTGACCTCCAAAGGTCATGCAAAAAGACAGTTTACCCTCGGAGAGTAATAAAGTAAGTCAAATCAAAATCTAACCTTTAACAGTTTGCACCAGGGGTTTTATTAACTAGACAGACCTGAAAAAAAAAACATATTAATAGAATAAAATAACAGTGTTAAAGAGTGAGTGAAAAATCCTTGTGCATCTCCAGTTGATTTACTATTTATGACTCATCTAGCTGAAGTTGTATAATTGTTGAGGGTGCATAAGAATTACAAAAAAAAAAAAAACCTTCTGACTTGGCTAAAGATAAGAGCGCAGTCACAGTGAGACATTACAAAGGCGCATTGCCATACAAGTCAAATTCCATTACAACGAATATCTTTACAACGAAATTTTCATTACAACGAAGTATTTTACGGTCCCAACAGCTTCCCCATAAGACAGAGTTTATAAAAATCTTGTTACTACAAAATATATTCAGCAGATACTTTCATTACAAAAAGTGCCCAAAAGACCTTGCAATGCCCGAATGAATCATCCGCAGAACAGTTAGTTCTGTGGTCGCAGCTCAGTTCTGCACGACGATCCCCGAACAGAAGCACTGTCAGTTTTTCTCTTTCTTTCTTCGAACTTTCCTCAAACTGTTTTTTTGCTGTGCTTGATTTCTGGGGTTTTTCAGTGATACCTTTTTCTTATCGCTCATCAACATTTGAAAAACAGCCATTGGAATTTAACTCCTTGTCACCCTCCTATTGACTCGAAAAAATGACAAGAGTTTACATTAGAAAGAAAAAAAAATTTGACATTTTTGCGGCTCTCGACTCTGGCAAAAAGATAAGATGTTGCCAGTGAATGTGGAATTTCGCCATCGACATTGTCAGCTTCCTTGAAAGGCCCAGCAAAAATAGAAGAAAAATCTCGGGTTGCAAACCTTGGGCCTCAGCTCAAAGGTACGCAAACTGCTGCATTTGAAGACATCGAAAAAGAAGTCATTCCTCTCATCATTGGCAAGTCGACCAGTCCTCGGTGTTTTAAGTGCGTTACATTCCTTCCCTGCGAGTATAAAGCAAACCAGTGAGCTTGGATGACTTAAGACATTTTTGGGAAACTGTGCGATAACTTGACAAGCACATTGTGACGTACAAGTCACTGTCTTGTACCCCAAAACATGAGGCTGAATCTCAGTACTTTAGCAAAACCAGCTTTATTCAGCTTGAAACAGGAACAGCACGGTTGTTTATTGTAGGGGGGTCTACCGCTCTCCTACACCAAACAGCAGTCAGGCAAGGTCGTGGCCAGGTTAGTGGCCAAGTAATACTGTTCCCTGCATTTATTATGTTCCTTACATCACCCATTGACGATACCGCGATCAGCTGAGATTTGCTTCTGTGGTGCTCTGAAAAGAGTTCAGAAACCTCACAATATGAAGATTCTGCTTCTGATCGATAACTGCTGCTCACAGCATGCTTCTACATTTCGATAATGTTCGAGTTGAGTTCCTCCCACCCAATCGCACGGCAGTGCTTCAGCCATTGGATTTGGGCATCATTCACACCCTGAAAATGTATTACCGCAAAGGAAATGCTGAGAAAACTTCACGTCAGCATAACTTGTAGACAGGAGGAGATGAAAATTAACGTGAAAGAAGCTATTGAAATGATTACAAACACCTGGACGCAAGTTAAAGAAAACACAATACAAACAAATACAGAATCTCATTGCTAGAAAATTTTCATTACAACGTAATATTTTTTAGGTCCCTGGCACTTCGTTGTCAGAATTTGACCTGTAGTCATGAAGGACCCCCAGTAGTGTTTCTTGACACACTTCTGCTGAATAATTCCTTGGATGAAATCCTCATTGCTTATGTGTCAGAGACAAGGTAGGCAGCATCGACTATAACGTCTTCATTCTTTCCTCTGCTTCTACCTTCGGTGGTTCCAGAGAGCATCTGATAGCTGTGGCTGCCATCTTAAACAACTTATTGATGTTGTGGGTCTTTATGAAGTGACATTACTGGCTCAGCACAACATTCTGGCCATCACAGAGTTAGACAGCATGGTAAAGATATCACTACCCACAAGAAACGAAAACAGAAATCGTTCTCTCTTAAGAAAGACAAATCTGCTCTGTGGTTTCTTATGTTGTGCCTCTGTGTTACAAGACCAATCCTGCCTGCCAGTGATGTTGATCGCCAAGTACTTGTAGCAGTGCGTCATCTCCACATCCACTCCCTGAATAATGGACCTGGCATGGATGCTTTTTGATGTGGCAGAAGCAACACCACAGAAAAAAGTCAATAAGCAGTTCTTTTGTTTTGCTGATATTGAGGAGCAGACAATTCTCAAATTTCTCCACCTAAATCCCATATTCTGTCTCATGCCCCTCGTCAGTACTCCCCATTAATGCAGAATTATAAGAGAATTTCGTCCGATGATATGACCCTCTATTATATTTATAGCCTGAGTCGCCTGTGGTGAAGAGAAAAGGAGACAGAACTATTCCTTATGTTGCTTACATCCACAAAAACACCACCTAAAACTTGAATATGGGATCGTCGTACTGCAGGCATTGTGCAGAGAAAGTAATACCACCATCCATTATCCAACCCGCTATATCCTAACACAGGGTCACGGGGGGTCTGCTGGAGCCAATCCCAGCCAACACAGGGCGCAAATCGGGAAATAAACCCCGGGCAGGGTGCCAGCCCACCGCAGGACACACACCCACCCACACACCAAGCACACACTAGGGACAATTTAGGAGGAAACCGGAGCACCCAGAGGAAACCCACACAGACACGGGGAGAACATGCAAACTCCACGCAGGGAGGACCCGGGAAGCGAACCCAGGTCTCCTTACTGCGAGGCAGCAACGCTACTCACTGCGCCAGCGTGCCGCCCCAAGTATCACCACACTTTTGAGAAATGTTAATTCAGTGTTTGTAAAGTGGCACTATTTTTTTAGTGCTGCTGTCTTAAGGACCATGCATCCTACCTTCTAGGTACATTCCCTGTTGCTGTCTGTGGAGTGTGTATGTCCTCATTATTTTCATGTGGAGGTTGCTCCAGATACTTCAGGTTTTCTTTCATGTCTAAAAAGAAGTGTTTTTAAGGTTAAACTTTGCCCTGCTTGAGTGTGGGTCTGTGAGAGAATGGGCTCTACAAGACACTGGTGCCCAGTCCAGGAAGGCATCCTTTCTTGCATGTTGTTTAAGTGTTTATTGGTAATTATAAATGACCCTGGTGTGTGTGTGAGTGAGCCCTACAATGAATGAAGCCTCCAACAACATTTATTTCTATACCTCATTTTTACACATAAAAGTACAATAGCTTAAAGTGCTTTACAATAATAATGGCTTAACAGAATTATGAAAGTAAGTGAAAACTAAAACATAGCCATTGTATAACAGTAGAGAATCATAATGTCCAGCTTAATATCAAAAATGATGTCCAGGGAAGACAGTTGGCGGGATGCTGGAGAAAATAACCCTAAGGCCCCCAGCACCAACACCCCCACCCTGTAGCCCATGATTGTGCCACCATTATCAGGATAGTCTTGTGGAATTCTCTTTACCTTCCCAGCATTCCGGATGGCTGCAGCATTCTTAGACCACGGGGGTAATGCGGCATAGGATCCAAAACACAAAATAAGTGATTAGTGGCCAGAATAGAACTGCATTTTATGCAAAGAACCAGTTTCTCCCCCACTGTAGTGTGAAGGACTGCTAGTGATACTAAACATTTTTTAAGTGGTGAAGTGAAAGCCAGATTTAAGAGATGAGTTTTTAGTAGTATTGTGATGTTTCCAGCTGTATTGACCCAGCCTCGTATCTCCAATTTCTGGTGCATCAAAGCAGAAAGCCACCTCGTCAATTCATTTATGCTTCACTGCCGGAACACTAAGCATGTCATCCTCCTACCTTACTGTCGGTGTTGCCAGGCTAAGGTCCAGGTCTTGGTGCCTTGAATTGGAGTAAGTGGATTTGAAAATGCTGTGTTGTGTCAAACACTAGACATGCAGTGCAATATGGAGCCCAGAAAGATAGCAGGCATGTTACAGATTAAATTAAAAAAAACACCAGGAAGACAGCCTACAAGGTACTTCCAGCTGCTTATTAAGAATATTTAATATTCAATGAATGGCCTCAATGTTGCCATATGAAGAGGTTTAACCAAAATCTTGCATGATATCTTACATGCTTATAAGCAGTGTTAGCTGATTTACTCTTATTAAAATATATTATGTATTCAACCAATTTAAACATCATAATGAATTGTTTAAGGCTATCCATCCATCTGTTATCCAACCTGCTATATATCCCAACTACAGGGTCACGGGGGTCTGCTGGAGCCAATCCCAGCCAACACCGGGCGCAAGGCAGGAAACAAACCCCAGGCAGGGCGCCAGCCCACCGCAGTATTTAAGACTAATCCTTGCTTATTATTGTAATTTGCACTAAAAGCGTCTAAAAGCATCAACACTTTGTATGGGTATACCTTTATATTTATGCTGTAACATCTCTGTCTTCGGCAGTAATCTTTGCTGTGGCTCCTTGCTGAAAGCCTAGGTTTATGGAGGCCATATAACAGAAGCAACGTACAGTATTGTTCTGCAGTTATTATTGCCGTTCTTTATTTCCCGTATTTTCAAATAGTTATTGCCTGGGTCACTAATTTTAAAACAGAGACTTTCCCTAAGGACTATTAATAGCTAGTCCGTTAAATGTTCTTGAATCAAGGTCTTCAAATGTGGTCTGTTTCTGTAAATTAATTATACATGCTCAATTGAGTAAGTAGTGACAGAGCAGTGCAGGGTCATTGGGAGAGATTTATTCCCCAGGCTCAAAGGAGTATTTTCTTTTTTGTTTTAAACAGCACATACTGTACTAATAATACGCATGCTATTAAAATATTAGTTTGTGATTGTAATCATAGTTTGATTGTGCTTTTCCTTCTTTTCTTTTCTGCCTTGTTAAACATTTATTTTTTTTTGCCTAATTAGGTATATATCTTCTAGTTTGGTGCTATAAGGCGTTCCATACAATTCATGCTTAATATACTTGATGTTGACTAGGCTGTTGTACATTTCCCCCAGCCCCCAACTGTACAATTTATTTTTAGTTTCTCAGGGTCGCCTGCTGGTGGAGCTGTTTTTTCACACACGTTTAACCAGATTGTATTGCCACAGTATTTCAATTACTGCAAACAGCTCACTCTTTTAGAAGTGTCTAAATGCTGTGGAGTTTCATTATGGCAGTTATTCATAGATTAGATCCTTGTTTTGCTTTAAAAAACCAAAAAAACATACAGAAACCTTCTAGAATGAGAGGACACTTCAGCTGTAACACCCCTTGACCTTCAGTAATGTTTAAAAAAGTAACAGTTGTCTGTAAATAAAGAAGAAACAAAGTGCTGTTTTTTTTTTTACGACCATCTGTCTAGAAAGCCTGTGTCTGCAGCACTTTACCTTTCAGAGGCAAAGACAGATGGGTTTTGTTGAAATCGAGGAAGGAGAGGAATACACCACAGGTGATGTCAGCGCTGCCTTAGAAGGGGAATGATATCTCACAGAAGTGTTTCATTGAGAAGCTTCATCCAAAGGGCACCGTAACACTGCAGAAACAGCGTAACATTTCCTCTGCCTCTATGATGAGAGCGTATAGCTGTTATCTCTTACCTTTTAATCATGACTTTGATTTTTTTTTTTTATCGCTCGAGTAACATCCCTCTTGCGAGCCTGTCCTCCATTGTAGAAGTCGATTTTCCTTTTTTTTTCTCTCT
>JANRMT010062824.1:5038911-5063466 GCA_026402145.1 Polypterus bichir lapradei | reverse complement strand
AGGTAGTAGTGGAGGAGAGGATGAAGACAAAACTGAGGGCCATTATGACCAAATCCTCCCTTTGACACACCGACACTGAGGACTTTCAGCCAACAAATGATTTAGTAGAAGTGTGTCAAGAAATGCAGTGGGGGCTTCCTTGTGTACCAACAGCAATACACTTGTATAGCGTTTCATTGCTATCAGGACTGCCAAGGCAGAAGTTTTCTTTCTTTTTAAAATTTTCTTCCATTTTAGTCCTTCTCTTGTGTTTTCAGACCATAGTGTGTGTGTATATATTTATGTATTTATTTATTTAGAAAAGTTTAAAATGGAGTAGTAGGAGAGCTAGCAATAAGTGGTATACATTTTAAAAATAACACTTTCTTAAATACATTTTAGTCTTCTAAAGAGCAGTCAACAATCTACATGCATTTGAGAACTTTCTGTATGATGCAGGCTGTGGAAATTCTAAAAAGTTTCTAAATTAAAACTACATGCTGTAGTTCATCAATGATTATGAGGATCGATTTCAGTTGTACTGGGCCTACAAATTCTGTTTGTAAAGCACTGGACTCTTTTACCTGTGAAGTGAACTAGTTACGTATTTTAAACAAGAAAGGGGTTTAGAGATTAGTTTAGTTTCATGAAAAAAGATTGAAAAGATGAGTTCTCAGCAACTTAAGTGAATTTCAGTCTGTGATCTGGGGTTACGCTTTTTGAGGACATTTGGTTTACTTGGTGCTTCTTTGATAAACGTTGAATATTGGAGAGGCTGAAAAGCCAGATGATTCAAGGGTGAAGTAACATCTTATTTTTTTGTTGTCTATAGCTTGTTGACTCTAAGTTGACATCACACGGGATGAGTTGCCTCAAGCAAGTTGACAGTATGACACTGAGAACACGGGGGGGGGGGGGGGCAAGTGTTTACGCAGCCTATAAAGTGACATGTTGATATGACAATGAATAAAAATGGCATGGTCATAGTCAGCCTTCGGCCTTTACTACATTTAGAAAAGGTTTCTCGTGATTAGTATGAAAGTCAAGAGAAAAACTTTATCAGAGCTGGCAAGCTATGGTGATGTCAGATTCTGTATACTCACATACAGTCTGGGAAAAGTTCTTCTTTTTGTTCTGTGCGGTAGCCATTAAAACAGGAAGGGACTTCTTGTCTGTCTGTTTTTAGTGCCAGGTTGGTTAGCCGCTGCTGCTGCTGTTAAGGGTTTGTCAAACTATTTCCATATCAAAACTTGAAACACTGTCCCCCTCATTTTTCTCTGGTTATGTGTTGTGAAGAAATAAATGTGAGGAGCAAACAGATTAAGGGTTGGGGAACCGTCCTCATGTGCTGTTATACCAAAAATACTTCAGTATGCACTGAAAAAACGGTCAGGTTCATGAATGAAACAAATGACAACTGAGTGCATACAAACAAAGGAATTTATATGTTGAGGAGTGTGTTAGTATCTACATATTCAATGTATTCAGTGCCACATTTATGAATGTTTTATGGATTTAGGCTACACACTGATTGGAAATATATGCACAAGATTCAAATTTATAAAATCTATGCCATTTATGAGCCATACTGTACATCTGATTGTATGATTAAAGAATTTCCTATCTTTGTTTCTTCATTTAATTTACATGAAAATTGAAACCAGCCTTCTATATAAACCATCGGTTTAAATGAGCACATACTGTTTGAATGAGGTGAAAACTTTTGAACTTTGTCTGCTTGCTTAGAAGAGTACTTCACCCAAAAACATTATTTAGCTTAAATGTTGTTAACTTAGTGATGGCCGAGAGAAATGTTTTCATATTGTTCTATCCCAACTGTTGAATCAAAAACTTTCCTACCTTCTTTCTGCATGAAAACATGAGATAAAGCACATGGGATAAATAATGTATAAGCAAAACATCGTTTTGGGTGGAGTCCTCCTTTAAGTTCTGCAACAGATCAAAGTGACATACACTCCAACTCTTTTAAATGGAAACTTAGTGAACTCCAGCTATAAATTGCAGAGCAGTGGATTTTTGTTTTTGGGGCAATTTTGACTTGACGTCTCAATTTTCTGAAACAAAAGCTCAATTGACTGTGCCGTGGTCCTGATAATGAATACAGGGTGAGGCAGAAAGGATGGATGTCTTTGAAATGACTAGAACTCACCACTAGGTGGGGTGACAGATGTGCGGTAGGTGGCGTTAGGTTCACAAAGTCTTAACATTTTTTTTACTTTCCTTTTAGTTGAAGCCATGGAGCCGTGGACGATAGAACACCGCGTTTTTGCCTACGACTGCTTTCTCAAGAACAACCAATCTATTACCACAGTTCAGCGTGAGTTTCGTTGCCATTTCAATATCCACAGAAATAAAGCTGTTCCCGCTCGTAACACTATCCTACGTTGGGTTAAAGCACTTCGTACACGAGGTACACTAATGAACAAAAGACCGCCGGGGGCTACACGAACGGCACATACCCCTGAAAATGTGGAAAGCGTACGACTAGCCCTGCTGCGCAGTCCATGTCGATCTGCTCGGAAGCATTCTTCTGAACTTGGCCTCAGTAATCGTTCGGTAAGGCGTATTTTGCATTTAGACCTGCATTTCCATCCCTACAAATTGTCAAATGCTATTTCAATATAAACTCAAATCTTTCAATAAATTTCTTTGTAAGTAAAAATTAACAATTTTGTGATTTTGTAAAAAACGTCCGTCCTTTCTGCCTCACCCTGTATTTTACCCCTCTAGCTTTGTTTAAGTGTTTACCTTTTAGATGATTAAAATCTTTTTTTTTCTTTTTTTTTTTTTTTTTACTTTAAATCTTACTCCTCTCACGCAACAAATTTGCGGAAGTAGTGTTACACACTTGACTTGTTGTTCTCTGTGAATGCAACAACAATGACCACACAGTTGATGTTATATCTAAAAGAATGCACACTGTTCCATGTCTCATCTCTTGTGACGGCATTAAAGTGGCCTACTAGCAGTTATAGATTACATCAGGATGGCAAGGTGTTTTTTTGAAAGTGTAATAGGAGCAACGTAGGCCTGTTAAATTTGCTGATTTCACTACCATTCTATATACCTTCACCAACAATGTCGAAACCGCTTACAGAGAAGAAATGTGCCTTCTGATACACTGATGCAAGGGCGACAGTCTGTCCCTTAATGTCAGCAAAACCAAGCAGCTGGTCACAGACATCGGGAAGCAGGAGGCAGACCGTACTGTCATCTGTGGAAAGTGTCAGCAGCTTGATTTTTCTTGCACTCACTGATGACTTCGCATGTGCACAACACTTCTTGGCTATCATCAAATAAGCTCACAAATGTCTTGATTTCATCAGTCATCTGCCGGAATCCCACATCTCTCCATTTGTGTTCACTAAACGTCTCATAGGGGTTACAGCCAGGTCCATACTGACTGGATGTAGCATTACATCCTGGGGCGGCACCTGCTAAGTCCAGGCCTGATAATCACTCTGAAAGGTGGTGAAATTGTTTCAGAGTTATAATTGTTATAATAAGCCCCTTTAATTCTAATAACACACCTTAAAAAGCATTTTGTGAAAGATAAAATATATGATTTACCATTTCTAAATTTGCAAAAAACAAACAAAACAAAATTGGCAGCACGGTGGCACAGTGGTAGCGCTGCTGCCTCACAGTAAGGAGACCTGGGTTCACTTCTCGGGTCCTCCCTGTGTGGAGTTTGCATGTGGGTTTCCTCCCACAGTCCAAAGACATGCAGGTTAGGTGCATTGGCGATCCTAAATTGTCCTTAGTGTGTGCTTGGTGTGTGGGTGTGTGCACGTGTCCTGCAGTGGGCTGGTGCCCTGCCAAGGATTTGTTCCTGCCTTGCGCCCAGTGCTGGCTGGGATTGGCTCCAGCAGACCCCCATGACCCTGTAGTTAGGATATAGCGGGTTGGAAAAATCACTGACTGACTGACAAAAATAAAATTGTCCAGTTTTAACTATTTCACTCCCTATTAGAACTTGAAACTGTCTTTCCATCTGTTACACTTAGTTTCAACCTTATGCTCTTATGTTTAGCTTACTGTCTTGTTGAATTATTACTGTATTGTCACTACCATTGTGTACAAGCATTTAATTTATTTAGTCATTACTTTTTTCTGAATCGACTTACAGATCTCAAGTGCTTTGTGTGATTGTTTCCATAATTCTTTGCAGCATTGGCAGGTTAACCTAAACTGTTAGGCATCTTATCAAGATATTCTTGCACAATTGCCTATCTGCTGGGTTCAATTACATGACTAGGCAGTTTGTTCAGTGCACTCAATCCTCTTTTATATTATTCTTTTTTTGCCCAAGTCATTGGATTTTATTAATCGATTTACTTTAAAAACTTAACTAATTTCAATATCTTTAAAACTTTGATTAGTTTCCTGCAGAGTCTGAAGACTGTCTTTTGAGATTAGAGAAGTCTCAGTTCACTACCGTCTTGGCAACTTTAATGCAGCTATGTGCCTTTCTTTTTACCCCTTTTTATACTGTTAGAATTGCACACCGTACACTAAATTGTTGTTGTTATTTTTGAGTTTGTATAGAATGTCTTTTAATTCTATTCTATACTTATCAGCAAAGAGGTTAAGAGACTTTCTTAGGGTCACAAAATTGGTCAGTTTGGTTTGCAATGAAAAAATTCAATATGACACACCCTCTGAGATTCTCTGTTCTTGATGATGTGACAGCAGCCATTATTGTGCCAGCACACTCGCTACATATTAGCTGTTAGGTGGTGAAAGGGTGAGAAATAATTAGCCAATTAGATACTGGGTATGATTGGGGGCAGAATGGACGGGGCCGTGATGGGCAATTTAGCCAGATCATTGGGATAAACCCCACCCTTTTTGAAAGATGCCCAGGGATCTTCAATGACCTTAGAGAAACAGGACCTCAGTTTTATGTCTCATATGAAAAACGGCACCATCTTTACAGCACAGTGTCCCCATCACTGCGCTGGGGCGTTGGCATCATGGTGGTGATTGAAGTGGCTCCCCTCTGTCTAAGCACTTTGAATAAAGAGAAAAGCGCTATGTAAATACAATAATTATTATTAATTTACACTGAAGTTTATAAACCATTAGTAATACAATGTCCTGTATCTGTACCATATAGTATTTTTTGATTTTAAAGTTATCATGTATCTAAAACGTGTGATTTCCTGTCTAAAATGCCAAAGCTTTTTTTTCCTCTTGTTGAACTACAGATTATGTACTGCACATTCTTAAAAATATAATCTCATCTTTGTAGTAGAAATATCATGGAAGATTTTACTGCCTCCCACTTACCTCGCAGTGATCTAAATTTTTTTATCCTTTTATAGGTTGTGAGGAGACATTTCACTTTGTACATAAAACCCAAGTGAGCATTTCTAGCCCTCTTTAGGATTTTTATTTCTTGTTCTCTCTATCAGTGTTTTTCTCTCTCTCTCGTGCCTTCCCTCCACTTGAACTCCGCTATGCTTGTATTCTCATTTATGCTTCTGCATAAATGTAGGTAATGCAGGTCTGTGTCGACTTGTATCTGAAAAATGAAACGTAGGTGATGTTTCCACACTTAAAAAAAAAAAATAAATAAATAAATAAAAATAGAAAAGAATAAAGACATTCTATTGTGGCAATATAGTACTAATATCCTTCACCATGTTTTGAATTTAGCTGTATTTATGCACACACACACACACCCCCCTGACAAATTGCATGTTGCTCTGTAGTCGATCTCGGTTGTCAATGATCAACAGTGCAAGTTCAGAATTCCAATGTTATTGGAATTTTATTTATTTATTATCTGTTCTGAAATCAATTGAAAAGAACAGAGTTTCCTAGCTGACAGTTTTCACATTCTTATTTCCGCCTGGAGACTTCTGTCTGTCTGTCTGATAGTTCTATCTATCTGTCAGTCTGTCTGTCGTAAGAAAGCTAGGGGTCGCTGTTGCCCCTTAAACCCAACAGACAGATTCACAGACACAGGGTAAAAGCACCAAGAAGTATTCTTTAATTATTTCTTCTGGCACAGTGCCTTCAAGGCACCACAGCCACAAGAAACACAAATTCATATCAACACACAGTTCTTTCTCTCCTCCACACCTCCCAGCAAGCTCCGTCACACTCCTCCTGACTCCGGCTTGCCTGCTGGGTCTTCAGCAGTCCTTTATATAGTGCTCGGTCAGATGAAGAACTCAAATTCTTTAGTCAGCCCGGAAGTACTTAGGGGCTCCTGTCCACGTGATTCATTAGTACTTCCGGGCTATAGGGAAAGTACGTCTCTCCTGGTCCTTTGACAGCTCCCCCTGGCGGCACCCAACAGGGCTCTGAAACCGAACTCCAAGTCACTGGATGCCCTATGGGAATCCGGGGCACCTCTGTACTCCAGGGGAGCTGCCTTCTAGTGTCTTGGGGGAGTCAATGTCCAAAAGTTGCTGTCTTCCCCCATCTTTTTCTTCTCGGGGCGTCCCAGCTGGGTTGTGCTGCCAGCCGTCTGTCTGTCTGTCTGTCTCTACCTACCTACCAACCATGATGTACAGTGGTGCCTGAAAGTTTGTGAACCCTTTCTATATTTCTGCATAAATATGACCTAATACATCATCAGATTTTCACTCAAGTCCTAAAAGTTTATAAAGAAAAACCAGTTAAACAAATGAGACAAAAATATTATACTTGGTCATTTATTTATTGAGGAAAATGATCGAATATTACATATTTGTGAGTGGCAGAAGTATGTGAACCTCACGGATGATCAGTTAGTTTGAAGGTGAAATTCGAGTCCGGTGTTTTCAATCAATGGGATGCCAATCAGGTTTGAGTGGGCACCCTGTGTTATTTAAAGAACAGGATCTATCAAAGTCTGTTCTTCACAACACATGTTTGTGGAAGTGTATCGTGGCACGAACAAAGGAGATTTCTGAGGACCTCACAAAAAGAGTTGTTGATGCTCATCAGGGTGGAAAAGGTTACAAAACCATCTCTAAAGAGTTTGGACTCCACCAATCCACAGTCAACAGATTGTGTACAAATGGAGGAAATTCAAGACCATTGTTACCCTCCCCAGGAGTGGTCGACCAACAAAGATCACTCCAAGAGCAAGGCACACGTGTAATAGTCGGTGAGGTCACAAAGGACCCCAGGGTAACTTCTAAGCAACTGAAGGCCTCTCTCACATTGGTTAATGTTCATGTTCATGAGTCCACCATCAGGAGAACACTCAACAACAATGGTGTGCATGGCAGGGTTGCAAGGAGAAAGCCACTGCTCTCAAAAAAAAAATTGCTGCTTGTCTGCAGTTTGCTGAAGATCACATAGACAAACCAGAAGGCTATTGGAAGAATGTTTTGTGGACGGATGAGACCAAAATAGAACTTTTTGGTTTAATTGAAAAGCGTTATGTTTGGAGAAAGGAAAACACTGCATGCCAGCATAAGAACCTTATCCCATCTGTGAAACATGGTGGTGGTAGTATCATGGTTTGGGCCTGTTTTGCTGCATCTGGGCCTGGACGGCTTGCCTTCATTGATGGAACAATGAATTCTGAATTATATCAGAGAATTCTAAAGGAAAATGTCAGGACATCTGTCCATGAACTGAATCTCAAGAGAAGTTGGATCATGCAGCAAGACAACGACCCTAAGCACACAAGTCGTTCTACCAAAGAATGGTTAAAGAAGAATAAAGTTAATGTCTTGGAATGGCCAAGTCAAAGTCCTGACCTTAATCCATTCGAAATGTTGTGGAAGGACCTGAAGCGAGCAGTTCATGTGAGGAAACCCACCAACATCCCAGAGTTGAAGCTGTTCTGTACAGAGGAATGGGCTCAAATTCCTCCAAGCCGGTGTGCAGGAATGATCAAAAGTTACCGGAAACGTTTAGGGGGGTCACACCAGATACTGAAGCAAAGATTCACATATTTTTGCCACTCACAAGTATGTAATATTCGATAATTTTCCTCAATAAATAAATGATCAAGTACAATATTTTTGTCTCATTTGTTTAACTGGTTTTTCTTTATCTACTTTTAGGACTTGAGTGAAAATCTGATGATGTTTTAGGTCACATTTATGCAGAAATATAGAAAATTCTAAAGGGTTCACAAACTTTCAAGCACAACTGTAATATATCTGTTCTTAATTTCCACAGTGCCAAAAAGTGATGTCCTCTATGAATTATAATAACACCTCAGCTTTACTTAGAGTTCTGGTAACAGAGAAAGATTCCAGAATATCATCATATTCTACACCAAGTCATTTAGATTACTCCTGAAAGAAGTACAAATTTCCATTTTTTCATATTGAAAGTAGCTTATTGACAAAGAAAAAAAATCACATATCTGTTAGTTTGAGCTTCTTGTGAGGATCAATATGTCACACTGATAATCCTGTTCACTCTTTTATATTTATGGCATTTAATTTGTTTAGACATTTTGGCTGGGCTTGTGAGTAAAGTAACACAGATGTGAGTGTGATACCTAGTAATTCACTGCTGCTTACCGTGATTTAATTAGGTTTTCTTGTCCCTCAGGCAAAAAGCATGTCTGGCAGCTGGTTTATTTATAAAAACAGGAGTGTGTCCAATGATGTGTTTCTTAGAATTAATGAGTTTACCTGTTTTATTTTATGGTAATATATTTTTGGTTGACTTTTGTTCAAAACATCAGGAGATGTGCAATGAGCATGTAGGCATGATGGTTCTGGAGTCCCTTTCTGATTTTATGGTACCTGTTTGCCGAAGCTATTGAATGTTTAAAACACACACATACACTGCTGTTCAACCACATGTTACAGTGCCATTATGTTGTTTCTTTGCTGCTTGTATTTACTGTAATCTTGCTATTATCCAGACGGAATAATAGATCTGAAGAATGAGGGTATACCTAGAGTCCTCTGCGAAGACATATGAAAAGTTCTACTCAGATGCTGACATTAGTTGAAAGATTCAAGGTGGATTTTAAAACATGCGTAGGTTAAATGTAAATTAGGAAGAGTTCCTTGTCCAACTTGGTACCATTTGTTTGTTAGAATCTGTGAGGAAGGAAGGGGTTAAAATATACAGGCTTTGTTAAATATTGAGCAACCTCTTCCTATTTGCTTCATAAGTTATGTTAACCCTTTTTAGCACAGGCAGTAAGAATGCCATTGAGAGTCTGTTTATTGTTTTGCTTCCGACTTTTGCTCAAATACTGTTTCGCAATGGTGACATAACTGTGGCCAGATAACTATTGAGATGCACTAATTTGAGTTTTCTTGTGTTAGTAGATTCTATTTATTTAGTGATTGAGGTTCCCAAGTCACTTTTTAAACAATCAGATTTGCTGATACAAAAACACGAACCAATATCAAAGCATGCCTTCAGATGTCGTGTGGTCAGTTCAGTGCATTAAATCTTTCAACTCATTTTGGGAAAGTAAAATTCATTTACACAACATTGTTCCTTGCCTTTTGTGCCAAATGTAAAAAGAAATGGCAGGTCAATGAAGTTTACAATGCATCTGATTTTTAAAGTATGAAATCCTTGAAGTTTGCATGTTCTCCTAAGGGCTCGTTTATACTTCACGCTCAGAACTCGTACGCCCACGCATCATGGCTCCCACACGTTCCTAGCATTCATTTGACACATCCTCAGAGCAGGCCATCAGAAATTAACGCAGCACGTGCGTGAGCTGCAGTACCAGCAAAAAGTCAGGGGGCGTGGTGTGATAAAAATTGGAATGTGACGTCAAAGTCTCTGTTTACTACCTACATGTGACAGTAAACTGCTTTAAGGATCCTATGGGATCGATTTGCGCACTTCAATGTTTGATGAATGGTTCAATGTGGTGAAGCAAAATGCCAACATACAGATGCATTGATGGTGCTTTTATATTCAAGCATCGCATATTCCCGATCTTAATGACATGATATATTTTAAAAGTCTCACATATCATCTTTTCTGTCGTCTTTTTTTTCTGGGACTTCCTTCCGACCTAACAGCAGCAATCTCTACACAGAACACATTAACTGTATGATATTCCAACTCTCTGCACATTTAGAATCCTTAGATTTATACTTGATATCACTTTCATGATAAAATGCATTAGCGTATGTATGTTACATTTTACAGATAAATTGTTAATTTCGTTTAAATAATGAACACTGTAAATAATTGCACACATGGGGGTGACACGGTGGCGGAGCGGTAGGGCTGCTGTCTCACAGGGAGTGACGTCGCTGGTATTCCCTGCCTGGAGTTTGCATGTTTTCCTGCTGGGTTTCCACCTTG
The DNA here is from genome assembly GCA_026402145.1 of Polypterus bichir lapradei. NCBI lineage: Eukaryota > Metazoa > Chordata > Cladistia > Polypteriformes > Polypteridae > Polypterus > Polypterus bichir. Next base: position 5,053,215 of record JANRMT010062824.1, on the reverse strand, counting down.
TGCTCCGGTTTCCTTCCAATGGTATGCAGATTTAGTGACACTAAAATGACGGCAGTGTATGTGAGTGCTTGTATTCACCTTGCGATGAGCTGATGCCTTGTCTAGGAATTGTTTCTGCTTCGTGCCCAGTGCTTGCTAGAATGGACACATCCCTAGATTCATGGATGTCATCATTAAACATCCTTTTCAGAGATATCGCGGTAAGGTGTCATCGGAATTTAATGGCTGTTCCAGGCAATTCACAACACAGATGAGCCGAACCTGTTCTCACCGTGATAATATTTCACACTGCCACCTAGTGGATTCTTCCAGATTTACGTAAAGTACGTACGCAAGTATAAACAGTGAAACGCTTGCGTAGCAGGAGTGTCTGCTGCAGTATGCGTCGCGTCGCATGAAATATAAACCCGGCCTAAGGAACAACTGATTCAAAATGGTATCACTAGAAAACACGATTTAAATATAGCAATGATACAAATGCAAAGGTGTCCATAGGATTTCTTGACCTTTAAAACCTTTATTTATAATTTATTATTTATTTAATTTAAAACTTGTATTTGTTTATTTTTATTTTATTTGTTTTATTTAAAATCTCCTGAAGTTTTAAATATTTTTGTGGTCAAGGATAACGTATTAAATAAAAAAATAAAGAACATTAAGCGAAATCATGACAAGTGAGGTCTGCAGTGCTAGGGAGCAGACAGACTCAATAAGTGGTTGAGGTCTTTATCTACTGTGCTTGACTTTGAAGACCTTCTAAAACATTGTAAAAGACGGTTTGAATTGATTTGTTAATGAATGGACCAAAAAGATGAATGAATCAGTTGACAAATGTCTTCAATACTAACAGCCCTCTAATACGTCCACTAATGACAAACTGATTAAACTTTATTTAATTACTGCTACTTTTACTGGATTTATATTATTAAGTTCATTTATCTTCCAACAGAAAACAAAAATGTGGAACACTTAAGTAAGTTTTAATAGTGTAAGCGTACAGGAAGTGAGCCTGTTTAGTAATGATAACGTACTTTGCAACTGATCAAAGTGTATACTTTAAGAAGGCCGTATTTTTTCTTGCATAAGACACCATGAAAGACTGGTCTTGTAATACCTAAGAAGGCTGGTGATCCACCCTCTGATTTACTTAGCCTAAGCTGAAAATTTGATTAAATAAATTAAACATTCAGGGCCTCAAGGAAACAGACATACCACTAATCCTTGTCCACACTGTGCAATTTGTAATTAGATTCCTCAGTATGAAAGGCTTTCAAGTCATTGGTAATTGATTGTCTTCAAATGACCTAAGTGAAATATGAAATATTCTGTTACTAAACAAAATAATAAAATGACACAAAAATACTTCTTCTGCACTAAAACTCAAGAAATGTCGGAAACAATTTGAGACATTTAACTAGTCAAGGATGTATTGACCAACCGCATATATCCATGGGTGCAGATGCAATATGTGGCTCACAGTATTTGGACACCCCCTCCAAATGTCTAGGTTCAAGTGTTTCATTGTTAGCAGGCTCATCAAATCATGCACCTATATACCCATGCACTCTCCATTGACTAACTTTGGGTCAGTAATGGTAAATGTGGCACTGTCATTGGATGACATTTTACCACAAATCAGTATGTGAAATTTCAGTTCAAACTAAATCTGCCTCAGTCAACAGTTAGTGCTATTATTGTGAATTAGAAGTGTCAAAGAGCACCAACAGTTCAGCCTTTAATGTGGTAGACCACGCAAACTCAGAGTGCTGAAGTGCATGAAAATAGGCTCTCCTCTGTTGCGTCACTCACAACTGCATCTAGAAACAACATCAGCACAAGACATGTGTGTTAGGACCTTCAAGAAATGAATTCCATGGTGGAGGACCTGCACACAAGCCTACGAGTGCTTTTTCGTGATGCCAAGTATGGGCTGGAGTGGTGTAAATAGCACGCCGCAATTGGACTCTGGAGCAATGGAAATGTGTTCTCTTGAGTGATTAATCACACTTTACTGTCTGGCAGTCTAAATAACCAATCTGGGTTTGGAGTTCGCTACTTTCCAAACTATATTGTGTCTACTGTAAAGTTTAATGGAGGAAAGATAATGATAGAGTTTGGGCTAGACCCCTTGGTCCCATTGAAGGGTATTGTTAGTGCTATAGCATACTGAGGCATTTAAGACATTTGTGCACTTCCAACTTTGTGGTAACAGTTTGGTAAAAGCCGCCTTCTGTTCCAGCCCAGCACAACTGTGGGCTCCGATGCACAAAGGCCACGTCCATAAAGACATGGAGGAACTTGGGTGGCCTGCACCGAGCCATGACCTTAATATTGTACACCTTTGGGATGATTTGCAGTGCCAATTGCAAGATGGGTCTTAAAATACAGCATCAGTTCCTGACCACACAAATGCTGTTTTGGTTGAATTTCCACAAACATACTCCACAAAGAAAGAGGGGTCTGGGTGAGTGCAAATCCATATTATTGCCCATAAGGTTTTGGGAATGGTATGTCCAACAAGTTCATAGAAGTGTGATGGTCAGGTGTCCACAATCTTTTGACCATACAGTGTATATCCTAAAAAAGGAGCAATTCCAATTTTATTTTGTGGCTTCTATTTCTTAGTCTTTCTCAGGTTTGTCCTAGTAAGCAGGCAATGTCATTAACCTGGAGCTGAAGTACAGCACAACTACACTAAAGATGAACAAGGTCAGGGTACATCAGGAGATGCAGCAGCCATCTTTATATATGCTCCTACCAAAATTTAAATCTGTATTTACTGTGTTTCTAGAGCAGCGTATCCCAACCTATAGGCCTGACCCCGGATAAAGCACCAGCCCCAAGCCAAAGATCACTCTTAAGTTAAGAAAGGCAGCATTGCATGTGAATCATAGCCGTTCCTGGTCAACCTCTCCAACCACCTTTTTAACGATCCTGTTCAATTCACCAAGGAGGAAAAGCATTGACAGTAGCCCTTGATTCATCTAATGTTCTGGCACTTTAGTTATTGTGTGGGACCAAACACCTTCTGGCGATCATACTTGATTCACGGATGGGGATCCCCAAATCTAAGGTTGGTCACAATTACACTGGAAGGTGAAAAACTGTGTCATGAGACCGCAATGGTTGGGAAACACTGTTCTTGATGTTACCCAACTGAAAAAGCACTAGTGGAGAAAGTTAACATATTACACAGTGCTAACAGAGAAGAGGTCTACCTGCTGACTCAGTGGTATCAGGACAACAACCTCAATCTTAATGTCAGCAAAACCAAAGAGATGATCGTAGATGACAGAAGGCAGGCCATACTTCCATCTATAATGGAGTGGGTGATATTGAAAAGGTGAGCAGTTTTAAATTTCTTGGGGTTAGCATTACTGTTGAGCTGAAGTGGACACAATGCTTTTTCAGCTCTTGTCCAAAAGACTCACCATTGCTTCTGCTTCATCACACACTTGATGACCGCTTACATTTCTCCATTTTTTCTCACTCACTTATACAGTACAAAGTACAGCACAGTAAAGTCCAACCTTATTGTTGATTCATATCCTGTTATGGTATCTGTTTGGTTCAAGATCATAAAGCCCTGCAGGGGATGATGTAGGCGCCGCAGAATATTATTGGCACACAGCTGCCTGTTGTTTAGGGCATATGCAATGCTTGCTGCGTAGAAAGACGACCAGTCTTAGTAAAGACAGCAGCCATCCTGCACAGCCGCTTTTCTCACTTCTTTCATCTGCCAATTTCAATGGTAGGTTCAGAGACTTTTCTGTCCGCAAGTCATGTTATACAGTATTGTGCTAGTTAACCATGACTATAAACTTGAACTACATAGGCTGTTGGTTAAATGTGTACAGAAAGAGTTTCTATATACTGTGGAATATAGGGGGTCGTACAGCTCCCTATACCTGAACACAGACAGGCACAGAGACACACAACTTCAAATCCAGCGCAGTGTTTATCTCTTTTACCTCGGGGGAAACGTCTCCCCATTCCCCACAAGTACAACACAGTCCCACAATACTGCTCAAATCCTTTCTATCTCTCTCTCTCACACTCTCCCCGACTCTGGCGCCCCTGAACGAAATGAGGTGGCCTCCTTCATAGAGCTCCAGGTGCTCTGTGATCCTCTTCTGGCAGCTCTTCTGAGTGTGAAGGAAGTGTTGGAGTCCAGGGCTCCAGAACTCTCCCGGTGCCCACTGGCCCCAGCATGGTTGCGCTTCCAAGTGCCCAGCCTGTGGCCCCGATGCAATCCAGGGGGTGCTGCCCTCTCTTATTCCGGGGGAGGTATTGCTATGCCCATGTTTTCTCCCCCAGTCCTTCCATCACATTGGTGTCCTGGTCGGGTAAGGGGCCCAACCATCTGTCACAATACATATTATCAACCATAATTAACTAAAGACTTGAATGAAACTCCTTCTCTGCCTGTTTTGTGGCCATTTCCTTGTTTCACACATGTTGTTGGTCGGTTGCCCCTGGAGTTCTGGAGCGCATGTTTTTACAGCCAGATGCCCTTCGTCATGTCATCCCGTATAGTTGCCTTTCACAACAAGAATCATTAAACCTCTTTCTTAAGTGAGATGTTTTATCCTACTCCTGACACTCCTTTTTCTATTACTGAGGCCTACCCTAGCATCATCAAACTCTAGACAAGTCAATCCTTGATGATGAAGCTATTCTGTTACACGGTACACAAGCTCATATTCACTTATACCATTCAGTTCAATTTAAAGGCCATGTCACATTTTATGTCTTTTCCAGCGATTTTTTAGTCATAGCCTTCATTTACATAATTATAGTGACGCAGAGGCTGCTCATGAAGAGCAGTCGCATAGTCTGATATTTACTACAACTAGAACACAACAGATTTGATTTTGCCTTTATTCGTAGGGTTGTGTGGATGAGAGCTGACAACTAATGAACACATATCCGGGAGTACAATGTTTACAGTATAATGCAGTGATGAGGAATAAGTAGTACGGGTATTTTAGAACTCACAAACTGAGGAGAAACTTGTCTGTCTGTCTGATGTCTCATGTTTTACTTACCACGTCAGAATAAAATGAAGAAGAATAAGGGACGAGATGGCAGCTGAACATGCTATACCTGTTAACACTTCATGCAGCACAGGCTTTGTCAGGCTGCACGCTATTGGCTGTCAAAAGATGGGACTAGGAAGTCTGTGATGGAATGTCGTTGTCACACAGTTGCTCAGCGATTTTCAGGGGTGTAAATTAAATTGATCTGGCGACAAGTTCAGCAATTGCAGTTGTCATGAAAGTCTGACATATAATCTGACTAGAAGTTGACTTAACATGCGTGTCTTTAGCATGAAAGAGAGCACTAGAATATGCAGAGAAATTGAGTATGGCGGAGTATGATGGCTCTGAGGGTAGGTATCTGCACTGACAATCAGAAGGTTGCCGGTTCGAATCCCGTAAATGCCAAAAAGGACTTTGCTCTGTTGGGCCCTTGAGCAAGGCCCTTAACCTGCAATTGCTGAGCGCTTTGAGTAGTGAGAAAAGCTCTATATAAATGCAAAGAATTATTATGTACAGTACATGTTGTGTTCTTTATTTTCATGACCATTTACAGCACTCCATCACTCTCCTTCTTGGTCAAATAGCCCTTACGCAGCCTGGAGGTGTGTTTGGGGTCATTGTCCTGTTGAAAAATAAATGATCGTCCAACTAACCTGACTTCTGCACAACACAACTGCTGGTCCCAACCCCATTGATAAAGCAAGAAATTCCACTAAATAACCCTGATAAGGCACATCTGTGAAGTGAAAACCATTTCAGGTGACTACCTGTTGAAGCTCATCGAGAGAATGCCAAGAGTGTGCAAAGCAGTAATCAGAGCAAAGGGTGGCTATTTTGAAGAAACTAGAATATAAAACATGTTTTCAGTTATTTCCCCTTTTTTTGTTAAGTACATAACTCCACATGTGTTCATTCATAGTTTTGATGCCTTCAGTCATGAAAATAAAGAAAACACATTGAATGAGGAGGTGTGTCCAAACTTTTGGCCTGTACTGTATGTACACAGGTAGAATGTACAGACTTTACAGTGGCAGTAACCCGGGCCTAGAATTGATCCCAAGTTACTTTTATCTACGAGTTGGTGCCTCCTATTAACATACTCGTATGCTGAATCTTTCAAAAAGAAGTCATCTTGTGATATATTGCTAAATACGATGTTAGTACTAAATCTCATTTAATATCATAGACGTTTTCTTGTCACCTTTTGCATACAAAACTAGCATCACTGTGATCGCGATTGCTCATTTTATTTGCACAGTTGAAGCAGTGTTGCTAGCCTGAGGTCCTCAAACATCTGCAGAGACTTGAATGTATTGTTCTGAATGTTAGTTTTCCAGATGGTCTCCATAAAGGTCCCTGTCAAACACCAGCATGTATTTTCATGTTAAGGCATTCAAAAATGTTTCTGTTGAAGTATACAAGGTTTGAATCATTGCGAAAGATAATCACTGCACCCAGTCTTCAGAGGCTCATCATGCTGCCTTTACAAATGAATAACCCGCAGGGTCTTCAGAGCTCCACTCTAAACTCTCCTGATAGACAACTCCATATGTTATACGTGCTGTACAGCATACTCATGTTCTGTATATATAGCAGAGGAATAGTGGCATACAAATATTTAGTTGAGCTTGACCTTCGAAATCTTTAATTAGATACTTCTGTCACTGTTGTATTGCATTACTAACTAAGGTCATTGTTTAATACATTGTCCTGTCGAAAAAGACAGTTTGCAGATGGCCACATGGCTACTTTTGAAGCATCTTTAAATATCCTCAAGCGTTTAAATCTTCTTGAATCTATGGCACATGCTTCCATCACTTAGGATAGTTAAACCAAGGGCCATCTTAAATGACATGGGTTTGTGTGTGTTTTGTGTTTGTTTCATCTACTGACATGGTCTGTTTTCTTTTTTCTTTTTTCCTCACAGGAAAATCTCCCTTAGGTCTTTCCAAGTTCAATGCCTTTCTTTAGCAGCACGCCAGACACACTTCTTGTTCAAAACTTTACATTGCAGTGCTAATTAAATTCATCACTGCATTGCTTATTCAGTAGGTACTAATGCTCCCCACGAGCAATACAGAATATGCTGTGTGACTAAACATGTTGCTTTTCGATTGTTTTATAAAGCGTGTGGAAGGAGTACAGGAACCCGTAGAAAGTGCTGGGGTGCTAACCGGGTCGCCCCTTTTAATGGTTTGGCATTGAACAACAAAACAAGCTCTTGAGGGCACAAAGTAGAACCTAAAAATAACCTTCAAGGATTTTCAAGGTAATAACTCTGGAGAGCAATTGAGCAACTCTGAGATCGTCCTTTAGATTTGTCCGAGTCTAAATGAGACGCCTTCTGTTGGAGCATCGGGCTTTTACGGCTGTCCAGGTGGATGGGTTGGGGTTAATTACACCCAACATGCATGGTCTTGCTGCTCAGGAAGAGAAAAAGGACTACACTGTTGGCCGAGGCTCCTTTTCTTGCCCTGGTGGGGTGTTAGATTCCTTAACTGAGCTCTGAAGGTGTCCCTCAGATGTGGATGATATGCTATGTGCAATTTTGATTGCATTTTGGGGGCATGGAGATCCTTCAGTGGGATAGTTTCATAGATAGATAGTGATAGGCACTATACAATAGATGGATTTGTCCTCAGAGGGAAATTTGTCTTTTTTTCAGAGGCTCCTTAAGTAAATAAATAGATAAATAAATGTATACAAACACACACAGTATGGTCTGAACACACACCAGAATGACTAAAAAGAATGAAAATTGAACAAGAAAGAAGACTTCTGACTTGGTAGTCCCTGTCACAGTGAGGCATCATGGAGGTTTACTGCTATTGGTATAAAGGAGCCCCATCATGTTTCCTGACACACTTCTGCTGAATAATTTGTTGTCCTCTGTATTAGTGTGTCAAAGAGAGAATGTGCAGCTTTGTTCATAATGGCACTCGGTTTTGTTATCATTCTGTCCTTTGTTACTACCTCCACTGAGTTCAGAATGTGTCCCATAGCTGAGCCTTCCCATTTAATTAGCCTATTGATTCGGTGGTCCTCTCTTGAAGTGATGTTATGAGCCCAGCACACCACACTGGCCATCACACAGTTATGGAAGATGTGAAGGAATATCACTACTTACATTAAAGAAGACAGTCTCCAAAGGAAGAAGAGCATGCACTACCCTTCAATATTTCCTCTATCAGTGTAACCTGCTGTTGATGTTGACTTAAGTACTTGTAGAAGTGCACCACCTCAGTATCCATTGACTGGACATAGTGACTTTCACTTCAGTAAAGAATCTCTAAGCAGTTTCTTGGTTTTGTCTGAGGTTTAATTGAAGAAAATTGTCTTTGCATCAAGAAACAAAGTTCTCCACCTGACTCCTCTCCTACATCTCATCACCCTTATGCATACACCTCATAATCAATCATCTGATAATTTCTGCAAGTGACATGACCTGCTGTTATATTTATAGTCAGAGGTGTACAGAATGAAGACAAAAGGAAACAGGACTTCTCCTTGTGGTTCTCCAGTGTTGCTCACACAGTCCTTGAGTCTCACACACAGTGGTTTGCCTAACAGATAGTCCCTCATCCAGGACACCATACACTTATCCACCTGCATATCTCTGAGATTACCTCTTAACTGTGATGGCTGGATGTTATTGAAGGCACTGGAGAAATCAAAAAAACATAATCCTCACAGTGCTGCTAGCTTTGCCCACCATTGTGGAGCAGATCCTTCACTCCAGTCTTCATGTGATAGGCAAACTGCATTGGGTACAGGTGGTCTACCACAAGAGGACTCATATAGTCCAGGACCAGCCTCATGAAGGTCTTCATGATGTGAGATGTAAGTGCCACTGGTCTGAAGTCATTAGGTGAAGAGGGACCTGGCTTCTTATGAACAGGAACCATGCAAGATGTTTTCAACAGAAGTGGTACTTTTTCTGGAACCTCAAGGCAAGACTGAGCAGGTGACAGAGGACACCACAAAGTTGGTCAGCACAGGCCTTGAGAACAGACTGACCCCATCTGGTCCTGTAGTTTTTCGTGTGCGTACATTCCTGTAACAACATTTCCCTATTATAAAAAAAAAAAAAAATCTTAGGAGGGAGACGAGACTTGATCTACTCGGAAGACACTTTGACGTCACATGAAACAAAGGGACAGCTGCCGTACAGGCTTTTAAATGATTGACGATTGACGTGCAGCACAACAAGCAGAACACGCACCTCGCCAGCAGCAGCAAGACAGCAGCTGATCAGACCGCAACTCCTTAGCGTGCATTCATCCCCCCCGGCCCCCCCCCCCCCCCCTTCACAACGCGAACAGTGTTGTACGTCCCGCAAGAAAGACGTTTAACCACGCCTGGGACCGGCAATACAGGACAAATAGATGACAAAGTAGAACGTTGTAAAGAATTCAAGAATGTTGCCGTGGTACACATGCACAGCCGGTCTTCTCGGATCTTCTCAGAAGACACTTTGAAGTCCCGCGAGACTAATTGCACGTCACGCCCTACTTACAAACAATTTCTGGGAGACACTTTAACGTCCCGCGAGACAAACAAGTGAAACAAAAGGACAGCAGGTTTACGGGCTTTTAAATGATCGTCGCGCAGCGCAACATGCAGATCACGCAGCACGTCACAAGCAGCAGCTGGCTTAAGGGGGGGTGGGGCGGTGAATAACTCATTCACTACAGCTTTATTACTGCTAAATTTAAAGAAATAAAATATGAATGAAATGAAAATAACAGTATCTTTAAATTGTATATCCGGTTAACCAAACCCGAGGGTTAGCGAGCGAAGCACTCTACTGTGCTACCCTTGCAAAAGAATAATCCACCGATATGTAAAATTCTGCTTTAACATTCTCCTGATACACAGAGACATTATGTATTGTATGTATAGTATTCTGGTGATATAAAGTAAACAAGTTAGCAATATCAAAATGTTTAGAAGATGTACTTTTTTAGTTCCAGGTTATTTTTACAGTATGTGATCACCTCTTTTTTTAATGTAGCACAAACGTGCTTACTGCCATTTTTGTATTACTTGGACTTTTCTCTTAAGGTATCCACTTTGCTTCTAAATTGAAGTGAATCTAGTACATCTGATTTCATTGCCAGTTTTTATTTTGTGTATGTGTTGTCTACACATGAATTAATTGCTTGATGTGAAGTGACTTTGATATTGCAGTACTGGGCCTACAGAGAAAGTGTTTAGCAAACACTGATGCAGTTTGATGTTTTAAGTGTTTTCGCTTGTGAACAGTGATTTCTTTTCAGTGTGTCTGATTCCTAGGCACCTTATGTACTGGTCTGTTCAAGACAAGTGAACAGCTGGTAATTTTTTTATTTTTTTTTTTCTCCCTTCTGCAAATGGACTAGTAACTGCTTGGTTGCACGTGTCAGAGGAACATCATTATTGTTTAAGTGAGCCTTAGAGCAAGATAGCATAGTCCTGAGTGGGGTGCACAAAGCATGCCTTAATGAGATAGGTACTGTTCTCCACATTTGATCTTCTCACATCTGGGTATGGCAGGTGCCTGCACACACTGCCTCCTATCTGAATGGCAAACTCTCCCTCCCATCGTGTCCGCTTTTACCCTAGCCAGCTACAACAGACACATCAGCATATGGGTACTAATTGTTCAAGGACACTTCACTAAATGTACACAGGGCTATATTGTGCATAGCACTGTGTTATGTATTTGTTTATTTTCTATTGATTTGTCTTTTGTTTTTAGTATTTTTCGCTATTTCAGTATGTTCAAGTTTGATGTTCTGTGTTGCTTCTAAAGCAAGTAAATTTGCTCTTGGGTTTCAATAAAGCTCTGTTTCTCTATCTGTCTTTTTGATAGTGTCTTTTATATCTATCTGTCTACCTGTTCATTATATTGAAGCATTATGTCTGTCATATTGCACCTATCATATCCCTTTTTCTATTTCTATCTCTTATTTTCTGCCCTTATTGGATTCCTCCTCACACACCTAAACAAGCCCATATATTTGAGTGCTGGGATAAAGTGCAGGAGAGATTTGATGTTTGTGGAATGGTTTGGGCTTCACTTTCCTGACACGGCTAAGGTGCAGCCATTCTGCTGCAAGACAAGATTAATGTTAATGACTACGTCATGATTTTCAGTAATGAGTTTTTGCCCACATTGTATTACTTTGTACTTTGTTACCAAATGCACAAAAAGCAAATGCAGCCTCTTATTTTATGGATATCAAAATATCATAGCTTTGAAAGTCACCAGATTTATAATGAATCCCATAGTAATGACTGAGAGTATACAATCAGTTCTTGTTATACCCAAAGGTTATGTTCATTACACTGATACTGAAGCATTGATCCTATGGGTAAAGTGGGGTTAGGTTCCAGTGGGGAGAAGGGTTCGGGCAGACGTACCGGCCTTCTGCTCTTGTTCTTTGATGGTTGGCAATGATCCTACTACTGTTACGACTTTTAATTCCTCTATAGTCAAGTTTGATCACCTTCTACGTGTTGCACCTGAGGCTGTGAGCATCTGAACGTGACCAATCCGGTGCCCCTAACTAAACCATCCACTTTGTACAAACCACCCATCGATTCTACCAAGGTCAGGAACTTAATCAGTGTAAGCTTGTGACCGGCCCTTACTTTGAATTCCTTATTTGTGAGGGATAATTGCAAGTCCCGGTCACCATCCTGAATGGGGTTCAATGGCTTACCCACATTTGTTGGCACCAGGTAAACAAAAGTTGATCCTTTCACTACAGTACCCAGTGTGAGAAGCCAGCTATGCACCTCTGAAATCTCTGAATGGAGTTACAAGTTACATTTGTGAAAAATTGGAGAAACTATGCAGACAACAACTGTTTCTCCAGTCATATAGTACTTTTGTGGAAGATTGGCAATAAGAGAAAAAATTGCATATGACATCTCTGCTAGAGTTTGCCTAAAGAGACACGAGAGACTCTGAAGTCAGCTGGAAGAAGGTTGCATGGTATGGTGAGACCAAAATTGAGTTTTGAGGCCTTCAGACTAAGCGGTTTCACATTACCAAAAACATGGCCATCTCTTCTGTGAAGCATTATGGTGGCAGCAGGTGGTGAGGATACTTCTCTGCAGCACACTGCAGAAGTCTTTTGGGTATAATTGTAACTAACACACTAACGTTCAGGTGGCACCAAGTTACACACTATGGCAATTTATTTATTTTTTTTTTTTTACCCTGCCCTCCACTCAAGCTCCCTAGTTGATGGACAAACAAAAACAGCTAAATTAGTTAAAGATAAAGGTTCAGTAAAGACGAAGATTAAATATTACACACATACCCCAAATTCCCCAGTTCTGATGTACAGTACACCGCCAAAACTTGCAGGGGTTCCGTTCCTAAAGCAGCCGCAAATTGTGAAAAACCGCGACTTTTGAATGTGGTTAAAAAATGCCTTTTAAATGCCTATTTGTATAGTTTAAACCCTAAATACAGTATGCCCCCAAAGCACTTTAATATCTTACAAAATCAGCTTACTACATGAATACATTACTTAAAAAATTACCTTAATACATTACCTAAAAACAGAATGTAAAGGTAAACCCGTATACTGTACAGTACTGTACTGCTATGTCTCCCGCAGTGCTAGAATGTAAAATACCGATGTTACCGCTATATGTACTGTAATTCATGCAAGCACGTTTTCTTTGGTATGTGCTGTCGTTTTTTGTTATAAGTAGAGTAAATACAAAATAATTTCATTTAATTAAAATACAGTAAAATGTATGGGTACTCACCAATGATGAATGATATTGATGATGATGAAAACAATCAAACCATCCCTTACTGGCTTGAAAATCTTCAGGCTCCGGTGCTGTTGATGGTCCTGGTTGCAGTTCTTGGGTACCTTCTACATTGTCTCCTGTAGCGAACTGCTGGTACAATTTCTATGCTTTCTCACAGATGATGTTACTGTTCAAGGGGATGTTCTTCTTCCTGCGGTTGGTGATCTACAATGCCAAGGCAGATTCCATCCTGATGATATTTTTATTCCTTACAGTCGTTACCTTTTTTGGCACTATCACAGAAACTTACAGATACAGTACTCCGAATCGCTGCTTCGTTCTTCTTTATGTAGCGTACGGTGCTTTCATTAATGCCATAGTGGTGCGCTACTGCAGCATAACTTTTTAGTTCCCGGAGCAAATCCAGTAGTTCAACCTTCTCCTGGAGTGTTTTAAACTTATTCTGGCACTTCGGTTCTTTGCCAGGAGCCTTAGAAGGTGCAGAGCGTTTCAGCAACATCTTGTGCGTTTAAGGATAACAAAAAGAATACAATAACAGAAAACAACCAGTTCTGAATCCATTAAGTAATTCTCTCATGGAAAGCGGACAGACAGACATACAGACAGAATGCGGTTGGATCACAAAATTTTTACAACCATTTCTTATCTAGCACCTATGGGCCAAGGGTAACCTACATTCCAGATTTCAAGTCCCAAGTCCTCATGGTTCAGAAGATTTCGTGGTGAGTGATTCAATGGTATTTGGCTTTTATACAGTATATACTAACTGTATTACAGCACGGGATCCTAGAAAGTATTAAAATCGTCAGAACTACTCTGGGTGTCTCTCTCCTAGGAGGATTCGTGTTGCTGACGTGCTCGCATCGTTTGTGCATTAGCAGCTAAGCGACTGTCTATCTTCAGAGGTTTCCTTTTTCTGGTGCGCTGGCCTTGCTTGCGTATTGTCGGAGATGGAGCCCCTACCCTGACTCTACCTCTGACTTCCGGGCCGAACAGAAACACACACTTACACGCGTAGACATTTATATATAAATATGGATGTTTGAGTCACAAAGACAGAATGAGTCCCAAAGATAGTTGGGATGCCAAACCGGCTAACTCTGTTTTATTTCAAAAGCAACAGGGGTGTGGTGGTGCACAAACATTAAAGAATGCTGGCAGTCACCTCCAGTTCGCCCTCTGGTGGTCGTTCCGAGTGTCTACTGGATGATGATATGCATACATGCATACAAGATCACCCCACACCCTGCCCAGAAGGGGGTGGGTTAGCGCTGATTTTACCCTACAGTATTTTTAGTCGACCAATGAGAAACATGTGTACCAAGTTTCATGAAAATCGCTCCAGCCGTTTGGACATGATGCTGGAACATACATACACACATTGACTTTTTTTTATATTTTCACATGACATCTTTACATCTTTTTCTGTTGATCAGTATATATATATATATATATATATGTATATATATATATATATATATAT
>JANRMT010062824.1:4906873-5033354 GCA_026402145.1 Polypterus bichir lapradei | reverse complement strand
ATTTATATATATATTTATATATATTTATATATTTATATATATTTATATTTGCTGGCTTCTGTTTTGTGGTTTCAGGTTAGGACTTGTTTGTCATGAATTGTCTTTTAGGTGAAACCTTATTGCCTATTGTTGTGTTCTTATTTGCCATTTTTGTTTTCCTTTTCATTTTAACAAGTAAATATTAGTATTTAAAAAAAAATAATAATGTTGAACTTGTCTCCAAGCCAGAGGTGTTCCTCCCTCATCTGAGGTATTTTTGTACATTTTTTATATTTTCTTTGAACTTTAATGATATTTTGAACTTTTTAAGCCAGTTTCCTTTTTTGGGTTTGTGCCGGAAGCCTGCCACTTGAGTTTGGATGTAGGCTGCCTAGAGTGAGGCCAATTCTGGACATGCTAGGGAAGGGCCTGGCTTGGATTTATGGGTCTTTTGAAGAAAGCGCACACCCCTGTGGTATTTTTTGTGCATTAATATCATAATGGCCATAATTTCTGATGATGATGCGAGTTTGTGACAAATTATCTGTAAACTGTAATTTCTTTAACTTCTGTCACACATTTGAATGAGAGAGATACAAATAAAATTGAGATCATTTGGTTTTTAATGTAGCACAGTACATAGCCCCGATAAAGTAACGCCGGCTAAATTTTTCTGTTTATCTATCCATCCATTTATTTTTAAATGGCTTGTCTGTACTTGTGGTTATTGTACAAAGGCCATGAAATGAACTGCTCTTAACACCTTGAAGCATGAGGAAGATCATTCTGTTGATACTGTCTTGAATATGTTAACAGAAACGCAATCACTGAAAAACTTAGTTAATGGGGATGTTTGAACAGCATACTTTAATCAGCAAACACTAAATTCATTGTTCATTGTGTTTTTGAAGTCGCAGTAATGCTTATTAGTATAAAAAGTAAAGTGTGATTAATATAAAAGAGAATGGGATATCGTCTCCAGGACTAATTACTACTGGTATGATCTATTCAGTTCAATAGCTGATTCGGAGGTTCTGTCCACACCAATACTTTTTCTTTTAATAATAGAGTTTTTAAAACTGAAATGATCTCTGTTCATACTATTGTTTTCACATAGTTTTTGAAAATATCACCGTCCACACCAAAGCCACCGAGAATGTGTATGACATTGGTAACACCACTGGCCATGGGATTTATCGCAAAACGGTAGCAACCAATAACCAATTTGCCTTTTGTGCATGTATGCAGCATTGAAACTGTACAAAACACAGTTTAGATTAGCACAGATAAGCAACACAAAAAGCACTGTAGAAAGCAACTCCTCTGTATCCGTTTTCTTGGATTATGGCTTTCTTCTGTAAAGGGTGACCAATCGGAATAAGACGTTGTAGTGAGCAAGATGCAATCAGGGAAGGGCTACATTATAAGCTCAAAGTAATCAGAGCAGTTATCTTAGGTTTTTGAAAAATTGCATGTTTGCCTGTTTACATTACAACACTGAGCCTGCGTTTTCAGAAGTATACAGTTCTGCAGAGCTTTTTTAAAAGTCTTCGTTTTTGGGGGTTGAAAATGCCGGGTTAGCTTGGATGAAAGACGAAAATGGAGACTAATGTCTGCATATTTAACTGTAAACGTAGTAGTGTGGATGGGGCCTGGATTAATACACAGGCTAAACACAAACTCATCAATTGTGTCGTGTCCAAGGTGCTACACATAACACAGGGTGTTTTACAGCAATTTTGACATAATGAGTCGATCATCAATTGATAAGTTTGATTTCACAGATGTGAAATTTGGAACCAATCTTTAAAAAAATGGATAAAGGGGGAGATCTGGAATATTAATGCATCAGAAGTGTGTAACATTTGAAGCTGGCATTCTTTTGACTCATACGTTAAGTATTACCCTCCAGTAAGTGTTTTTATCCAGTTAATGTTTCTTCCTTTTAATGATACAAACATAAATCTCACATTAGCAAACGTCACAAAACTGACAAATTGATTTTCTGCTAAATCTGATTTGAAAAATGTGATGTTACAAAAGTAGCTTTACAGAGTTTGCGTAAATGAACTATCCAGAATAATCGTGGTTTTCCCCAATTTATGTGCCACTGATATTATAATGTTTGAAGTTTTCATTTTTTTAGTATTGATTTTAAATAGCTATTTATTTTCATTACTGAACAGAAAACATCTGTGAATCATTTTAGTACATGTAGGATGAATCAGGTAGTCCATGTCTATCATATCGTTCTTTCTAAAGTTCTTCTTCTTCTTCTTCTTCTTCTTCTGCTTCTCCTTCCTCTCTTCACACAAGGCTGGGTTTATCATTCTTTATAAACACTATGGTGAAATCTCTCTATTACTTAACTTGCACTGACTTAATGTGTGTGTGAGATGTGATGAGTATTTGTTATAGCATAGTGTGACCCAAAGAGTATTTTCGCTGAAAGAATTTAAATATTAGTTAACACCTGGTATATTGAGAGACAGATCACACTTTACTAATCTACCAAAGGCACTGCTGCCCAACTATTTTCCTTTGGTCAAAAAATAACAAATACATCCAGTGTTTTTTTTTTTTTGTTTTTTTTGTTTCTTGAATTGTTCAACCCATCACATTTCATTTGGCTAAATTTGGCCATCAAAGGCAGTGGCAGGAAACAAGTGTGGTAAGGTAGTCTGAGCTTTACTGCCCAGTCATGGTGCTGAAGACAAATGCATACCTTTCCTGACATTTTGATAGAAGTGACAAGATGTATTAGGACAGCTTAGCTTTTTAAATACTCAAAACAAGTCAGAAAGAGTTACTAGCTTTGTTTTCTGTATGACTTCAATAGATATGAAACGCCCTTAACTCTTTGAGGGCTGAATATTTTTTCCAAAAAACTCAGTTTTCTGAAAAGCACACATAAAACATCTGTTGCTATGTGCTGTGGCTGCTATTGGCATGTGTTAGGCATTCTGGCGGCAGTAGCTGCGTGGGGGCACGTCAGTGGTTAGCAGGAATACATGATGGGCCAGCTGCCTGGCTGTCTTCACACAACAGGTGGGTGGCAGTGGCGATTGCAGTGTGTCGCAATCTGGTTTGTACCTCTTGAAATCATTAATGGTGGTCCTACCAGGCAAACGCTTCTGTAGGCGCATCAGCTACACAAACATGTTCAGCACCACAATCAGCTGGAGACCAGTCAGATGATACTGGTACCTCACTTTTGTTTTTGATATCCATCTCCAGATCACTTGCATCATACACGAAGTCCGAAAAGTCAGAGTCCTATTTAACGAAATTACGTAAAACGTCCATGGAGTATTTTCCTTTGCACATTCGCTTTGGTCTCTCGCCAGATATCAGTGCCATTTTGCTGGTTGTTTGCTCTTCACTATTCATGCATGCGTAGGGAATCGAGGTTAAATCAACAAACCTACGTAACTGTCCTTCTAGCAAAGAGAGTCAAACTAAAACGTAAGGGTGAGTTTTGTTGCAGTTTACAGTTGATTACCGTCCTTTACTCCTGAATTTTGATAAAAGTCGACATCAGCCCTGAAAGAGTTAAAGTGTGGATATTGTGTGTATACGCCAAAAAAGCAGGACCTGTTAGCAGGCTTGTAAGTCTGGAGGACTGTTAATTTCTTTAAAATTTCCTTTCCAGAGGAAGTCAGTCTTTATACTGTGAAGATATAAGAAGGAGACAACACACTCGAACAGTTTTGGGGGTTTGCCTTCTCCGTATAGTGAAGTGTCCAGTAGTCTTTCTTAGACTTGTACTCTCAAGAAATTGAATTACTACAAGGACAGACGTATTGGTGAAATAGCCGGATTTATATAAGGGACAGACAGGAAATTGTGTACAATGGGTATGATTGGAAAGTCCAGGAAGCGCCAGAGATGACGTGGAAACGTGGAGCCGGAAGTGATGTCATCAGGATGGGACAGGAGGGAGGCTAGCTGTTGTCTTACACGCGGAAGGGAAATTGTCTGCGGGTCTTCGAAAAGGTTTGCTTACTCATCTGTTTTTCTGCTAAATAAAAGAGAGAAATGTTAGTACTATGTTCCAAATCCGTTTTCTGTGTATTATCACGCACCATTGAGTCGGTCGGCTGCTCCCATGTGTGACAATACTTATTTCGTCTTAATGGATCTTTTGTGTTTCATTGCAAATAAATAAAAACAGTTTGGGGGTCAGCTATGCTGGTTCTGAGAACTGTTTAGTTCTTTTTAAAATCCCTGAAAAATAGTTCTGTACAATGAGTAATGTCAACTTGCTACAGAATGCTATAGTCATTGTATTAATCTTTAAATATAATGCAAAGTTAACTGATTGACTTACAAAGTTCTATTTCCCATTTAGTTAAAAGGCTGAAATTTTAGAGTGGGGCATATCCACTAATGAAGGACATTATGATATATCAGTATTCATGAGTAAAATCCTCCTACAAAGTAACCCCAAAATCTCTCTACTTTTCATTTCCATTGTAGTAGGAGTGTTTAATATGAAGTCTATTGTCAAGAAAACACAAAACAAATGATGGTCAGTGCCATGTAAGGCAACACACGTTCACTCTCGTCTTTAAACATCAATGTTCTGGGTACCACCGCTTCCAGCTCTCAACCATAGCAGGTCAGTTACATAAGTCATGGTGAGCAAAACTCACACGAAGCTGTTTGATTTTGTTTGATATTATGAAAGAAGTTCACTTCAGACAATGACCATTTGTTTACCGCTCCATTATTGGTGGTGTTTTGACCTTGTCCGTCACAGTTTGATATGACAATATGCCTTCAGAGTACAGAAACCAAAACTCATTACTGGTACCATGGAGAATGGAGTGACTTTTTTTTTTGTTTGTTTTTTAGGAAAATTTAAAGTCAGATTTTTGTTTTTCTGTGTGTGTCAGTGTTTTATAAGGAAGAGAATTAACTTGTGTATGTATAATTTGTTTTCGTTCTTAATTTAAACAAGTCACCTTGAGGACATCTATGAACAGGAAAAATTTGGTACATTCTCCCCTTTGTGATGATATAATAAGCAAGAGTCAGTATCTTGAAGGAGCATATTATAGAACATCATTTTATAGTGTACTTTTTTTAACCTGTCCAAGTCATTCAGAAATGACAATTGAGTTTCTGATGTATATATTAGTTAGGCTGACATCATCATCCCAACCAAGTCAAATAATGACTTTCCCCCGCTCTATACGTATGCCAGAACAACTCACAGGCATTATAAAAGGCATTATAATGACTTTTCATACTGTTTGAGGACGTGAAGAGCAAAGGTGTTTCATTAACAAGTGTGAAATTGAAAGTGGTTGCCCATCCAACTGTGGAGATCTTTTCACTAAATGTTATAAGTGACGGGAGTCTGATCTAGAGTACTGTTCCTCAGCAAAAAATATGACTGGAGGACTTCATCATGTAACTGCTATTCTTAAGGCTTTTCCTTGGCTGCTTGTTTACTAGAACTGGCTTCAAAATTCTCCTTCTAACTTGTAAAGCAGCGATTAGTTTTTGCTTCTATTTGATCTTTATGATTCTATAAATATTTATATACAGAGTATACTCAATGATTCTAATACTTTAGGTTTCTGAAAATTCAGTGAGCATTTAGTAACACTCCATTTCAGTGGGTGGCTGCTGTGGGTTTCTTTGTTATATTGTCCACTGCTTATTTAATGCTTTCATCAAAAGTAGTTTTCAGATTACAGTAGTATACTTAAGGCTTTAGTTGGTTAACTGACTAGCTTATTTGCTTATTTAGTAGTTAATTTTAGTTAAAGCAACTTTTAAATCAAAATAGTAATAAAAAATGATGCTATATTAGCATTCTTGTAGAATTTTCTTTTTTATTGTTGATGGGTATGTTTTAAATATTTTAAAAGTTGTGTAGTTCGTAATGACTGAGAGAATTTTTAAATCACTTTTTCAAGGAGCATGAGGATAACATAATTTCTTTTTTTTTTAAATTTTAATTTAATTTTAATGAATTTATTAAACTCCGATAACATTCCATACACATAAGTTGAATTTTACAAAAAGAAAAAAAAAAACAAAAGAAAAAGGTTCGAAACAAATCAATCCCCACCCTGAGAAAGAGAGCTAGGCCAGCAGTGTAAGACTTTATGCTAGTAAAGACAAATGAATAGATAGAATAATAAATAAATAAAGATAAATGGAGTAAAAGAGGGGAGAGAACCTGCTTTCTTAATTTAAATGCTTATTCTAAAATGTTATTGATTATATCCTGCCAGGTTTTGAAAAATTTTGTACAGATCCTTTAAGTGCGAATTTGATTTTTTCCCATTTCAAATAGTATAGAATATTAGTTACTCACTGACTTAAAATAGGAGAGTTAGGATTCTTCCAGTTGAGCGAGACAAGTCTGCGTGCCAATAGTGTAGTAAAGGCCATTACAGTTTGTTTGTCCTTCTCCACTTTAAGCCCATCACAATTTCTGATATTACAATATTACAGGACCCAATAGTGACAAACACTGGACAATAATAAATGGTATAAAACCTCCATAAAAAAAGAAAATCTCATATTACTCATATCCCGTAATCCACACATCAAGTCATCCAGTCGTATACTCAGAACGTGCAAAACGCATGTATTTTATGCTGCAGAATTGTTAAATAAATAACTCCAGAAAATGAAAATAGTTTACAAACACATGGGATTTAGCTTTTGAATTGAAGACCAACCTCTCTCCCCATCATGGTTGCCACAAGGCCCAAGTTTCAAATTTATATACAATACAAAGAAAAGTATTGAAATTTGATGCCATTGTCGATACCCAATAAAGTATATAATGTAACTCAATAAAACATTAATTTAAATAGACAGCGGTTATGTATCCTTTAGAACCTTTACACTGATGAAAACAAATGGCAGTTTTAGCCCTTAAATCATGGGTGTAAATAACTACAGTTGCAGTCAATAACCGTGGCTTTTACCTTAATGTACATTTTGGCCCATCCCAAAAACTACAGGTCCCATCCACCCACAGACATCGAGTTGTATAAGCAGGTTTGAGTTTTGAGCAGGTTTCTCCAGCTGTAGGAGGAAACTGCAACAAAACTGGGCTGTCATCAGAGTGAAAAAACCGTCAAATCACAATCATTGCTGTGCTGAGCAGTGTTTAAACCTCAGAAGAAAATGCACCCTGCTGCTGCATTCATGCAGACCCCATCCATGAAGCAGCTGCCACAGCCAGCCTAATCCAATCTAGTTTCATTTTAGTCACTGCCTCACAGTTCAATTTCTGATGTAATACACCAAATATATGAACGCCCAGAGAAGCAGCCCCACTGTCTGTGCAATTGAGCACTGAGGCATTATAGTGCCTTACATCATAAAGTTAATGTAATGAAATATATTTTTAAGATCACACATAAATGAAAGTAACGAGATATAACAGCACACTTCGCGGCAAGGGCTTCAAATTCGAGGGAGTGACGGAGACTCAGCACTAAAGAATGTTGACCCTGAGTGAACATCACAGAATAAAACTGGCCTGCAGGTAATAAATAAATAAATACATAATTGCAGACTCCTGTCTTAATGCATTAAATGTTTAACTGACTACAAAAACACATCTTAACCTGTTAAAAAATGATTTTTGTAACCTACGAGGCTCAACTGCCAAAAGTCAAAGCAATGCAAAGTGCGTTCATAACCTAGGCTGTAGAATCGATACCATGAAAAATAGGCATTGAAACAATTTGTGAAATGTTACAATCGATACTTAATGATATTTAGACACTTTTGACAGCAACTAGTTTTATCCATTTTAATTGGGTGTGCAAAACTGTATCATATAAACACAGTAATTGAGAGTTACGCACTCACTGCAATTTTAAAATAATAAAATCCAGTGCAGCTAATCTTTTATATATAATACGCTACCGTGGCTGTTCATTTGTCTGTCCAGGATTTAAATCACCTGTCGCTTGCAAACCGTTTGACCTATTGACATGAAATTTTGTTCTCATGTACTACGTGACGTCTGCTATTCGCTTTTGGGGTGATGATTGACCTCCAAGGTAATTCCTATTTTAATTTTATTTTATTGTAATATCAACTCTCAGTAGCGGCCAGCAGGGTGGCCGTGCAGCACATGTGTATGGGTGCCGTTCTCAGCCCTACCACCTTTGCCATCACTTCCCCTACCTCGTCATATCTTAAATCATTCTTGAGGCAGATTGAATTCTTGAGTGCCAGTTAACTGAAAAATTAAAGAAAACGTACTAAGTAATTGCAACACAAAGACTGACTTAATCAGTTTTAACGCAAAAAGATGCCGACGAAAGAAGAGAAGCAGCGGGCCGCTAGGGTGGAGAAAAGAAGAGCTGCTCAGGAAGCAGCAAGCGCATCAACCTCTGAGCAGACAAATGATAACAGAGACAGAGAAAGAGGATGAAAACTAGGAATGCTCAAGTCAAGTGGATTCACTGCACGTTATCGTGCAGTGTGCCATTACTGTATTATATAATTAAGATCTTAATAGCAAAAATCTCATTTATGACACAGAAGGACAAAGCTCTTCCTAAAACAACCACTCCCAGCAACTCTCTGGTGTTGTTTTGGGTAATAATTTATGATAAGACCCCAGATGCCAAATCCAAAACTATCTAAATTTCCCTTTGAAGTAACTTGATCCTCTGGGCCCTCACATAGAAGAAAATTGTGTGAAAAGAAACAGATGCCAACTGCCTACCTTCTGTTGCCTAATTAAATAGGAAGCCCCCAAAAAGACATGACCTTATAATGACTGCCATAACCCTTCCGCCACTCCCTAAGACTCTTCTGTTTTTAGGTGGGGATCTGCTACCCAGCAATTAGCGTTCCCTTATTGTAATATTTAGGGAGCAATAGTACATGGTTCTGCTCTGAAAGTTTACTTTGGATAAAAGCCTCATTGAAATGAATGAACAGTAGCCTATACTGTTAAGATGTAATTGCATCGTCCATGTTTTTTTTTTCCAGCTGTATTTGATGTTTTTTAGTCTATGGAAATTGAGCAGTTTTCTTTAATGCAAAATACTGAAATTAAATTCACTTTCCAGTAAAAAAAAAATGTACCGTGTATCTTGTTTTACTTTTTTTAGTCTCTTTCCTTGCAATCACTCTCTTTCAGACAGTAATTAGCAGCAATTGTGGCCATGAATGTCATCTTGGCTTGAATGATGTGCGCATTTGTAATGAAGGCCTCTTGACACTTTGTGTTTGGTATAACATAAAACAGTACTGAACACAGGTTTTCAGTAGCCTGGCTTGTTATGTCTTTACAATTTACCTTTAAAGTATCAGCTTCTTTTGTGTCATACGTGATTAGCGAGTTAAAATAAAAAAGAAATTGTTTAGTTTGCCTATGTGGTCAAATGGTTTTTTTTTCTGTATTTTGCTTTCCTTTGTACAGTACATGTTTTATTTGCATAGGTAAGCCTGTATTGCATACAATCAAGTCATTTTTCTTTTTCCTAATTTCACATTTTTCCACATTCAATTCCAAGGAAGATTCCACTTGATATATTTTCAGTATTAAACGAGTTGTTAATCTTGGCCTGACACTTGAGATTTGAATGGAGTTGAAAGATCCCACAAAGAAAGGAAGCAGTCCAGGCAGAGAAGCGAGTCTTCTTGTAACTGGCCTGATTGGGGATTTTTTTTTTTTCCTGGAGATGCATTCTTAATTAATTCTTTATTTATTTATTTGTCACATACATATTTATACAGGACAACACGCAGTGAAATGCATCTTTTTGCATACCCCTTGGGGTCAGAGCGCAGGGTCAGCCATTGTACAGCGCCCCTGGAGCATTTGAAGGTTAAGGGCCTTGCTCAAGAGCCCAGCAAAGTAGCATCTCTTTTGGCAGTGACAGGGATTCGAACCGGCAACCTTTGGGATGCCATCGCAGATCCTTAGCCTCAGAGCCACCACTCCGCCAGTCTGGCGTCTGATTGCTAGGCAAGAGTTGTCTTGTGTGGCTTGCCAAAGTGGACTATTGCATTACTATATAAAATATATATTTGACAGTTGTGATTTTAGGGGCTGCAACCCATTTGAAAATGCATGGCAGCCTATCTCACCTATGCCAGCAGAGTGCAGCAGAAACACTTAGAGACAAATTATAAGAAGAAGATTTATTTTTGTGTCACATTTTATAATAATAGTAGTGGTGCATATAATAATAATGGTGCTTTCAGTACCATCCAGGCTTTCCTATTAAAGCTTAAGTTCAGAGCTATGTAAGTAGATGAGCCTATTACATCATGAATAACGAACTATCTGTCTGCCAGACCACAGTCTATGGGACTCCAGGACTGTGTGAGCAACACTGGAAAACCACAAGAAACATTACTGCCTCCTTGTCTCTTCTCTCCGTTCACCTCCGACTAAAAATGTAACACCCGGTCAAGTCAGTTGCAGAAATTCTAAGATGATTCTGCACTTATGGAACGTATTGATAAAACGGAGGAGACAGAGGAGAGGAGTCAGATGAGAGAACCTTGAAAACTGTCTTCATCTCAACATCAACAAAACCAAGGAACTGCTTATTGACTGTTATCACATCAAAGAGCCTGGTCACTATTCTAGGAATGGATGTAAAGGTGGTGCATTGCTACAAGTAAATGGGAGTCCTCATCATTGACAGGCTGGATTGGTCTTGTAACACAGAGGAACTGTATGACAAAGGGCAGAGCACACTCCTTCTTTGGAACTGCATTCCTGTAATGTGGGTGGTGACATCCGTTACATGTTCCATAATTCTGTGATAACCAGTGTGGTGTGCTGGGCTGGTAACATCACTTCAAGAGTGGCTGAACGAATCAACAAGCTAATTAGAAGGGCAATCTCAATTATAGGATGCACTCTGGACCACCTGGAGGTTTTAGAGAAGGAGAGCATGAAGACAAAACTGAGTGCCATTATGAACAAAGCTGCACCTCCTCTCTGTGACACACTGAGGACTTTCAGCCAGCAAATTATTTCGCAAAAGCATGTCAAGAAACACAACTGGGGGTACTTTATACCAACAGCAAGATTGACTGCATAATGCCCGACTGTGACTGCCAAGTCACATGTTTTCTTAAGAGTCATTCTGGGGTGTGTGCTATTTATTTATTTGTTGGTTTGCTTATTGAATTCTTGTTATAAATTTGCCCTTGGGGAATAAAGCTCTGTCTGTATATCTGTCTGTCTGCCTTTCTGTAGCTAAACAGTTATATAAAGCAAGTAAAAGCTATGTTATTTTTAGCAGTAGATGATCTTAATATCCACCTTAATAACAAAATTTACATTCAGTTGGCCAGGTAGGACAGAATAATAAAAATGCCAGTTGGCGAGACGTTGGCATAAGTTAACTCTGTTAAGACTACCCAGAACCTTCAGGGCATTCCACAGTCTATGAATGTGTCACCATTTACATAATACTCTTGTCTTCATTTTCTAAGCTGCTCAGGTGGCTGCAGCATCCTTAGACTGGGGGTAGTGGTATTTCTTAAGTGATCAAGAATGCCAGTTTAAAGAGGTTTTTTTTTTTTTGTTTTTTTTTTTTTGAAGTGTTCAACTGGCCTGGCATACCTCTGGATTTTTGGTGCTTAGAAACCAAAGGCCACTTCACCAGTTCTTTTATGCTTCACTCATGGAATACTGAGCAAACTGGAGTTAGCAGATCTAAAATTACAACTGGGAATGTACAGGGACAAGCAATCCATAATATAAGAAGCTGCTAGATTGTTTAGAGCCTTATACAATTAAAAGTATTTTAAAGAACACAGGAAGCCAGTGTAATGATGCTGTGACTGGTGAAGTATTCTGAGATCTTGTCTTTTTAGCTAAAATTCTTGCTGGTGCATTTTAGATTTCTAGCAGCAGACTTGTATGTCTTGGTATTGCTTTGCAATAATCTAGATGGCTAAAGAGAAAAGAATGCATTAACTTTTCAGCATCTTGCACTGATATTAAAGATCTAAGTTGTGTTATGCTTCTTAAGTGAAAGAATGCAGGGTTAGACATCTTCTAAATGTGTAACTTGAAGTTTATCTCTAAATCTAAAATGAGGCTTGGATTCTTTGCTTCTGGCCTTTTTTTGTAAAGCCAGAGGGCCTAGTTTATTTAAATGGTCCTGCTTTTTTGTTTGCTGCCAATAACTAACGTTCCTGTTTTTTTTTTTCCCATGTTAACTTTAAAGATATTATTATTACTAGGGCAGTCAAGAAATATTTAGAGAACTACAGGCTGCTGAGATAAAAAATCTTCATATTCTGTTGTTTAAATATTATTAGATTAACTTTATTAAAGTTTAAAGGGAAGCCATAAGTTAAGTGTGCAATGGGACTAGTGGCCATCATTGGAAACTTTGGCTTGGTATGACGAGGCATGCATGAGTCTGTATGCTGAAAAAGTTAAAGGGCAGCTCTGACCAGCAATTGACATTCATATGCAGAGGGTGAAAAGATGAATGATAAATATGGACGAGTAGCCGATGCCTGTGGAGGGTGCCTCATTTAAGCATACTGCATGTCCATATAATCCATCCATCCATCCATTATCCAACCTGCTATATCCTAAAACAGAGTAACGGGAGTCTGCTGGAGCCAATCCCAGCCAACACACTGGTGCCAATCCCAGCAAACACAGAGCGCAAGGCAGGAACAAACCCCGGGCAGGGCGCCAGTCCACTGCAGGGCACACACACACACCAAGGACAATTTAGGATCGCCAATGTACCTAACCTGCATGTCTTTGGACTGTGGGAGGAAACCCACGCAGACACGGGGAGAACATGCAAACTCCACGCAGGGAGGACCCCAGAAGCAAACCCAGGCCTCCGTACTGCGAGGCAGCAGCGCTACTACAGCGCCACTGTGCTGCCTGTCTATATAATTCTATTAAAAAACACAGATACTGTATATGATGTTTGTATAATGATACATTGAGTATTTGTGTCTATAGCTGTAACTTGGAAGTGAATGTTGTCTTATGCTTATATATGTCAATGTTTATTTTGATGATGGTGTGTATTTACATTTGAATGAATAATAATTCATTACATTTATATAGCACTTTATGTAACTAATGTGTAATTATATTTGTCATGGGTAAATATACTGTATATATTAACATTGTAGTTTTGCTATCCCATATGGTTCAGTGTGTGTATTTCCAAAAACATGTGATTATTTTTGCCTGCTTCAGTAGACCATTTTCTTTTTTGGAACATCTAGCTACTGTATGTGACAAAGTGGTTGGGTAAGAAAGCGTGAAAGAAAGCTTTTTTTTTTTTTTTTTTTTTTTTTTTTTTTTTTTTTTTTTTGATGAAACGTTGATGAAATACAAATGAATTGAGGAAAAACGAAATAGTCTAAACCCATCTGGGATTTCCTTTCCTCAGACTGTTCTTCTGTTTGAAGAGATTTAGCTTCTTTCCTTTTATGTTTCTCTCCGTATTTACCATTTCTTTGGTCCCTCACTTCATGGCACCACTTTCTTAAAGTATATGATTTTTTTTTTCTTTTCCTTTAGTTTGTTCTTTCATCAAGTAGATGTTGTCTTTTATTCGCTTCGGTTTTTTAGTGAACAAGTGATTCTACTTTTATTCCCAGGGTGGTGTAGGTTGTAAAGTTCTCGGACATGACTAGTCAACATACACGTCTGATTGGAGTGCAAAATCCTTATTAGAGTTGTAGGAGTGCTGTCACCCTGTTTAAAGGCCAACCTTCAATAGACCTCTGTTAAAGAGAAAAAAAAATGGAAATACTTGATTTTGGGTATCGCTTTTGATTCAGAAGTATGTTTAAAACAAGTGGAAGTATTTACAGGTGACAACAGTATTAGCAAACATTTGTAAATTCATCAGCATTTTGTAAGTCAAAATTTTATTTGTCACATTTAATTACAGTGTCCTCCATAATGTTTTGGTCAAACGCACATTTTTCCTTGATTTTCCCCCCCCGAGCCGGGGTTCACAGTTTAAAATTACAAATTAGACAATTCAGATGGGATTAAAGTGCACATTGCTGACTTACATTTAAGGGTATTTGCATAGATTTCGGTCACACCATGTAAAAATGACAACACCTTTTCTATGTGCTTTTTGATGTTATGTTTAAGTAACATGTAGAGTAGAAAAGAACCGAGTGTAATTTCTAATTTATTTTGTTTGTTACAAGTAGTACATTGTTTTTATTTTCATGATTGATTAATATTGACATTTCCCCTCCAATGATATTAGGTAAACCTCCGGGGGTTATGCTCAGCCATTTTATTTGCTTAATGAAATAAATATTGACAGTCTCTTTTTATTAAAAGAACAACAATAACAATAAAGTAATGTATAACCCTCTGCCCCGTCCTCTTTATTCTTGACACGTGTATGTATTAGTGTCGAAATAAGCGTTCTACCCTTGGTAATACTCTACAATAATATCTACATTGAATTAATTCCTGTTATAGTCGCAGCTTGCCAGACACCATGTCCTTTGTCTTAGTGTGAAATTATTCACACTTTTAAAGTGATGCGTTCAATTTTCAAAATTTATCAAGTTTACATTTGTTGAAATTAACTATGAAACTGTGACTCCACAAAGAATGTGACTCCTTAGGTTGCTGCTGAATAATATATTGGCTTATGTGAACAAATTAGCAGCTTGGACACGTATCTTGCCAAATAAACCTGATTTACTGAGTGATATCCTCATTTGTAAAATTTCTTATTTTTTTGTTTAGCCAGAAGATCCAAAATAATTACAGTACAAAGAAACAAAAGAACATTATTCAAATGTAGTTTAAACTTTTTTTTGCCTTTTAGGTAACTGCGAGGTCACTGCCAGTAGTGCATTCTGATGAACGTCTCCAGCCTTTGCTTAATCATCTCAGGTGAGACGTGCCCTTTTCTTTTTCTTTCAAGAAGAAATTTTGTTTGTATCAGCAATAACTGCCAATAGCTTAACGTTTATTTACCCAGCTTGCCCGTATGACACCACAATTCTCTCTTTCCATATTTCTCAGTCCCATTTTTCATCCATATCTTCTACCATTGCCATATTGGCTGGGTCCCCTCCTGCTACATCACAGGGCACATCATTATATTCTGCATTTTGCTCAACATATCCAAAACTCCTCATCATATTTCTATTTATCAGTGTGACATAATGTTTTCATACCAGCTTGTTTTCTGAATGTTTTCCTTCTTTTGCTCTTCCCAGTGAAACTCTTTGTGTTTTCCTGATTTTGCTCATTCCTGCTTCGCTTCATTTTTCCATTCATCCATTTCTTCTCACTGCAAGATGCCAAACTACACAGCTCCTTACATATTTTCATGAAATTTTTCGTTTCGTTTCAAAAAGGGTCCTTTTACCCAGCCTTAAAATGCAACTTCAGTATCCCCAGGATGACCCGAACAGATTATTTCTGGCCCTAAATGCAGATATATTTAGATTGTACAGTGTTGCTGGTTCTATGAGACTCTCTTCGCATCCTGGAGTCTGGATGTATTCTTACTAGTATTCATCTAGTTTTTAAGGAAAACAAAGGATAATAAATTCAGACGTGAGCATCAGTAGCCGTTGTGCCCTAGGGACCAAGTCACTCGTACTATTTTATAACATTTCAGTAATTATTTACTGCTCTGATACTGATCTTTCTCTTCATACGATAGCAATTGGCAAGAAGAATTCATAATTCATAAATTCACAGTATTACACTATTTGAGGGTTCCACTAGAGTGCCTCTTTTTCTTCCACAATTTGGCTCAAAAACTAATCGGCACATCGTTATCTCATAACAGGCTTAGGTTTCGAGTTTCGACACACACCCATCATTGAGATATTAATGTTTTCTTTATCAGGGGACCCTAAAACGTTGAGATCTGTCGAAATCCAGCGATCGAAATTTCTAGACCGAATCTAGACCTTTCACTCCTCCCCCATAGATGATAGGTTATGGTAAGGAAGGGCGCAAAGCAATGATACTAACTCATTTTGTTGTTTTTGAGTGTTTAATGGAGGAGTATTTGACAAATAAATAAATGTATTGTGAAATGTAACAATGGTATGTGAGCCAAAGTAATTACGCTTGTCATGAATTATTTCTTTTTCTTGCTTATTTCTTTATACAGTTATTTCTTTATTGACACTGCATGCAACATAAAACGTTCCTTGTCATAAAAACTATCATATTAACCCTTCAAAGTTCCAATGGTGGGCTCTAGTGGGTACAGTTTTTGATTTGTGAATTGCTTTTTTTTTTTTTTTTAATTCTTATTATTTCTAAGTAGGTGAATATCTCTGTTATTGTTTATTTTTAATTTTAACTGTTGTTAAAGCCTAGTGACTTTCCCAAGCTTGGCTTAAAATGTCCATACTAAATGTTAATTATCCTTGCCTAGGCATAGTTTCCCCTTTTTCCCTTTTATCTTGTATAAGAAAATGTGACATAATCTTGAAATATCATGTATGACGTAACTGAAAGCACTTTGAGCTTCTGTTTGTATGAAAATGTGCTATATAAATAAATGTTGTTGTTGTTGAAAACAAGGGGTTGGGTTCCTAAGATTTTCTGAAATTATAATACAGTCAAATCAAATTCATTCAGAACTCCAGTAAGAGTTTTGGTTCACAATGATGTCAAAGATCTTGTTGAACTAATGTAGCCGGTTCTCACAGTAATTCTGGGCAAATTTTTCTTGCACTCTTATTCACCATTGACGTGTATAGTGTATGAATAATAGCAACATTGCAAACAAACTCACCGGCCAGCTGATCAGCAGAACGAGCCTCTGCTGGAGACAGGTAGGGAGATCTGTGTATTCGGCTCCTTCGGCCCCCTTCATTAGCGCATAGCGAAGGGGAGCCGACGGAGCTGAGAACACACCAGATGATTTTTCAGGCGTTTGACGCGTGATGACTCGTTGAACGGCCGAAAAATCGGCAGTGCATCTGTAAATGTATGGGGGGCTTTAGGCTAGGTTCACAGTTCCCTGTAACAGTGGAACACGACACAATGGAAAGCGGTGCCGCACCTTACCTGTGCATTACATCCCATATAGTGACGCATACAGTCAATGAAAAGCATGCTTCATGGTTACTTGACGTGTTCGTTTTGTGGTAACATTATGCACTGCATGCATTCGGCTTTATTCTTACAGCAGAGAAGTAGTTCATTATGACTGTTTGTGAATTGGGACATTTCAACTTACTTTTTTAATTCCCATTTAAATTTAGTAGGAGTAGGAGTCGGTTAACTTTTTGCCGACTCCGACTCCAGGTACCCAAAATTGTCTCCGACTCCACAGCCCTGCTAGTAAAGACTAATACAACAAAAGAATCGGCCTTAACTAACAGTTACATACTGATTACCCTGAGTGCAAAAGGATGTCCAAGAAATTTAATTCTCATTCATTTTCAGCTTTGTCTCAGTTCAGTCTGAAACTTGCTTAAGGAATTGTGCTGGGCTCCCTTGGTATACATAAAGAACTTTCAAGTCATCCAGACCCTCAACTGATAATTTAATAAAGACAAAAAAAATCCTTGTCAATAACCACTATTTTGCTCTGCTGCTGCCTAAGGTGGTGTGGTTTACTGATACTGAGGAAGTATATCAAAACCCAATTTTTAAGATAGTACAGTACTAACATTTCTTTAATTTCTGTACTGGAAGTAAATGGTAATTTTATTTCACCTAATGTTCAGTTATTTAGTAGCGTGATTCAATTTCTAATCACTCCCACCTCTCCACTCTTCAATAAAATATGTGTAACATCTAGCTCAATTCACCAAGGAGTAAAAGTCTGAATGAATATATACTGTACATTAATTTAAATGCTCTTGAGACTCCAAGGTGGGACGCTCCTTGTGTTCTTTTCCAGAGTGAGGTAAAGCAGGTAGTTGTGCGATTGTACAATGGAGAAGGGAGGCTGCTGTGATCCTGAGTATGAGGAGTTATCCATTATTTACTTCAGTACTGAACTGGTACGAAAAACTGAGCCCTGAAAGCTGCTATCGATGCCAAAGACAGAGTACTGAGCCAACACTACAAAACCACTAGAGCCAGATCTCATCTCTCTTGTTTTACCAGTCAATAAGCTCTTGTATGTTGATGGGTGAAAGTGACAGTTTTCATTTCACAGTATATTTCATGTTGCGTGTGGTGTCACTGAAAGAAATCAATGAACAAATAAATAAATACAAAAAGAAAAAAGTAACAAAATGCAGTACACATATTTCATGACATGTTTATGCTCAACTTTCATTTTGTTTATTTTTATCGTATTTACAATAAATTTATTCATTTGCATATTTAAAAGTTTCAGAAATATTGCTATGCACAGTTTGACCCACATTGTACACACGCAGTGACTTCTAATATTGTCTTATATTTAACAAAAACACATCTTACCCTTTGAAGCTGCTTTCGTTGCATAATATGTCATGGGTTAGATGGCAGAGAAGATTAAGCAGGCTTAATTAACTGTCTTTTTAAATGTCTGGGCTCCTCGTGGACTGTGTTTAAGCAGAAGCAATTAAGATTTTAAAGCTTTGACAGTGTGCGGAGTGATCTTGTCATTTTTACTATAAATTTTCCAAACCTTCTACTGCTTCACTGTTTCTGTCCATTCAGTATTTGCAGAATACTGTACAGTATTTGTGCCTTGTGAAAGGTCAAAGCCCAGAAGTAGTTTTTCAGTATCATATACAGATGTGAGATCACATGTGTGGCCTGACACTGGAATAAGAATCTTGAGCATAGATAGCATCACTGTAGTTAGGCTTCTTTTTAATTATAGTCATTTAAAATTGTTATCTATGTACTCTTAATGTAATTATTATTGCTACAATGAGAAAAATGTAACCACTGTTAAGTGTGTACTTGTAAATTGCTATGCTTTAAAAGTAGTACAGTAGTCTTTTCCAGCTTTCACATTATGCATAACTCGGGTTTAATCAGGCATGTATAATATGGCCTAGTTGGTAGGGATTTGATCTGAAAGCCACAGTGTTACAGGTTAACCTCCACCATTGACCCACTGTGAGAGGTGGCATGAATCACTGCAGTTGTCAGTGTGCACATTTTACATTCACAGTTAAGAGAAGTAAATGTTCCCTACATTTTATTTTTGAATCTTTGAGTATTTTAAACTTTTAATGCAACCAGATCTTTATATAAAGTGTAATCTCTCTCTCACTATATATATTTATTTATATATATATATATATATATTTATATTTATATATATATATATATATATATATATATATATATTTTTTTTATATATATTGTGGTCCCCGGCCGGGGCTGGAGCCCGGCGGGGACGCCCAGGAGGACGTGAGGAGGGCTTGTGCCTCCTCCAGACCGCGAGGGGGCGTCCATCCTGGTTCTGTTGGGGACCACGGGTCGAGGGCATGGAAGCCCTACCCTGTAGGGGCCCGTGGTCACCGCCAGGCGGCGCCCCGATGCCGGTTTATCCCATCTGGTCCTCGGCCGGGGCTGGAGCCCGGTCGGGACGCCTTGGAGGACCGGAGGAGGGCGTGTGCCTCCTCCAGACCGAGTGGGGGCGTCCGTCCTGGTTATGCAGGGGGCCTCGGGTACAGGGCTTGGAAGCCCAGCCCTGTAGGGACCCGTGGCCACCGCCAGGCGGCGCCCCAGTGCCTAATTATCCCAGGAGCCCGGCACTTCCGCCACACCAGGAAGTGCCGGGGGGAAGACGACCGGGGATACACGGACGGCTTCCGGGTGCGCGGCCGGCACTTCCGCCACACAGGGGTGTGGCCAACATCAAGTGCCGGGAAGCAGCTGGAGCTCATCCGGGTCCCCATAAAAGGGGCCGCCTCTCTCCAGTCAGGTGGTGGAAGTCGGGAGGCAGCAGACTGAGCTGGAGAGAGAGGACGGAAGGCGGCCAGGAAGGCACAAAGACTGTGGGCCCTGGACTTTGGGGAAATCGGTGCTGGAGGCACTGGGGTTCGTGAGTGCACAGGACTTGTAAATATTGTACATAATAAACAGTGTGTGGTGAAACCATGTTGTCCGTCTGTCTGTGCCGGGGCCAGCGTTCACAATATATATATTTATATATGTATATATAGATATATAGATAGATATAGATATATTTATTGTGAATGGCGCTATATAGGCACCCGACACATAAATATATAGATATAGATATATAGATTTAGTCTTAGATTTCATTTACATAATCTTAGAGAGTCGGGGGCAGTCATGGAGTACTCGTGTGACCACCAGTTGTTTAGTGTGGCATACCCAGCCATTCACTCTAACTAGTTTGTGACTCGCCCAGAGGAAATCAGACAGGTTTGATTTTGTCTTAAGTCGTAGAAATGGCATTGTGCACATGAAAGCTGACAACCAACGAATGCTTATGTTGACGTACATGTAGGAACATGGGTGTTTTGAACCTCACAAACAGAACAGCAGCTCATCTGTCTGATGTCTTGTGTTTGTAAATACCTGTAAACTGTTTGCACAGAGGATGATTGGGTGAGGTTGTTCACCAAATTTGAGGTTGAAGGAACAACACCCAGAAGAAGCCCAGAGATGATGTGATTGGGGGTGGTATTGGGTGATATGAACTGAATGAGCATCACCCCAAAAGAATGCCCACAACCTCTGAGTATGAAGGAAAAGGTTTTGGGAGGCAGCTGGGTAAATCCCTATTATGCCTGTTCTACTAGTGAAAATCTAATACTGTCATAATTATAGGAAAAGCTAGACAAGAGCTACCAGTCTTATAGTATTCTACAGTAGAAATGCAGGTTAAGAGCGCTGAGGAACAATTGACATTGATTTAACTTTTTCTGCAAATGGCAACTACTTTCAACATATGACTGAATTAAGGTAAAGTTTAAAGGGAAGTGGGGTCTTAATCTTAAAATATTAATCAAATGCACAATATGATTATGCTTTACCTGTACTGGATATAAAATTGTATTCATTGTGTTTTTCAAAGACTGTAAAAAAAAGTCTTTTTTTTTTTTTTTTTTTTTTTAATAAGTAAATCAACACCACTGTAACTGGTTTAGTAGTCATTAGAACATTTCAGAACGTTATGGCGAGTAAGAAATAGTGGTATCTTACACATCTGTTATGGTTGCATCAAATCAGAGGGAAATTACTTTCGTGGAATACTTGTATTGATGTGTGTCATTATAAATCTCTCAAAGTACTTCATTGTGACTGATATAAGTGTATTCTGAGTTGTAGTTCTCAAGAGAAAGGAACAGAGACATATGACCTAATTGGACAAGCGTCTTTCATAGCTGTCTACCAATAATGAAGACTGTCAGTACTTCCAGTTGACCTGGAAACAAGCGGGCTTTGTTTATTTATGTATTTATTTTTGTCTTCTTGAAAACAGAAAGATTAAAGTTGGAAATAGTGACTGATGTTTTGGGGTTGGCAGTTTTTAAATGTTTTGCCAAATAATTAATTCTTTCCTGCCTCATCTCTTTCTGAAGTGAATTATAAATGCATGCCCAAACAGATGGTAAAGACTTCTGCACATAATGGCACAAACACGTTTAACTTGAAACTTACATCACAACCTTTTCTCCATCTGAGGATTCCATGTTGAGTTGAAAAATCTGTCCACTTGTGTGGCAGATTCAGGTACTACATGTCTACAGTTGTTATGCAACAGATACAATAATCACAAATGTCCAATTGAAGGATTACCCTTCCTCTGAATTTGTCTGATTTATTATCCCATGACTCAACCTTAGTTCTAAGGAAGCTAGCAAGTGGAGGCTGTAGCACTTCGTCTTCTTCCAGAGGCTGCCTCTCCTGTGCTGTGTGCTTAAAGGCTGTATGTCACATTACACTAGCGATTTTCAGTCGTAGACTTCATTTACAGCTGCATCTCAATAAATCAGAATATCATCGAAAAGTTAATTTATTTCTGTAATTCAATTAAAAAAGTGAAACTCCTATATTATAGAGATTCATTATACACAGAGTGGCATATTTCAAGCATTTATTTCTTTTCATTTTGCTGATTATGGCCTACAGGTAATGAAAACTCAAAATACAGTATCTCAGAAAATTAGAATATTACATAAGACCAATAAAATTAAACTATTTTTAATATAGAAATGTTGGCCTACTGAAAAGTATGTCCATGTACGCACTCAATATTATTGTTTTTTATCAGTATGCTGCTGTTGGAGTATATGAATTTCCCCTTGGGATTAATAAAGTATCTATCTATCCTATCTATCTATCTATCTATTATATAGTGCCTTTCATTTCTATCTATCTGTCTATCTATTATATAGTGCCTTTCATTTCTATCTATCTGTCTATCTATTATATAGTGCCTTCCATATCTATCTATCTATCTATTTATTATATAGTGCCTTTCACTCTATCTATCTATCTATCTATCTATCTATCTATCTATCTATCTATCTATCTATCTATCTATCTATCTATTATATAATGCCTTTCTATCTATATATTATATAGTGCCTTTCACTCTATCTATCTACCTACCTACTTACTTACCTACCTACTTAGGGCTCCTTTTGCATAAATTACTTCATCAATGCACCATGGCATGGAGGTGATCAGCCTGTGGCACTGCTAAGGTGTTATGGAAGCCCAGGGTGCCTTGATAGCGGCCTTCAGCTGATCTGCATTTTTGCTCTGGTGTCTCTCATCTTCCTCTTGACAGTACCCTATAGAGTCTCTGTGGGGTTTGGGTCAGGCAAATTTGCTGGCCAATCTAGCCCAGTGATGCACACCATAGTCACTAAACCAGGTATTGGTACTTTGGCAGTCTGGGCAGGTGTCGAGTCCTGCTGGAAAATGAAATCAGTATCTCCATGAAACTTGTCAGCAGAGGGAAGCATGAAGTGCTGTAAAATTTCTTGGTAGACTGCTGCACTGACTTTGGACTTGATAAAACACAGTGGACCAACACCAGCAGATGACATGGCTCCCCAAATCATCACTGACTGTGGAAACTTCTCACTGGACCACAAACAACTTGGCTTCTGTGCCTCTCCACTCTTCTTCCAGACTCTGGCGCCTCAATTTCCAAATGAAATGCAAAATTGATTTTCATCTGAAAAGAGGACATTGGACCACTGAGCAACAGTCCAGTCCGTTTTCTTCTTAATCCAGGTAAGACACTTCTGACATTGTCCCTGGTTCAGGAGTGGCTTGACACAAGGAATGCGACAGTTGTAGCCCTCATCCCACATACTTTTGCTCCACATTGATTCTCAATCCTCTCAAGGCTGCGGTTATCCCTGTTACTTATGCACCTTTTTCTGCTGTCACATTTTTTCCTTCCACTCAACGATCCATTAATATGCTTGCTTGGATGCAGCACTCTGAACAGCCAGCTTTTTTCGCAGTGACCTTTTGTGGCTTGTGGAGGGTGTCAGTGACTGTCTTCTGGACAACTGTCAAGTCAGCAGTCTGATTGTGTGGCCTACTGAACCAGACTGAGAGACCACTTCAAGGCCCAGGACCCCTTTGCAGGTGTTTTGGGTTAATTAGCTGAGTGGAGTGGGACACCTTGGGTCTACAATATTGACATTTTTCTCAATGTTCTAATTTTCTGACATACCGAATTTTGAGTTTTCATTACCTGTAGGCCATAGTCAGCAAAATGAAAAGAAGTAAATGCTTGAAATATATCACTCTGTGTGTAATGAATCTATATAATATGAGTTTCACTTTTTGAATTGAATTACTGAAATACAAACCGGATTCCAAAAAAGTTGGGACACTATACAAATCGTGAATAAAAACTGAATGCAATGATGTGGAAATGCCAACTTCTAATATTTTATTCAGAATAAAACATAAATCACGGAACAAAAGTTTAAACTGAGAAAATGTATAATTTTAAGGGAAAAATATGTTGATTCAGAATTTCATGGTGTCAACAAATCCCAGAAAAGTTGGGACAAGGCCTTTTTCACCACTATGTGGCATCTCCCCTTCTTCTTACAACACTCAACAGACGTCTGGGGACCGAGGAGACCAGTTTCTCAAGTTTAGAAATAGGAATGCTCTCCCATTCTTGTCTAATACAGGCCTCTAACTGTTCAATCGTCTTGGGCCTTCTTTGTCGCACCTTCCTCTTTATGATGCGGCAAATGTTCTCTATAGGTGAAAGATCTGGACTGCAGACTGGCCATTTCAGTACCCGGATCCTTCTCCTACGCAGCCATGATGTTGTGATTGATGCAGAATGTGGTCTGGCATTATCTTGTTGAAAAATGCAGGGTCTTCCCTGAAAGAGATGACGTCTGGATGGGAGCATATGTTGTTCTAGAACCTGGATATATTTTTCTGCATTGATGGTGCCTTTCCAGACATGCAAGCTGCCCATGCCACACGCACTCATGCAACCCCATACCATCAGAGATGCAGGCTTCTGAACTGAGAGTTGATAACAACTTGGGTTGTCCTTGTCCTCTTTGGTCCGGATGACATGGCGTCCCAGATTTCCAAAAAGAACTTCGAATCGTGACTCGTCTGACCACAGAACAGTCTTCCATTTTGCCACACTCCATTTTAAATGATCCCTGGCCCAGAGACAACGCCTGAGCTTGTGGATCTTGATTAGAAATGGCTTCTTCTTTGCACTGTAGAGTTTCAGCTGGCAACGGCGGATGGCACGGTGGATTGTGTTCACTGACAATGGTTTCTGGAAGTATTCCTGAGCCCATTCTGTGATTTCCTTTACAGTAGCATTCCTGTTTGTGGTGCAGTGTCTTTTAAGGGCCCGGAGATCACGGGCATCCAGTATGGTTTTACGGCCTTGACCCTTACGCACAGAGATTGTTCCAGATTCTCTGAACCTTCGGATGATGTTATGCACAGTTGATGATGATAGATGCAAAGTCTTTGCAATTTTTCGCTGGGTAACACCTTTCTGATATTGCTCCACTATCTTTCTGCGCAACATTGTGGGAATTGGTGATCTTCTACCCATCTTGGCTTCTGAGAGACACTGCCACTCTGAGAAGCTCTTTTTATACCCAATCATGTTGCCAATTGACCTAATTAGTGTTTATTGGTCTTCCAGCTCTTCATTATGCTCAAATTTACTTTTTCCAGCCTCTTATTGCTCCTTGTCCCAACTTTTTTGGGTTTTGTTGACACCGTGAAATTTTGAATCAACATATTTTTCCTTTAAAATGATACATTTACTCGGATTAAACGTTTGATCTGTCATCTACGTTCTATTACAAATAAAATATTGACATTTGCCATCTCCACATCATTGCATTCAGTTTTTATTCACAATTTGTTTAGTGTCCCAACTTTTTTGGAACCTGGTTTGTAAATTAACTTTTCGAATGATATTCTAATTCATTGAGATGCACCTGTACATAATTTCTGTGAGTCAGGGGAGGTTGCAGTTTGTTCCCATGACAGTCACTTGTTTGGTATGATATACCCAGACACTCAGTCCAAATAGGCTTAAACCGTTTTGATTTTTGTCTTAAGTTGTAGGGGTGAGCTCTGTGTGCATAAGAGTATAACAGAGAGTAACATCTAGTATATAGGTTGATTATTTTTTTTGAAGGTCTAAAAATATCTCATTTTAAAATGTTTTTTCCTGCCAAAAAAGCTGGATAAGTCAGTTTTTATCTGAGATATCATTTCAGATTAAATAGATAAACTGACTTCTGTGAAAGATTAAATACAAGGACAGGTAGAACGTATTATTCTCCAGAAGGAGGACACATTTTAGAAGAATAAGCTCCTCTTCTAGGAAGACAGCCTGGGGGAATACAGGTGACAGAGATGAAAGGGTAGTCTTACCAAGGGACAGCATGGAATCTGAGCCATACCTGCACTACACACCCATTAGTTCTGGAGGTGATTTAAAGGTCCTTCAGGACTGGATAAGTTGATGCTTGCAGAGAGACACGCTGCATCTCTGATGCTTCATTCATGCTGACAGCCAGACCAGAGAACAATCAACATACTAAGACAGAGAGCCAATTGGTCACCTAAGTACAGAATAAACTGCTTATTAATCAGATTGTATGACTTTTCCAACACATATTTTACTCTGCTTATATTTAGAGCACAATAGAAGAGGAATCTTGCCTGAAGAAGGGGCCAGAGTTGCCTCGAAAGCTTGTATATTGTAATCTTTTTAGTTAGCCAATAAAAGGTGTCATTTTGCTTGGCTCTTCTCTACATTCATAATGGCTAACACGGTACAACACCCTAGTACTTTGGTGTATTAATAAAAGTATAACTTTCTCTTCTGTCTGTTCAGGTACTTTATGTAATTGCTGGGGGTTATTGCTTTAAAAGGAAGAGTGAAGCATCAAACTTAAATCTTAACTTAATCTTGACAGTGACATGGCTGGTTATAGTAGAAGTACAAAGGCTATAAATAGAATTAGGAACATTCTTATAGATTTACATACTAAATAGTTTGAAGTGGAGAATAGGGTCACCTTAGGAACCTACCACGACAAAGCAAGTGCTCACCTGAAAGTATAATGTATGTAATGCAGCTATGAGGTATAACCAATGTTGGTTTGTTGGACCGCAGAAACAGATGAGGCTCGTCTGTCTGATGTCTCGTGTTTTACATATCATGCTATAATGTAAAGTAGAAGGAAAAGGGCCAAGATTGTGCTGGAAAGGTGTCACACACAATCACATAATATGACATTCCCCAGCAATTTGTAGTCATATAAATGGACATACTCCAGCAAAGAAATTAAAAACTGCAGTCGTCAAGTTTGATATCCCCTTCCAAATAGAGGTTATGTAATGTGACATTTGCTTTATGGCCACACTGACAAGGCTTCACCAGGTGACCGGTAAACTATAAATGTAGGTCAGGTCTATTAGTTGATATCCGTTGAAAATAGTAAAATGTGGATCTGTGGAACTCAAGGTTTACAATTACAGATCAGTCATATGAGATTAAGGTTGGTATCATCTGAGCATTCAGTGTAAACAGATAGCACAACAGTTAATGTGGTATGTCTTCTATTTGTAGTGCTCTGTGTTCATGTTTCATGTTAGGGTCCTAAGGGTGATCTTATTCTTCACTTTATACTCTTTATTATGTAGACCTTAACAGAATGCCTCAAAGCCCATACTCTTACCATGCTGTCAAGTACTGTAGCTCAGTACTTTCTCCATCCTTTTACATCTGTAACCCTAGGAAATAAGAAATAATGCCAGAGCGAGGGAGATAAAAAGTTGCATACTTATTTGTGTATTGTACCATGTTAGCCATTATGAATGTAGACAAAAGCCAAGCAAAATGACACCTTTTATTGGCTAACTAAAAAAATTACAATATGCAAGCTTTCGTGGCAACTCAGGCCCCTTCTTCAGGCGAGATGAATACAGAAACTGGAGTTCCCTGTGTTTATATATACACACTAGGACAAGAAACAACATTGGTAAATCTTTAAATGAAAAATCTTAAATGTAAAAAAAATAATAAATTCTTTCAGGATAAGATTAATTTAACAAGAGAGAGAAGAACAATGTATAGTCAAGATCTTGGGATAAGATAACTGTCCAACAAAGTCCCTTCAAGTTTGTGATGAGTTTTTCAAAACAATGTGGGTCTGTAGTCAGGTTATCCGTGTCAGTCGGAGAGATGCAAACAATCCTCATATCTGGCCATAAAACTTTTGTCTTTATTCAAGCCATGTTGTAATGTATTCAATTCTAGCATGAGTTTAACTTCCCATTCTTTTCTCTCTTGCTGTGTTTTGAAGTTGCCCATAAGCACTGTGACTTTAAAGTCCCTCTCACAGTGTCCATGGCTGTTGAAGTTGGCCTCTACAGGAACATCTGTGTTGTCACGTTTAATGTGGAACCTCAGGTTCTTAGACTGAAGGAATTTATTAATTTTTTACATTAAGATTTTTCTGTGTATTAAAGATAATAATTTTTATTCTTTAAACGTTATATCTAGTGCAGTAAACAAAAGCAAATAGATTGTGGCTTTTCAAAGCATACAACCTGTTAGCACCAGATGTGTAGTTTCAAGCAGCATATAAACTTGGTAGTTACACTCTATTCTGTCTGGTCTGCTCTCTTTAAGTCATTATCTGGTCTGCTGTCTTCTTTATCTAGCTATTTGTCTGACTTTTATACAACTTTGTTCCTTCGTGGCCTATCCCAGTCACATTTGCAGGGCTCATAAATCTAAAAACCTGTCTTTCATCCTCCAAGCTGTCTTCCTAGAGGGGGAAGGAATACTTTTAACAATGCCTCCAACATGTCTGAACAGAGTTATAGCAAAGCACTCTTATAAAAGCCAGTTACAAGTAGATTAATGAATGCCTCCAGTCCTTCCCCAGTCCAGTTGCTTGTCTTGTCCATAATCACATTCCCAGAACTCTGTGGGAAAGGAAATAATAATGGTGTACTTCTAGAAAACTGTTTTGTTTTTTTTCTTTAAGTCAGCAATAAATTCTTAAATGAAAATGTACAATTATCAAAATAATAAATTTGAATTTACACTACAAGTGCCATAAATAAAAGTGATTGTTTTAAGGAAGTTGACTGGGTTATTGCCTTTAGAAGAGTTTGGCGTTTTAGGGCAAGAAGATCATATTAGAGATAGCTCAGGAAACTAAGCTGAAATCCTAGCCTGATCTTTATTTGAATTTACACAAATGCTTTATTTAGTTTTCCTTTGGCTACTTTAGTTTTCATTCCACATCCAAAAGTTGTGCTTGTTAAGTTAATACATTAACTTTAAATTGGCCTTGTGTGATTGAGAGTGGATTTCTTGTGCAAGCTGTTTGCATAGACTGGCACTTCTTGGCCACCTTGATGCGCATCTTTCATGTAACGTTGCCTGCTAATGCTTAGACCCCCGTGAGTCTTAATTGGGTCCTGGGATGAATGGACTTTGTATTTTAAACATCAGACTTTTAAATCTTACATTCTGTATTGATCCTTGAGAATGTGTTATTACAACCCAATAAACAATACAGACAGGTTAACATAAAATTAAAAAAAAATATGCAGGACACAAAAT
Source organism: Polypterus bichir lapradei (assembly GCA_026402145.1). Taxonomy (NCBI): domain Eukaryota; kingdom Metazoa; phylum Chordata; class Cladistia; order Polypteriformes; family Polypteridae; genus Polypterus; species Polypterus bichir. The sequence goes on along the minus strand of JANRMT010062824.1, from coordinate 5,004,354 downwards.
GCAAAAATTTAATGAGAAGAATCTCGTTCAGATTCCATACACATTTGGTGGAAAGTTTTACTTCATTCTTTTTTTTCTTCTGCCACTGTCTCTGTTAGGTGCAATTTCTGAGTAGTAAATTGTGCTGCATGTTAGTCTCTTATCTATGTTTAACTCCCAGTTCACAGAGTAAAAGCTGTAATTTGGCATCTATCACCCTCGCACATCCTTAATGGCTGTCTCCCAATGGCTGCCTTGTAATAGACATAGAGAGCACTCTGTGACAATATTCTTATTGTTGGGAGTGGAGTAGCTTCTGTTTGCAGTGTGTAATCATGAAGATTATAGTGGACTGTGCTGCATTATTATGTTTATTCCAAAGTGCCCTTCACCTTGAAGAGATTTCTGCCCACAGCACTTTTTTGTCGGCTATCTCTTAGGCGTTTCTCGTCATGCATTGTCTGCTTACATCTACTAATGATAACTTGGACATAGCAAAACAAACGAGAAACTTGGCACACAAATGAACAACTGCTCTGTACTTATCAAAAAGGCTTACGTCACTCATAAATCGTCAGCCCCCTTTAGATGGAAGATAATAGAAGGGATGCTGGGAAAAATTAGAGGAAGAGTCAGTTAATTTGATGCTTGGGTTGGTGCCATTTTGTACTCGGTTAAATGTGACATTCTCTTGACACCCATGATTGCAATTCTAATCAAAAGGCCAAAAGCCTTCTGATTAAGACTATTTAGAAAAAAATGTTTTTTCTTCTTGCCCCCTCACTGTATTTTCCCAGCTCACTATTAGAACTTCCCACAAGATTAAATATAATAAGCAGGATCCCTAACTACTCGCTTTTTAATGATTCATGGGTCACTGGCATTTTTAGTATGAACATGCCAACAGAGTGTAATTGAAATTAATTACAAGAAAGCATTTGGCACTTTTGCTTAGCAACGCTAGTTGTATACTAAAGAAAAAGAACAAAAGAATTTTCTAGTGTTTTAGAGAGCTCTCATCTTTGGTTGCCTGTGTAATAAACTTGTCTCTTATACCGAACATGACAATTAATCTTTGTTGTTTTGTGTCTAATCTAACTGAGTGTAATTCTTATATTTTTACAAAGTGTTTTTTTGTGCCCTAACCATTGTTGACTGTTGCTGTTGTAATTTTAATCTGAGAAATACTTTTATTTTAAAATAGTAAAATGAAGCAATTTCTCTACTTGGCAACATTTTTGCCCAAATAATTTAACAGAATTTCCACATTAAGTCTGTTGCAAGGAATATTTTTGCATGCATACATCTCACACTTACTTCACAGTGGTTGAGTTGTGAGTTGCCTGTTAGCTCTTTTCACATGTCTGTGTTTTTCCTTCTGGGCAGCATCAACAACAGGTAAACTGTCTTCCGGATGCCCCAAATAATGGCAGAGTTACAAAGCAAGAGCTCCTGTAGTGTCTCTCTGAGTTCAAATGCTAAACAAAAACTTCTTTTCCACCAACGAAAAACAGGGAAGAAAATGGATTCAAGCAATCAAGAGAGATAAAAAAAATAAAACATACACACCATGGCAGCACTTACAGTGGATTCATAAAGTTTTCAGATCCCTACAAATTCTGTACACTTTGTTGTGTTGTTGATTTAATTTGAAATGGATGCATCTGCCATTTTTGCCCATCAATCTACACCAACCATCAATGACAAAGTGAAAATATGCAAATTTATTAAAAATCAAAACTGAAATCTCTCATTCATTGAAATATTCTGACCCTTTGCAGTGGCAATCCAGTTTGTGGTCAGGTACATCTTGCTTCCTTTAATTCTCCCTAAGATGTTTCCAGAACGTGATTGGAGTCCACCTGTGGCACACTGAACTTGATTACACATCATTTAGAAGGGCAAAGGTGTGTCTGTGTATGTTAAGGTCTCACAATTCACACTGCATGTCAGGAACTGAAAACAAGCCATAAAGTCCAAAGAAGTATCTGTAGACATCCACAATCAAGTTGTCCCGAGACATAAATCAAGGTAAGCTTCCTAAAGCATTGATTATTTCCAGGAACACTGTGGCGTCTATAATTGTGAAATTGAAGAAGTTTGGGGACTCTTCCTAGAGTTGGCAGTCGACCCAAACTGAGTAAGTGGGCAAGAAAGGCCTTGGTCAGAGAGGTGATCAACAACAACAACAACATTTATTTCTATAGCACATTTTCATACAAATAATGCAGCTCTAAATGCTTTACATGATGAAGAAAGAGAAAAAAGACAAAATAAATAAGAATTAAAATAAGGGAACACTAATTACCATAGAATAAAAGTAAGGTCCGATGGCCAGGGAGAACAGAAAAAACAAAAGAAAAACTCCAGACGGCTGGAGAAAAAAATAAAATCTGCAGGGGTTCTGTGGCCACGAGACCACCCAGCGCCCTCTAGGCATTCTACCTAACATCAATGACCTCAATCAGTCCTCATTGTATTCAGGGTTCACATGGAAGAACTTGATGATGACGGTCATGTGGACTTCTGGCCTTTAATCCATCAATGTAGGGACATCACGGTGCTTTGATCAGGCAGGTGGTGGTGGTGCAGGTCGCCACCCCAGAAAACCGGGAAAAGAACAGAAGAGAAAGTAGGGGTTAGTACAGATTTTGAATATGAATATGATCAAGAGCCCAATGGTCACTCTACCAGCGCTTCAGTCCTCTATTGTAATGGAAGAACTTGTCAGAAGGACAAGCAACTCCACAGCACTCTGTCAATCATGCGTTTAAGGGAGAGCGGCTAACTTATTGGAAGTGGAGGGAGACAGGTGGAATAAACATGATCCATTGCTGGCTAACTAAAAGGAAGTGGATTTACCAGTCAGTGCACCATTTCTGAATTTTGCGAAAAGGATAAATGTAACTACCATACATATCTTGAGGAGGAAGGCAGAAAACCCACGCATACAGGCAGGGAGCATAGAAACTCCAAACAGAAATGTACTGAGGCAGGAATTGAAAACAGCACTGTGTAGATGTGAATCAGGTGTGCTAACCACTGCACCAATATGGCGCTTAGAGATTTTATGATTTTGCGTTTTCTTTTATTGCTAACAGTGTTAAATAAGTGACAGACAGCTTGTACCGCAGCACAAAAGACACCTTTCAGTTAACACCCTTTTATAGTAAGTTGTGTGCAAAGGCAATTTACAGACACATACAGTACAGTGCAGGTGTTTCCATATTTTTCAGGTGCAGTAACAGGTTAGAGGGGGTCTCTTAGAGTCACACAGTGAGTCATTGGTTGGGAATAACCCAGAAGTCTTTACGCCTTAGGCCTTAGCCTTTAAACCACACTGTCAGTCTCCAACTTATAATGTGGTTGATGCAAGCACATTGGGGTCTGTCAAACCTCAGTCCAAAATAATTTTATGCACATTTGCCGAAAGGGGGTTGCACTATTTGTACAAACACTAGTAGTTGAACTGCAAAGGTCTGACCTCCATTTGCTTACCTTTTTTTTCCATGAGTATATTCTGTTGTATCACATTTTCTATTTCATATTTTCTTTTCCAGAATGTAATTATTGTTTTGAGAACCGTTTAAATCAACTGTTTTCAATAACAGCATATTTTGTTTACAAATTAAAGCTGTATTTTTCAGAACTTGAGACCGGCGATTATTTCACTCTCTACTGAGAGAGTCCTTCTTCAGTCCATCTGTTTAACTGGCAGGACTTCACTGAGTATTTCTAAATGCATGCTTTATTTTACATGTAACTCTTCTTTAGGATGGAATAGTTATGAAATCTTCTTGGGATGTCTGCCTGGTTACAAGCATCATGTGCATCACTTGCAAGCCCAATGCTAGTCGAAGTGACAGTGCAGTTCCTTTTATTCTTGTTTAAATATTATTGAAGTTTCCATGCTCATATAGCTCATTGGATGGCACGGTGGCATAGTTGTAGCAATTCTGCCTCACTGCAAGGAATCTAGAGTTTAGGTCCCATGTGCTCCCAGCATGCAGTTTGCATGTTCTCCCTGTGTTTGTGTGGGTTTCCTCAGGGTGCTCTTATTTCCTTCCACGGTCCAAAGACATGCAGGTAAGGTGGATCTTAAATTGCCTCTGATATATGCCCACCCTGCAAAGAGCTGGTACCCCTTCTGGGGCTTGCTCATGCCTTGTGGTCAGTGCTTGCTGGGATGAACTCCTACTTTCCCACAACTATGCTTTGGATACGTGGGATGAATGGACATATTCATACATGGGTAGATGAATCAATCGATTGATCTTTCTTTGTCTTCATTGGGTTTTTACAGAAGCTTTTTAAATATACAAATTGCTTTAAATACCTCTCTCCCTCGCGCTCTCTCTCTCTTTCTCTCTCTCTCTCTCTCTCTCTCTCTCTCTCTCTCTCTCTCTCTATCTATCTATCTATCTCTATCTATCTATTTATCTATAAAAAATACACACACACTACAGAATGACTAAAAGTGAAGGAAAAAAAAAATTAAAAGAAGGAAATGAAAACTGCATAGTCTCAGTGAGGTGCTATACAGGCATATTGCTGTTGGTATAAAGGAACCCCCCAAATGGGTTTCTTGACACACTGGCTGAATAATTAATTGGCTGAAAGTACTCCGTGTTAGTGCATCAGAGAGTGGATGTGCAGAATTGCCATTCAGTTTTGTTTAATTGGATGTATGCAAGCATATAACTCACTTATGGTATTATAAAACACCATGATGGCATCACTGAGTATTAAATACCATGTTGAAGTATTCAGGATTTGTATCGATTTTTTTTTTTTTATCCTGAAAATCACTCTAATTTTTCTCTATTATAAAAGTGATATTTGGTATAGGGCGGTGCGGTGGGTAGCGCTGCTGCCTCGCAGTTAGGAGACCTGGGTTCGCTTCCCGGGTTCTCCCTGTGTAGAGTTTGCATGTTCTCCCTGTGTCTGCGTGGGTTTCCTCCGGGCACTCCAGTTTTCTCCCACAGTCCAAAGACATGCAGGTTAGGTGGATTGGCGATTCTAAATTGTCCCTGGTGTGTGCTTGGTGTGTGTGTGTGTGTGTGTGCGCCCTGCGGTGGGCTGGTGCCCTGCCCGGGGTTTGTCTCCTGCCTTGCGCCCTGTGTTGGCAGGGATTGGCTCCAGCAAACCCCCGTGACCCTGTAGTTAGGATATAGCAGGATGGATATTTGGTATAATTAAAAGTTCAGTAGATGAATGAATGATATAATGTGGAATTTGAAAAAGTAGAAACTATTGCAGTTGTGATCTTATTTGTAAATTAACTTTGGGCTTTAGGACTTTGCTTTACAAGTTTTTGTCAGGACTAAAATTTAGAGGAAGAATTAGAGAATGTGTTATGAAAGCAAATGCAAATATTGGTAAGCGTTTGAATTCTAAAAATGCAAATGTACCTTTTCTGTCTTTATTTCTTGTCTATTATAGTCAATAGAATCTGTATCTGAGACCACAAGCATCACATTCAACAGTGTTTTGACAAATCAGGGTTTTCATCCAGCCCATCTCAAATGTAAAGATTTCTTATTGCAAAGAATGCAAATGCTGACTTTATTTTTGTCAGTCTGTGCCTTGAACTATGACTTGAAACTTGTTTTTCTTGGTGTGCACCATCCTCTACAGATGAAGCAAGCTGACAGCATGCATGTTAAAAAAGTGTGCTTGTGAGTTTGCCCTGGTTCTCCCCGTTTATCACATTCTTGTCTAGTGCAATATGAGGTATGAGGACAGGCTACACACCAAACTGTAAATCCTGACAAGGAGAAGAAGCACAGAGAATTAAAGAATATGAAGTTATGCTGATAATACTCAATATATTGAAGTAAACTAATTTCTGTTTTTTTTATACTAATTTAGCCATGCTTATGTGGGACAAGACTACAGCATTCAGAAAAATGTTGGGAAAATTTCGCTAGAGCAGATTGATAATGTAAGTATTATTTCATTTTCTGGCTAAATTGAGCAAATTAAAGGTCTCTCAGTACACATAATTCAGCAGAGCTGTTTAGATTAGTCATCAAATTTACTGTATGAATAGCATAATTGGACTGGGCTCCTGCATATGTACCGTAAACAATGGTCATCTTGAGTCATTTTATATGTAGATATCTGAGTTAATTAAATACTGTAATATAAATAGAGAAAAAAGTAATTTGTTGGTTTTTTTCAATTTACATGGTTTTCTCTGGGGCTGATTATATTTTTTTTATCCTCCAAATTATGATAGTACACTGCCTTACCCTTATAACTTTGAACCTAGTGCCAGCAGCATTAACACACTGTACTATTATTCATTATGATGAAGAATATGGTGAAAACATTTTGTATAGAATATGGTTGACAGATTAGCCAAAAAGCAAGGTTTAAATATTCTAAATAAAAATAAGTAAATATTTGAATATCTTTGAACTTAATGTTAACAAATCTGGATGCTACATGTACATTTGTAAGTGCTCTTTTTTAACTTTATTATTATGGTAACAGACTTAGTGGCAGCCACAGCAGCAACAACTGCAAACAGCAAAAAACAAAATCCTAACGATACTGAGACAATCGTTATTTAAATATAAGAGCCATCAAAATCCTGAGCATCTGTATTGAGGATGGGTGTGCACATCCTTCTTGAAGAGCAAGCCATAAAAGCAGCCGTGACACCACGCATTGCTACATTACTATTAATATTTTGACGTTTCTTATTTGTGTATCTACAAATCATGAAGCACTTATGACACTCTTGCATGTATCCTGCTTACAATATTCAACCACACTCCTGCAGTGCAAGCATATTGCGATGTGTCCTGCTGCAAAACAGGCATAGGCAGAGTGGTTTAAGGTCAAGAGGAACACAAGTTAGTTAGTAAGAGCGACTGGATGAGAATAGGGAGAGAAGTAAAAGGGCTGGCAGGTCGAAGGTGGACTTATTTTATTATTTTAGTGGTATCCAATGGGCAGTGGCAAAGTACCATTTATATTGTGGCATCATCCTCTTTAATAAAAGCCCTGTGTGTGTCCAGGTGTCCGTGTGTGTCTTCTGGTGAAGTGCGCATGCGCGGGGTCACACGGCACGTGTTCAGTCTCTTCCTGTGCATTCCCTGTGCAGCCACATACATAGAATCATGAGAGACAGACACGCACACACAGGCGCATGCACAACAGACACACGCACGCACACAGGCGCCCACGCGACAGACACACGCACGCATACACACACACACACACACACACACACACAGGCGCGCGCGGGACGCACACGCACAGGCGCGCGCGGGACGCACACGCACAGGCGCGCGCGGGACGCACACACACAGGCGCGCGCGGGACGCACACGCACACACACAGGCGCGCGCGGGACGCACACGCACACACACACAAGTGTGCGCGTGCATTGTTGCAGTGTTACTTTTCTTGGTTGTTTATTAATTTTTCAACTGTTCATTTTTTTCCCTGTGCTTAAAACTCATTAAAAAAGGTGTTTTTAGCGAGCGGGTTGTAAGGCTATAGCGCGAACTCTTCCAGTCTTAGTTTTCTCAGTTGTTCAAAGTTTTCTTAGTGTTATTCAATGTTTTTACATTTAGTTTACTATTACGCTGTGCATTCAGTGGTATAATTAACTATATATGTGCTTAGAAACGTAGAAAAATATATATTTACATACAGTTCATACGGTCTGGAATGGATTAATTGTATTTACATACAATCCTATGGGGGGAAATTACTTCGGTTCACGACCAAATCGGGTTACAACCAGAGTTTTGGAATGAATTATGGTCATGAGCCGAGGTTCCACTGTATTACTGTCATACAAAATTACAGGCATTTTACGGAAATACAAACCAGTATTACTGAGAGAGAAAATTAAAGGCACACAATACAGTGACGCATATTACAGCCACATACAAGGTCCCTTGCCATTTAATATCGACTGTTCCTACTAATGTTTATGCACTACTGTTCTAGCGCCCGTTATTGTAACGGGCTTAATGTCTAGTTCAGAATAAAAAGCCAGTCGACAACAGTGGCCTCACACGGAAATGTGCCTCCTATGTAGCTTATGGGTTTATGTCACAGTATTAAGTCAGGGTCCACAGAGTTTGTCTGTTTGTTGTCACCTTTAGTGATTGTTTTCCTCTCGGGGGCGCTAGCTCCCTGGTTGGAATAAGTTCTTTTTTAATTGTGGTGTCTTAAGTAACCCGAAACTATATAGATATACTATTAAAAGGTGATACCCCTCCCTTAGTGATATGGCGGTAAGAAATCACATAGGAGAAATAACTTGGCTTTCTTTAATGGTGATTTTTTTTTTTTGTTACTTATTTCGCCTTATACAATTTCTCGTATTAGGAATTTGTTAGTTTTCGCATACCCCTTGGGGTCAGAGCACAGGGTCAGCCATTGTACAGTGCCCCTGGAGCAATTGAAGGTTAAGGGCCTTGTTCAAGGGCCCAACAGAGTAGGAGCTCTTTTGCAAGTGACGAGGATTCGAACTGGCAACCTTCGGGATACCAGCACAGATCTTTAGCCTCAGAGCCACCACTCCATGGCATTACAGACGAAGGAAGCCATAGCAAGACTTTTCACCAAAGTGGGAGCTCGATGTATACATTCTGCCATTTCCATCACTGCGCTGGAAGGATTTTCAGGATCAGATGACGTTATCTCCCATCCGCCCGTTGGCTTCAAAGGTGTGCCGGGCAATATTCCAAGGTTTTATACCCTTTCTCCATGTGCAGGCTCCCACTTAGGTAAATCATGCCATTCCAAGCAAGGAAAAGAAGATCCAATGTCATGCTGACTCTGACACACAGAAATAGTACAATGCTCATTTTTGTAGTTGTCCCTTTCTTGTCCTAATGCTTGCCTAGAAGTTCTAAGTGATGAGCCCCTGTGTGCTAAATCTGGCCTTGTGTTAGATGTATGTGTGAGAAGAACCAAATTTATAAAATATCTTTTGCACAGAGCACAGTTATGTATTAAAAATATAAACTTATTACAGTGATACAGCAATATTTTAATAAAGTTGGCCTGAATATTTTTAATTTATCCCCAGTTGTTTTAGGCATTATGTGTCAAGCCAGCAGTCACTTAAGATTGTGGAATACGGCAGTTATGACAGTTATTTTCCATTTTCTTTAATGAGAAGGTCTTAGCATTGAGCAACAGTTCCAGATTTAAGGTTTTAGAGTGATTGGGAGAGAATCAAATGGAAAAGTAATATATTTAGGACACAGGTGAAGCGTTTAGAAAAACTGTTCAGAGTACACTTGTAGATCAAAGAGCAGAGTAATAGGAGAAAAACAAAATGACATTGTGAAGGGATGTGGCTGTAAGTTTTACTAATTAAGGTAACAGTTAACTATTCAAAATAATGAAAAAGACTAATTGTGGAAGTGAAATGCAAGGACAGATCTGTGCCATACTACAGCTTTCAATAGCAGTGCCTTGCACTCTGCCCAGACAAATACAATTTTTCACAAACAGGTTTCTTCTGGCATTACTACTTTTGCCCTTCACTAATGTGCATTATATTCACTCCCACTTACTGTCCTTTTTAATGGTGGCCTATAACTGGGAATCTGCTGACTATAAACTTTACTGATTTTTTTTTTTTTCGTTCTTGCTGCTGACTACTTCATCACATGTAACTGGATTTGTTCACCCTGATTACATGCGTAGAGATCACTTTCAGCCCTAGAGTTTGTGCCGTCTACTGTATGGGTTTTTACTATAAACAATTGGTTAATCAGAGACTGGTTTAAGTCTTTTATTGAATTCTTGGTGTAAATACTTTCTGACTTACTTGTTTCTGCATTTTATGGCGCCTTTAAAAAAAATGAATCTTATGCATTCTTTGAGCTGAACTATTAGCTTTTTGTTCAATAACTTTTATTCAAGAATTAATTGCTTTAATAATATGCTCATTAGGATTATTGTCTTTATTTACACTACTTCTCTCTGTTTAATATCGATTTATAGTCAGTTAGTCAGTTTCCAACCTGCTATATCCTAACCAGGGTCACGGGGGTCTGCTGGAGCCAATCCCAGCCAGCACAGGGCACAAAGGCAGGAACAAATCCCGGGCAAGGTGCCAGCCCTCCACAGGACACACCCACACACACACACCAGGGACAATTTAGGATCGCCAATGCACCTAACCTGCATGCCTTTGGACTGTGGGAGGAAACCCACGCAGACACGGGGAGAACAAGCAAACTCCACGCAGGGAGGACCCGGGAAGCGAACCCGTGTCTCCTAACTGCGAGGCAGCAGCGCTACCAACTGCGCCACCCTGCCGCCCTCAATTTATAGTGTTATAACAAAATGACCTTTAAATATAAGGAGCAGTTGTTAATTTTACAGTAATATAAATCCTTGGGTGGACAGTAAACTCTGAATTATACCTGCTTACCAGGTCTGTAAAATGTACCCATATTTTAGAAAAAATATTTTATTACAATGATAATTAGTAAAATCCTATCAACAGAATACCCTAAAAGTTAATACCTGTCATTTTTTTTATTTTTTTTTTTTTTTTTTTTTGCTGTTGGGAAACAGGACCCGATATTACATTGCAAGTCTTCCTAAGAAGTGAAGCCAATAAGTGAGAACATAATTCAAAACAAGTTCATCTAAAAAATGTAATTAAATGGCCTCTGATTAAGAAATTGGTTACAGTGAACAGAGACTGAACACCGCTGATCTACATATTCAGTGAGGTGTATTGTATATTAGCTACCATTCTGTAACTTAGTTATTAGGTAACTTTTATCTCTTTCTACTACAGAATTTACTTCATTGTATACTGTATGTTCCTTTGTCTTTGCGTCATTCTATTAGGTGAACAAATGTAAATTTTATGGTGGGAAAGGAAGCTCTCATCAGAGTTGAGTAGAATGTCTAATGTGCTATTTTGTTAGTAGCCTTGACAGAGAAAGTTGTGACTGTGTGCTTTACTATGAAAGGATCAAGGTAATTGTAGTCTCCCAGATCCAGAGGTTTAAAGCATACATCTGGAAACAACCGTGAGTGAATCTGACTTATAAGTGGGCGGGAGCAATCGAACACTTCACTCGGTTTGAAATTTCTAAATCAAACCAATGCCTCATGAAGGTGGAGCTTAGAGTAGGGGCGGGGATTTAAACAGAAATGAGTAATGGTGCTCTTATTAACCTGGTCCAACAGATGGCAAGCCTGTAGTCAGGAGGGGGAGGACCCAACCTTTTATGGCTGAAATGTTTTCGAAAAAGACGTCTGTTAAACATAGAAATGAGTGTCGTGTGTGTGTGGAGAGCTCTTTATATGTGTTAAAAATAAACATAGGAGAAAGATCTTTCTGTATAAGCAGATTATACTTTGGCTTTCAAAGATATTACTAGGCTAGTGGTAAAAGTGAATGATGCATTGTCACCGACTCTGTGTGGTGTCTTGTCGCTGTCACTTACAATACTTCAGTCGTCGTGAAATTGAAGGAAATGGCAGCTTCGTCTGTGAAAAGATAAGTATGAAATATACTTCGGAGCTAAATTGTGTGCCCTGTCCGGTTGTTGTTCCTACATTACACCCAGTGATGGCTGGGACGACTCCAGCTGTCCCATGACCCTGCCCTGGAAAAGCAGGTTAAGAAAATGGATGGATGGACTAAATGGTGTGCCATATCACCCGGTTAAAAGAAGGTGAAAAGAACTGCAATTTTTTTAAATTATTATTAAATTATTTAGAAATGCTAAACATGCTATACTTGAATATGGTCATAGTGTTTTAACACGTGGGGTATATATATATATATATATATATGTATATATATGTATATGTATATATATATATGTATATATATTCTATATACTGACCACAATATTCTGTAAACACTGTTTACTGCTGGCTGTTATGGCATTTAGTGATGTAATAGTCAACATGACAGAGAGATATATTAATGATTCATTAAGCTTCAGTTGCTGAGCTCTTGAATTGATTACAGCAATTTTACCTTTTTTGTTCTCTCAGTTTCTCTCTCTCTCCCCATAGTTATTTTACATATTTGTCTAATACACGAGTAGAAATGGGATACAGCATCCCTGAATGATTAAAGTGCACAGACAGAGGAAATTGGGTTTGGGTTTTAAGGAAGAAATGCTGTGGGCGGAGTCTTTTTAGCGGCAGATTTCGCCTCTGTTCACTACAAACTTTTTAGCAAGTTAGAAAATCATGTCTGTCGCTGGTGAGACTTAGTAATTGGTTACTGTAAATTGTCCCCATTGTGAATATGAGTCGTCTCTTCTTTTGGCTTCTCCCATTAGGGGTTGCCACAGTGGATCATCTTGTTCCATATCTTCCTGTCCTCGTCATCTTGTTCTGTCACACCCATCACCTGCATGTCCTCTATCACCACATTCATAAACCTTCTCTTAGGCCTTCCTCTTCTCCTCTTGCCTGACAGCACTATCCTTAACACCCTTCTCCCAATATACTCAGCATCTCTCCTCTGCACATGTCCATACCAACGCAATCTCGCCTCTCTGACTTTGTCTCCCAACTGTCCAACTTGAGCTCTAATGTTCTCATTTCTAATCCTGTCCATCTTCGTCACACCCAATGCAAATCTTAACATCTTTAACTCTGCCACCTCCAGCTCTGTCTCCTGCTTTCTGGTCAGTGCCACCGTCTCCAACCCATATAACACAGCTGGTCTCACTACCGTCCTGTAGACCTTTCCTTTAACTCTTGCTGATACCAATCTGTCACAAATCACTCCTGACACTCTTCTCCACCCATTCCACCCTGCCTGCACTCTTTTTCACTTCTCTTCCACAATCCCCATTACTCTGTACTGTTGATCCCAAGTATTTAAACTCATCCACCTTCGCCAGCACCACTCCCTTCATCCTCACCATTCCACTGACCTCCCTCTCATTTACACACACCTGTATTCGGTCTTGGCGGTCCTACTGACCTTCATTCCTCTCCTCTCCTCTCCAGAGCATATCTCCATCTCTCCAGGGTCTCCTCAACCTGCTTCCGACTCTCGCTACAGATCACAATGTCATCAGCAACCATCACAGTCCACGGGGACTCCTGTCTAATCTTGTCTGTCAACCTGTCCATCACCATTGCAAATTAGAAAGGGCTCAGAGCCGATCCCTGATGTAATCCCACTTCCATCACTCCTACTGCAGGCCTCACCACGGTCACACTTTCCTCGTACTTATCCTGTACAACTCTTACGTAATTCCCTGCCACTCCTTCCTACCTCATATGATACCACAGCTCCTCTCTCCTCACCCTGTCATTTGCTTTCTCCAGGTCCACAAAGACGCAATGCAACTCCTTCTGTCCTTCTCTCTACGTCTCCATCAACATCCTCAGAACAAACATCACATCTATGGTGCTCTTACTTGGCGTGAAACCACACTGCTGCTCGCTAATCATCACCTCACTTTTTAACCGAGCTTCCACTACTCTTTCCCATAACTTCATGCCGTGGCTCATCAGTTTTATTCCCCTGTAGTTACTACAATCCTGCTCATCCCCCTTATTCTTAAATATCGGCACCAGTACAGCTCTTCTTCATTCCCCAGGCATCCTCTCACTTTCCAAAATTCCATTAAACAATCTGGTTAAAAACTCCACTGCCATCTCTCTTAGACACCTCCATGCTTCCACAGGTATGTCATCTGGACCAACGGTGAGTATTGAGTGAGTATTCAAAATGGATCCTGTGGCCAATGCTGCCACAGTAGGCCCCACAGCCCAATAACTGTGTATTGAATTAAGTGTATTAAATTTTATGTTGTATAGTATTATTACTGCTACCTTTAAACGATTATGGAATGGCCAGCAAGCATGTATTAACTTTGAGATTCTGTTGTTTGTGTGCCCTGTTACATGTACAGAATTTACAATGAATACGGCCTAATGAATAATCAAAAACAGCATGATTTTGGGACAGTTATCATGGACTACATTATGTAGAATTATAATACTCCTATCATTATGTTTCTTTATTTCAACTGTTTGTGACTTCCCCATGGGGGCTGGGAGTAGTAGGCATTAGGTGAGTAGCTCACAGTGAATTTGGCTGTATGAGATTACTACTATTTAAAAGAGAACCAAAATTATTATTCCTTTTTGGAATTAGGTCTGTAAAGCTGCAACTCTATTCAAAAATGTACTAATGCCTGTTACAATAATTGGAAATGAGAAACGAGCACATTCTCATGTGTTTAGAAAACCAGTTGACCATTTTGTTTCCAGTTATTGACAAATTTCTACTTTAAAGGTGATAGATTTTTTTTCAGCTGTTGGTATAAAGCTGTTAACTTGCATAATAAAGCAGAATCTTATTCAAACCTGTCTGTACTTTGTTGCCCTCCCCTAGAGTCTGCAGCAAGCCCTGACTTTAGCTGTCTGCATTTTTTGTGTGCTTTGAAATATAAATACAATTTTCATTTTCACTTAGTGGTGACTGGGTATCTAATGGTGCATTTGCTCTCAGCCAGCTGTGCAGACTTTAGTTTTTGTCAGTGTCCTAATCATAGGCATTATCAACGTCAGCAGAAAAGCAACTATGCCGGGTCATACCCTGACCTATATGTGTCTGATGGCATATGGCTGAAATTCTGCTAATTTGTTCCGCTGCAGTCAAATTGAGCGAGGCCTTTATTTTATAGATAGAATGAGGAAAACTTTAAATACTATTTACTCTTCAAATCACACACATGCAAGATTTAATTTAATTTTTTACATCAAAGGGATGGCATGGCAATGCAGTGGGTTAGCTCTGCTGCCTGCAGAAGTAGTAGCAGCAGAAACAATGAAGACAAAACTGATTATGAAATAATGCTTCACATCTTCTCTGTGACACACTAGCACTGAGGACTTTTAGCCAGCAGCTTTCCATCCATCCATCCATTTTCTAACCCGCTGAATCCGAACACAGGGTCACGGGGGTCTGCTGGAGCCAATCCCAGCCAACACAGGGCACAAGGCAGGAACCAATCCCGGGCAGGGTGCCAACCCACCGCAGGACACACACAAACACACCAAGCACACACTAGGGCCAATTTAGAATCGCCAATCCACCTAACCTGCATGTCTTTGGACTGTGGGAGGAAACCGGAGCGCCCGGAGGAAACCCACGCAGACATGGGGAGAACATGCAAACTCCACGCAGGGAGGAACCGGGAAGTAAACCCGGGTCTCCTAACTGCGAGGCAGCAGCACTACCACTGCGCCACCGTGCCGCCCCCAACAGATTTTTTTTTTTAATTTTATTGAATTTATTAAAATCAAATAACATTCCGTACAACCAAGTCAAGTTTTACAAAACTAGGTTTGAAAAACCCCACCCCCAAAGAAAGAGAGATAGGCCAACAGGATAAAACTCTAATAGTAGGAAAAATAAGTAAATCAATAAAAATAGATAGAATAGAAAAGGGAAGACAATCCGCTTCCACAATCTAAATGCTTATTCTAAAATGTTATTGATCAGATCCTGCCAGGTTTTAAAGACGTTTTGTACAGATCCTCAGAGTGAGAATTTGATTTTTTCCAGTTTCAGATAATATAGAACATCAGTTACCCACTGACTTAGAATAGGAGAGTTAGGTTTCTTCCAGTTGAGCAAAACAAGTCTGCATGCCAATAGTGTAGTAAAGGCAATTCCAGATTGTTTGTCCTTCTCCACTTTAAGCCCCTCTGTGAGCCCACCAAGCACAGCTGTTAATAGGTTAGGAGGGATTGTGAAACCAAGTCTGTCTGAAAGGCATCTCAAGATTTTGGTCCAGAATTATGTTAATTTGGTACAGACCCAAAACATGTGGCCCGGTGAGGCTGGAGCTCGAGTGCAACGTTAGCAGGTTGGATCTTGCCCTGGAAACATTTTGGACAATTTTAAATGAGACAGATGTGCTTGTTATATAATTTTAAGTTGAATTATTGTATGCCTTGCGCGTGGGTGCCTTCCACTCCTTTTCTAAAATGTTAAGTAAGAGATTCTTTTCCCACTGTACTCTGGGAACTTTGAAAGGAAGGAACTTTGAAAGGTTTTTATATTTTACAGAAATGCTGTCTGAGTCCTCGAGATTGAGCAATATTTTTTCCGGAATAGAGGTTGGTGAGAGGTGATGAAAATTGTGCAGGTTTTGTTTAGCAGGGTTTCTAATTTGGAGGTAGTGAAAGAAATGTGTTGCTGAAAACTAAAATTTGGAGTGTAACTGTTCGTAGGATGCAAAGATGTTGTCTATGTACAGAGTTAATCCCGAAAGTTTTCCATAGATTTAAAAACTGTGTATGTTTATGAGGGTGGGAAAAAGTGTTTCTCGTGCAGAGGTGCCACAGATAAAAGCTTCTCCAACTTGAAGTACTTCCTACATTGGTTCCATATTCTGAGTGAATGAAGCACAATTGGGTTGTCCGCATATTGACGATAAAGAAGTGCTGCAGGATTTTATTTCTATTGCGGACCAAGCCTGTGTCTGTTCATCTATTTGTGTCAATGTCCAGGTTTTTATAGGTTGTATGTTTGCCGCCCAGTAATAAAATTGGAAGTTAGGTAGAGCCTTGCCACCTTCTGCCTTAAGTCTTTGTAGGGTTGCCCTTTGGATACGTGGATGTTTTGAATTCCAAATAATGATTGAGTCTAACTTCTTAAAAAATGATTTATTGATGTTTATTGGAATGTTTTGAAATAGAAAAAGAAGCTTAGGAAGGATATTCATCTTGATAGTGTTAATTCTCCCAGATAAAGTGAGATGGAGGGTAAGCCATGTATGCAAGTCTTCCAACAGATTATTTAGCTGACAAATGCAGTGCATTAGCACCACTGTCTGCATTTCATCCTGTGGCTGATTGCTGTGTGTGTACAGTTAGAACAAACTGTCATTGTGTGTGTGTGTGTGTGTGGATAAATGCATAAGTGGGCTATGTATTCCTGTGTTGGTTTTGGCTTTACACTAGATCCTGTTAAGATCCACTAAGCGACCCCCAAGTGAATCAGGCAAATTTGAGAAAGTTTCGTTCCCTATGAGAATATAACCCAAAAATCTTGGCTATAATTCTTTGTTACTCCTACAGTTTACATATGATTACTGGACTCTGGATTTTTCTATTGTGAAATCATATGTAAAGGCCATGTCCGTTTTCATCTTATGTTGCCTGAATCAAGCTAGTAATAGTCTTGAAAGTGCTAATCGTTTATTTAGGCTGAATTGATGGACTCATTCAGCTGATTGTTGCTTTCTCACATGGTGGAAAAGTATTGTTTATAATGTAGATAGTTAAATAAATAGGCAGACTGATAGTACTTTATTTGTCCCCATGGGATAATTTGCCTTTTTACAGCAGCTGAACAAGTAAGTAGATAAATAAATAATGACAAACAACAATCACCCTCTCAAAAACAAACCACAATGATGATAAAGAAAGAAAATGTAAATGATAGAAAAGCTCTAACTTGGCTAAAGATATAAAGTGCAAGCACAGTCACACTGAGGTGTTATACAGGCGTTCTGCTGGTGTGAAGCAGCCCCATAGCATTTCTTGACATGTTTATTCTGAATAATTTTTAACTGAAAGTCCTCAGTGTTAGTGTGCCAGAGAGAGGATGTGTAGCCTTGTTTATAATGGCACTCAGTTTTGTTTTCATTCTCTCCTCCGCTGTTACCTCCGCAGGCAGCAGCTGTCGCCCACTACATTGCCATGCCATTGCTGGGATCCAAATAATTTAATTCTAATTTTTCATGTCTGTGATTCAAAAAGTAAATGGAATAAAAAAAAAAAACCTTAAATAATATCTATGAAATAAAGGCCTTGCTCCACTTGTGTGCAGCGGAACAAATTAGCATAATTTCAGCCATATGCCACTCAGATGCAGATAGGTCAGGTATGGCCTACCACAGTTGTTTCCTGCTGCCGTTGATAATGCCTATGATCAGGACAGTGACAATTATATCATTATATTAATTTGTGTACAGAAACAAAAAAAATAACACCTGCCAGTTTATAAAAATGTAAAATGACAAAGTAAATTCCTTGTTGTCATTGTTTGCTTGCCAAGGAAAACTATTTAAATGGACTGTAACCCATTACATATCCATTACTTACTGGCCGTCAATAAAATGGCTCCAGCCAAAACTGAAATTATGGAGCTGCCATTACTGAGTGCACACATTATTCATTTTCCCTTTCAAATTTGATTAATCCTGCATCTTCTTCAGGCTTTTATGGTCCTTCATGTTCTCCCCGTGTCTGCGTGGATTTCCTCTGGGTGCTCTGGTTTCCTCCCACAGTCCAAAGACATGCAGGTTAGGTGCATTGGCGATCCTAAATTGTTCCTAGTATGTGCTTGGTTTATGTGTGTGTGTGTGCGCCCTGCGGTAGGCTGGCGCCCTGCCCGGGGTTTGTTTCCTGCCTTGCACCCTGTGTTGGCTGGGATTGGCTCCAGCAGACCCCTGTGACCCTGTAGTTAGGATATAGTGGGTTGGATAATGGATGGATGGATGTTAGGCATCCTCAGGATATCGCACACCCTGTCACTGGGCATATTGCACCCAAGTTCTATGTCCATAGAGTTTTAAGGACTAGGCTGCAAGACCTGATCTCACCCATCCTTGGGTGCTTCGGCAAATGCCTTATGGATTTGAGATAATGTCCCTGGAAAAGAGCAGGATACTTGAAGGACCAACTTGATGCTACCGTTTTATTTGCATCTCTGTCTGCAGGCAAATGTGAAAGCCTCCTCCATATCAGCCAGGGTCTCTACACATCTTTTTCTATCCTTATGCCTCACTCTGTGGATATTTATTTGATTTGGCGTGCGACTTCATGACAACATTGTTCTTGATTTAACACACAAAGACATATTTCTGTACTTATCAATCTGGACCAGGTCTTTGTCCTCGTTACTGGATAAGAATGTTCTGCACAAATCAGCTCTCTACCAAGGCCATCATGGTGTTCTTTCACATCTAAAACTGGTAGATTTTATAATGAAAATACTATTATGGCATGTCATTTGGAAAAAAAATGGGATAATCAGCACTGATCTATTTGTGGTCCCAGGCTCACTTGTTCATTTACAGATAATATGAATAGTGTACTCTCACTTTGTGTTATTACATGAAACCTCTTATTAATGAAATGTCCATACAAACCTGAAACCTAAGGACAACAGTAAACATTTTAGAACAGGCCAAAAACTGTTAGTTTAACCCAAATACCCATAAATAAATTTATGAAAAAGTCACAGGTACAGGCAAATGTGATGGTGATCTTTGTACAATGAAGAGAATACTTTTGATATTTCATTCTTTTATCTCTTTGCTTTAGAAATTAAGGAAGAATGAGTTCAGTTGACAAACATATTTGAAAAGATGACTGTCACTTCTTTTATTACAACTCTACTATATAAAAAAATTGCACAGAGTCCCAGGGTTGGTTTTATCTTGGAAAACAAATCCCATTAATCATGTTTTACTGGCCCTCAGTAGAATCTGGTAGCTCCTGGCTGACATGTAAACCTCTCACTTTGTGTCAGTATCTTTTAGCAGCAGAATGCAGCAGTCACAGTGACAGCTTTCGGCAGCTTGTGATTGAACCCTTAACATTTTGACAGATTTCCAGCATAGGCCACAGAGATGAATTTTGCAAGCTGTCATGTGCCATGAAACAGTAAGCGGTAATTTTCTAATGGAGTGGAATTTATGTTGCCTCTTCTTTCGTTTTTTTCTTTTGGATAAAAAGGCTCACTTTCTTTGTTCTGTTTTGTTCCCAGCTTTCCTTGAAGTCCTTTCCCCTTTGCATGCGCAACCTGCATAAGGCTCTGCGAGAAAACCACCATCTCCGCCATGGAGGACGAATGCAGTATGGCCTCTTCCTCAAGGGCATTGGTTTAACCTTGGAGCAGGCCTTGCAGTTTTGGAGAGCTGAGTTTGTCAAGGGCAAGGTGGATGCAGACAAGGTATGTATGCTGTTTTTTTTTTAATTTGCTTTTACAGTCAGCACTCTGTGGACATTATTTACTTTTAACTGTCATGCTTTTTCACGTTTTTACAGTTGTAAACTATTTAACTTTTTGCTTACCTGAGTGCAGTATACACTACCACCACACTCTAAATCAGGGGTGTCGAACTCCCGTCCTGGAGGGCCGCAGTGGCTGCAGGTTTTCATTCTAACCATCTTCTAAATTCATGACCAGTTTTTGAGGCTAATTAACTTCTTTAGCCTTAGCTTTAATTAGCTTGACTCAGACCCCTTAGTTGTTTTTTCTTTAATTAGCAGCCGGACAGTAATGAGACATAAAACAAGCAGGACATGACCAGCGCACCTGTACCCATCAAACAAAATCTGAAAATAAAGATGAAGGTCTCAGTAAGGTTGATCCCTCAGGTTGTAGCAGTGCTACCATTAGTTAGAACTGCATCTCCCAGCAGTCCTTTCAGGGGCTGTTGGGGTCAAAGGTGGCCAGAGGGGTTTAAAAGGAGGGCAGGGGTCGAAGAGGAAAAAAGAGTTTGTTTGTTTTGTTGGGTGCTTGTATTTATCTGTTGGATTACCTGCCGTTTTTCTGCCATACATCTTCGTGTCCTCGATTGTATTGTTTGTTGGGGTCTGGAATCATTTGTCTTCCTGTCTACTGTTTACTGAGGACGGTGTCTGGATTCATTGGCTTTCCCGGAAGAAGGAGCGCTCCTGAACCATTCATCTGTCATCATACTTAAGCAATTACCGGTAGGACTGTGTTTTTCCATTTTCCTCTCTTCATGCAAATCGCTGGACTTAACTTCTCCGCTGCTCATTTCATCCATGGACTTTACTGCGTATTTGTCGTGTTTATCTGTTAAATGTAATATCGTCGAAGGGATCAGGGGTGGTGGTATTATTTTCAATTAGTTAACTTAATTTCATTATACTTTTTTTATCGTTTAAATTCCCAGCGTGTTTTTCTTTGTTGTCTCTGTAGTGTGTGTGTGTCGTGCCAAGGCTGGGGTTGTCCCTGGTAAACCTCGAGTAAAATAAATAAATCACCGTCACGCACGACAGTGTGAATCTTAGCAGCTTCTGACCGCTACAAGGTTAACAAAACATTTAAGGAGTTCTTAGGAAAAAAAACAGAATATCAACAGTTTTGGAAATGTCTGCTGTGGCAAAAAGAGAGCAGCAACAAGCCAAGGAATTGAATAACGGGTTTAATTAACAGCAAGAATCAGCGTTTCATTAAGGAACTGATTAAAGTTTGAAGCCCCAATTTAGCTGCTCGTTTCATGTCTCATTTCTGTTTGGTTTCTGTTTTGGATCGAACTCGCAACCTTCTGATTCCCAGTCGGCAGCTGATTCTATTGCGCCACGGAGGCAGTCATAATAAACAGGTGTCAATGTCGCATGTTAAGGCGGCTTTTTGTTTCTGCAGTTATATTTTTGAATAAAAGCGCAATTGTTGTGTTAGATTTGTACCTTCTGTGAAAGTATTTGTTTGATATTTGGACTTCAGGCTTCATACATTATATAGTTTATGCCTACATTTTGTCATCTACTACTAGAATATAAAAAACGTTTCTGTTTTAACAGTGTGTTTACACAGATTACTGTAGAAACGGAACAGACATAAAATGCGCGTGTTCCAAATAACGATCTATTATTTCCACTCTAAAACTTCACTTCACTCCCAGATACTCAATCAAGGCATGAGCTGAGAGAAGTTCGTGCACGTTCTAAATTGGTAGGGGGATGGAATAGCCGGCTACTTACAGCTTTTCTTTTATCAGCACATTTAGATTAACAAAAGACGCTGGCGGAGAGGTGAGAACGGTTTTAAGAAGCGATTTAAGGTGGGACGGATTTACGAGTTTTTTCGTAGGCTCTGGTAATTCTAGTGTTAATGAAGAAAAGAATCAATTCAGAAGACTTAATCCTTAAAAACATGGCTATTAAAATAAAGGGAAAAGAAGTTAATTAGCAGTGAAAACTGGACACTGATTAGGAAAAGGGTTAGAAAGAAAACCTGCACCCACTGCGGCCCTCCAGGCCTGGAGTTTGACACCCGTGTTCTAAATCCCATACATGAAATGGGATGATTTGCAATACTAGGGTATTGTACTGTGTTAGCCATTATGAATGTAGTGAGAAGTCAAGCACAATGACACCTTTTATTGGCTAACTATTTGCAATAAATGCTGAAACCCCAGCTATACTTTCTCTTTAATAAATGTCTTAACATTATTAGATTATTCAGATTAGTCTTATTTTTACGCTTACAGTTGATGATCTTTATCTTCACAGTATATGAGATCAAACTGTCATGTAATAGGTGCCCATATTTTCCTCATTTAATTTGATTTTGTAATGAGATACACGGCTTATGTTTGAGACTCAGTGGACTAGTGCCAGCCTGATTGGGCAGTCTGAAAAGGGTGCATGTTTTTATTCTGGCTATGTGTAAGTTTCTTAGTAAAACTAAATTATTTTTTCCTTGATAACGTTGACAATAGTGGAACTGTACTTTTCTCTTGTAATCCATCCATCATTCAACCCGCTATATCCTAACTACAGGGTCACCGGGGTCTGCTGGAGCCAATCCCAGCCAACACAGGGCGCAAGGCAGGAAACAAACCCTGGGCAGGGCGCCAGCCCACCGCATTCTCTTGTGATAGATGTTTTCAAATTGTTAACTTATACTAATGAATAAAATGTAGTTTTTATGTGTATTATTCTCTGGATACTCTGGTTTTCCTAGCACATCTTAAAAATAGGCTGACTAGTCTAATCATTGCTGACTGACTGCGTAACTCTGAATGAATTTTTAAATACTCAATGGGATGTACAGTATCTCACTGGAGAAAATATGCCAGAATATTGTAGATCTGTAGCAGCGTGCCCTTGCAGCAATGCAAGTGAAGAATGATACAGAAGCTCAGTTCTGGTAAATTGGGTCTTTACATCTGCAGAAGTGAAGCTGTCAGTTCAACAAAACAAAACACTTTGAAACCTACATAGTAGTTTTATTGGATCTGTGGAAGGTGGCCTGGACACACATTGGCGGACACCGTAGTTTTAACACCCAACACACGTTTATTCAGATTTACACAGTGACATAGCACACAACCCAGTACTCCCGTACTCTCAACCCCCAAAGTCCAGGCCTCTCAATAATGCCTTTCTCTCTTCAGGTCTGCCTCCACTCCTCTCCTCCTGAGCTCTGTCCTTCCTCCTCCCGACTCCAGCCATCGAATGGAGGGAGGCGGCTCCTTTTATCTTCACCCGGACGTGCTACAGGTGCCTCCCGATAAACTTCCGCCAGCGGAAGCGCTCTGGGTGTCCCTGGTATTCCTTTCCCCAGCACTTGCGGGTGTGGCGGAAGTGCTGATGTCCAGGGCTTCACAGTCATCCGGGCACCCCCTGGCAGTGACCACGGGCCCCTATAGGGTTGAGCTCCCCAGGCATCCGGGCGCCCCCTAGCAGTGACCACGGGCCCCTATAGTGTTGAGCTTCCATGCTCTGTTCCCGTGGTCCCCATACCAACCAGGGCGGCTGCCCCCTTGAGGTCCAGAGGACGTGTAATCCCTCTTCCAGTCCTTCTGGGCATCCCAGCTGCGTAACGGCCCCAGCCGCTTGCCGCAGGTCTAATGCAATTATTAAACCTGTTGATTAGTTAATTCCCATGGCATTTTTAGGATGTTCCTCTGCTACAGCAAAATACCCCAGAATAGAAAGATGTCAGTATAGCTAATCATAAGTGTTATCTCCCTCCCATCTTCCTCGTACTGCCAGCTTTGCATGTAGCAATACATGAAATGCTACGTTCTCATTTCACCTCTCCTCCCCACTGCCCCATCTTTATTAGCCAGCTCTATTGCTCAACAGAATCAGAATTCACTTTATTAGCCAGATACACTAATGTATGTTAGCAATTGGTGTAACTATACAAGGATAACACATAATACAAAAGACGAAGAAGAAGATAAAATATAAAATGTTAAACTATGATTCAGTATACAAGGGCAATTCAAAAAAATAAAGAGATAGTAGGATTAAAATGTCCAGGCAGTCTATTGTGCAGGTCTACATAGACACGGAGTAGAAGCTCAGACCTGGTCAATCAGAATAACTGCACTGTTTAGGTGACGTGTTGTTTTAGCTTTCACTGCACAAACACATTTGCTGAATGGAGGTCTTTGGAACAGATGATGCCCTGAGTGAGGTGTATCAGCAATGATCTTTGCGGCCCGCTTCCTTACCCTGGACCCAAGAGAAGGATGATGCAGTAGCCCGATTCTAATAAATCGGGTCTTTACATCTGCAGAAGTGAATCAAAAACATTTATATGCTTGATCGTGTGCTAAGTTATGGCCTATGATCTTCTCACAGGCTCTGATGATGTGCTGGAGATTGGCCTTAGCCTGAACAGAGGCAGAACCAAACCAGATAGTCATAGATGAGGTCAGAATGTACTTGATGATGACTGTGTAGAATTGGAACAGTTGGACTTGTTGGCATGGACCTTCCCCAACATAACCAATAGCCCACAACTTATACTGTAGTAACTTGCAGCACAATTTGGAGATTCTAACATTGGTTGTAAATTAGTGCCACTCCATATCTGCAGTGCCATGACATATTCCTTTCTTTATATATAATGTGCTACCATGGCTGTTCGTTTGTCTGTCCAGGATTTTAAATTACCTGTAGCTGGAAAACTGTTTGACCTATTGATCTAAAAAATTGGTACACATATACAACATGACGTCAACAGTCCGCTTTTGGGGTGTTGAATGACCTCCAAGGTTGTTCCTCTTTTTATTCTTATTTTATTGTAGAATCAACTCTTGGCAGCGGCCAGCAGGGCGGCCGGGCGCCGTTCTCATTCCCTACCACCTTTGCCGTCACTTCTCCTACATCTTCATATCTTAAATCATTCTTGAGGCAGATTGATGACTTAAGTGCCAGCTTAAGTGAAAAATTAAAGAAAACGTACTAAGTAATTGCAACACAAACTGACTTAATCAGTTTTAACGCGAAAAGATGCCGACGGAAGAAGAGAAGAAGCGGGCCACTAGGGTAGAGAAAAGAAGAGCTGCTCAAGAAGCAGCAAGCACATCAACCTCTGAGAACACGAATGCTAAACGTACAGAAAAAGAGGATGAAAAGTACAAGTCAGGAGTATTCACTGCATGTTATCTTGCAGTGCGCCATTACTGGTAGAATATAAAACAATAAGCACTACGTAAACATTCATGCTTTGCACAGAAAGCACTGCTTCTAAGGCATGAATTCAAGAATGATGAATATGCCGAGAACATGATCTTTCACAGCATGATACTGTCCTTTTTCTGCATTCCTAATTAAAGAGCAGTTTGCACAAATCTAGTAAAAAATAGACATTGAATTTAGAAAGTGTTGTTGACAACAAAAAATAAACACATTCCTCTTTCACTTTATCAATACGTGTTCTGATGGTGTAAATAATTCTTCAGAAGGTGACAAAATTTCAGCAACTTGAGACTTGCAAATTTCAGCATTCCCTGAACAGTGGCAGGTAGTTTAAATTCACAGAATCTTGGAATTGAACTAGGGACTCAAGTGTGAGGTGACAGCAATACCTACTGCACCCACCAAAAACGTGAAACGGTTTCTCTAAGTATACATCCATCCAGTTTAATCCACCCCTACGGCCGTGACTTATTTCTAGAATTAACAATATCACCTTCTCAAACTTGCTTAATCAAATTCAGGGTAGCGGGTGGCCAAAGCCTATTCTTGAAGCAGTGCCTGTAACACAGGAAATGACCTTGGGCATGGTGCCAGTCCATTACAAGGCCGATTGCCATAATTTTGTGATTCAAGAATTTTGTTTTCCCTGGTAGGTCATTCTTGAACTCTTGTCACATCAGTCGCTTGAAATAAGCATCACGTTTAAGAAGTACGCTTCTCTTCCAGCAATGTTTTATTTTTTTTTTAAATGTAGCATCTTTAGGAGGGATTGATTACATATAGAGATGTGTAAAAGGTCACGAATCGTATACCTATACTAGTTCTTAATCAAAAAGAAAAAAATGAAAGAATGCAATGGTATTCCTAATTAAATTTTATTTTCACTTCTATGGTACATTTAACAGGAAAATTACATTTCTGTCTCCAGCTGTGCTCATTTTCTATCCTTCTGAAGTTCTATTCCCAATTCATCCTCTGTCAGATAGACCTTGATTCACATCACATAAATCCTCAGCAGAGAGAGGTGCAACCGGTTCTAACAATTTTAAAGAAAGATAGCCACCTCTGTGTGTGATAAACTGATATCTACAGTCAACATAGCGATTCATTCATTTCTTGTCATGAATGACCCAATTGAGTTGCAAAACCTTTTGTTTCCTTGACCTTGCAATGGAATAGTCTTTCTGTTGGTACTCTTATGTTGCATTTAAAAAAAAAAAAAATTAGAAAAATACATTATGAAGCAGTTTTATATCATTAACTGTGTGTAAAGTACCTGAAAAGATGTATGTTTCTTTCGTCTTAAAGGAACAATTCCTATAATTATACAGTGCATATCACATGTAAGCGCGTTTAGTATGATAATATTGACTTTTTTTTTTTTTTTTTTTAAAACAGCGCAGACATCATTTTCTCTGTCCTAACCTTTCTTCTGAATTCACATTAATTAAAATATTTATCCTCCCTTCATCTACAGGCGTCTTGTAGTCTGCTTATTAAAACTGGTGGAGAAAATTGATTTAACATAAAGCAGCAGAGACATTTTAGTAACTCTTTTTTTTTTTTTAGTAATTCTACCCTAATCCTGTGATGCTTTCTATTTTAGCACATTGAATTTTTTTTTAAAAAGAGCATAATTATATAATTTTCCTTAATACTCATACTACTGTGTCTGTGAAATAAATCTGCATCCTGCATATTTTGCCGTATCTGTGCTGACATTTTTATATCTAATTTTTGTTACAGAATTCTTTTTTTTTCCCCCCAAGTGCACTTATTTAAATGAACAATTATTCTCACTACTTTTTAAAAAGTAAAAAATGTGATTCTTCAGCCTTATTATTACAGTTGTTCTAAGACCTTGAACATTGTTCTGTTATGGGGTGCTTGTTTTTTGCTCCTTTTATGGGGTGATTGGCAGGGATACTCGCCACTATACAGAGAACATCCAGGAAAAGCTAGGGGTGCTGTTAAAAGAACTGGTGGTGAGCCCAGTAGGGGCTTCTTACCTTGTGGTCTATCTGTGGATTCCAGTGCAGTGATAGGGGACACTGTGCTGTAAAAATGGCACCTTCCTTCAGATGAGGTGTAAAGCTGTGGTTGTGACTCTCTGTGGTCATAAAAGATCCCTGGGTGTCCTTCATGAAGAGTTGCACCCCGGTGTCCAGGCTAAATTGCCCACCACAGCCTTGTTATTGTGGTCCCCTAATCATCCCCAGTCTCTAATTGTGTTTTCTCTCTCTCTCACCACTTCATCCCCTAACAGCTAATGTGTGGGGAGCATACTGGCACAAAATGGCTGCCGTCGCATCATCCAGATGTATGCTGCACATTAGTTGTGGTTGAAGAGGATTCCCTCACACTACGTATAGTGCTTTGAGTAATGAGAAAAGTACTATATAAATGTAAAAAGGTGTTATTTTATGGTGTGAATTTTTGTGCAAATAATCTTTTATATTTTTTTGTTTCAGAAAAACAATTTTCCTTATTTAATTTAAAATTTTAGTGCATAGTTTAGATTTTTTTTTTTTTTTTGCCATTTCCATAGCCTTTTTTTTTTTATATTACTCGAGGATTACCTTTGCAGTAGGTGGGCAGGGCTATAGAGGTCACAGCCTATAATGGACAATAATGTCTAAAATATAAAAGTAAACTCTGTGTCTGATTTTTTTTCATTGGTGATTCAGGGGTTACATAGCAGACAATAAAAGGAGGCTTGCAAAGGCATGGCACTCTCTCTGCCTTTTCATTATAAGACGACCAACTCTATTTTGGCAGCCATATTCAGCCAGGCCATCCTGTCTGGCCCTGTTCAATGAATGAGCTGGCAAAGAAGAGAATCAACTGTAACTGCAACTTTATGTGCCTCCTGAAACTGCACATCTAGCACTATTAGGTTGTATGGTTTGCAAAGGCACATTCTATTTGCTTTTTGTTTATGTCACTAGTTATATTATTTAAGGATTAAATTATATTAGCTATAATATGTGATTAAATGTGTTGTTTTTCTCCAGCTTGGTCTATTACTGTATCTAACTGCCTAGGGTTAGAGATGTAAAAGGGAGGGGGGGGCATTATTGAACTACAGAAGCAACAGTTATTCCTGACAGTATGGTAAGAGTATGGGATTTAGGGGCCATTCTATTAAGGTCTGCATAATATAGAGTATGAAGAAGAGAATAGAGTCACCCTAGGACCCCACCACGACAAAACACTACCTGAAAACTAATGTGAGCTGGGTTAAAGGATCCCCAGATGCAGCACTTCATTATCCAAGTTCACAGACTAACTCTTACAAGCTTTTATGCTAGAAATCAAAATCCCTTTTTGCATTTCTGGTTACAATTTTGATGTTTTTGCTTTTATGTCTTGGCTTAGTCGTCTGTGTAAATAATCCCTCAGTTGTTGACTTTCTGCGATGTCCTAACCTTGTCTTTTCTTCCGATCACATTAAATATTCTCTATTTACCAAACAGCATTATATGCACACACATATTATATAATGTGTTTCTGAATGAATGTTCCATTTGTTTAAATCAACTGTCTTGTTTGCAAGTTGCAATGATTTGAAAATGGTAGTTTAACACTTTAAAAAGCTGAATGTCGTTTTCTTGGTGAGTGCTACCTGTTTTATGAATTGTTTACAACAAGACCATCAGTGTTTGTAAAGGATATTTCAAATTTTTAAAGCTGGGATTCCCAAATTAATTTTGCTTTCCTCGTTTACCAAGTATTGGGGAAAGTATTGTAATCGTCCAAAAATTCGATGTCGAGATTTTGATGAATCTCAGCATTTTAGACCTCCCTGAGTCTGAAAATGCCATTTTTAGAATTGCATGTACAGGGGGTCCTCAGGTTACAACGTTTCGACATACAACGTTTCGAGTTTACAACACTCACTCCCATAAAAAAGTAAAAAAATTGAGACATGAGAAGGAATAAAGGTAAGCATTTTTTTACACTCATTTTTTCTGTTACTACAGTACAGTGTACAGTACAGTATATTTATGTCCTTTTATTTTTTCTCAGGCTTAGATTTTGTGTTTTTATATTCTAGATTATGATTTTGCAAATGTGTTAAGATAGGTAAGTGACTTAGGCTAGAGTGTGTTTCGACTTACACCAAAATTTGGGTTACATCACTGTTGTAGGAACGGAACTGTGTCGTAAACTGAGGACCCCCTGTATGTGTGTGTGTATGTATGTGTGTGTGTAAACACAATAACTTGAGTATGCTTTCACTTATGTCAACCAAATTTTGCATACAATTATTAGGTACAAAACGTAGATTTCTGTCAGCTTTTGGGCTATTTCCGCTAATCGGAAGTGGTACTTTACCTTTTATTCATGCAGCTGCAGAGTCCGATTTATTCAACTTTACTTTTATAATAATAATAATAACATAATAACATAATATAAAAATATAATTCTTGTTTTGCGGTTTACTCCTCAAATATCAATCCCCATATTTTAGTATACAAGAAAGTCGAGGGGCGATTACTCCCAATTTTCCAACTATTATGTTGTATTGGCAGCTGGATTCAAAATGGTGCCTAATGTTATCATTTTAATAATTTGGGGGTCTTTGACTGGCTGCTTTTGGACTCCCTAGTTAGATGAGCTCTACAAACTGAGCTGGCACATGTGAGCCTGTTTCTCTGCTGCTAGATCCTTCCTGATAGTAACATCAAAGTCAGTGCTGAAAGAATGCCAAATAATATATTTTATTTATTACTGGGTCTTATTTTATTATAATTACTTTTTATTATTGTAAAATATGTTGTGGAAGCAATTAGAATTGATTATAAATTATTATACATTATGGCTTTGTATGGTTTGCAGAGGGCAGGTCTGAGAGTTCTATTGACTTTGTTGCATTTGACAATAAAGCTAAAAAGCTAAATGATTTTAGTCTATGGGTAGCTTTGTTGAATTCATATTTATTTTACAATTGCATGTTGGTGTCATCTTTATATTATTAATAGTAAATGTAATTCCTCCTTTAGGAATACTAATAATAAAAACTGGCTTTGCCAGTCATTTTTCATTACATTCACTATATGTTTATTTTTTTCTTTTTCTTTTTATGAAGTGTTTGCTTACATTGAGGTATATAAGTATTCAACACATCGTTTTTTCTCATTAAGCATATTTCCAATTCAGTTATATAAATTTAGACTAGACATTGGTGTTAACTCAATCAAACGACACAGCTAAAGAAATCGTAACATTTCAATCCATAAACAAAGTTATGGACAATAATGTGGAATGACACAGGAAAAAAATATTGAATGCAAAAAGATATGGGCTAGATAAAGGTTAATCTTATTTGATATTTGTTCCCTTCAGTTAGATAATTTCATATGTTTTATTCATATCTTAAATATGTTTACAGTGTTTAAATACATGTTCATCATAATAAGGTTTTTTGTGGTGATGCATTCTGCTACTCCCCCCAACCAAATTTGAATTTAATACATTCACATAAAAGCTCCTTTAAAAACAGAAATTCTCATTTGAGTGATATGAATGTTGAGCGTAGCAAACTTTGAATTGAATTTCAAATATCATGTTCTTAGAAAAGCATTCAAATATTTAAATTCTAGCACATCATCACTGATATATTAGAAGAGGTATATTCTGTCAGCATTCTTATCAATGGTTCTGGTAGTCCACCTTAGAGCTATGTGAAATTGTGGCTGTAAGGGAAGCACTGTTTTCATTGGGGAAATGGCAGCAGACTAAGGAAATTGCAAACACGGGTTGCTTAATATATGAAGCTTTGAACCAATCACATTAACATATAAGAAAGTTGACAAACAAGGGGAGACCATTCAGTCCATCAAGCTCATTTGTTTAGCTCATAGCTAAGCTGTCCTTAATATCTCATCCAGATGCTTTGCAAAGATTGTCAAACATTCACCATTCAGCTACATGTCTCAGTAGTTTGGTCCAGATTCCGACAACGTAAAGAAGTGATTTGTGGCCTAAGTCCTAAGTGCAATTGCAATGTTTTCTTCACATGCGTAATTCGCCATTTAGTTGAATAACTTCTTCTGGATCCATTTTATCAATGCCTTTAAGAATTTTGAAGACCTGGGTTAAGTCCCACTGCTTCCTCTGCTGCAGTCTAAACATGTTTAATACTCTGATTCTGCCAGAGTACGGCATCATATCCTCAAGTCTTGGGATTCATGTCCCCATCACACAAGTTCAAGTGCTGCTTCGTCATTATCGTGGTGACCAGAATTGCTAATAGTACTTCTGATGGCTGTCTCTCTAGTGCATTATATACTCTGAGCATGATTTACTGTATATTCAACAATTTTTATAATCTATACTAATAAAAGGCAAAGCCCTCACTGACTGACTGACTGACTGACTCACTGACTCATCACTAATTCTCCAACTTCCCGTATTGGTAGAAGACTGAAATTTGGCAGGCTCTTTCCTTACAGCTTCTTTACAAAAGTCGGGCAGGTTTCATTTCGAAATTCTACGCGTAATGGTCATAACTGGAAGCTATTTTTCTGCATATACTGTAATGGAGTTGAGCTCGAAAGCCGTGGAGGGGCGGAGTTTCGTGTGACATCATCACGCCTCCCACGTAATCACGCAGTACGTAGAAAACCAGGAAGAGCTCCAAAAACCGCTGAAGAAAACATACATTATATAATTAAGAAGGCAGCGAAACAATTAGAAGCGAGCGAGTGACATATAAAACCATATTCAGCGGCTCACGTGAACTGACTCAGTACGCACACAAAAAGCAACAGTTCCAAAGAGTGCTGAACAAAAACCGAATTACACTGCTACGCTCAAATAGACAAACCACATGCCGTGGCGCAATAGTAGAGGCTTCGCCTCTAGCGCCGGTGTCCGAAGTTCGATTCCCGAGAGGGGATGCACTGAGTATGTACGTGTGCTTCCCAATTCATTTTAGCCTCGCATCCCCTTGGTTTGAGACGTATAAAAAAATATGCGGTTAACGCAGAAAGACAGATCACCAATTGAAGCTTTATGAATAATGGATACTTTATTCACGATCAATGATTGTTTTGGTAAAGCCATACTAAGTGTATTCATTAGATGAATGGTAAAAAAGTAAGAGCGAGGGGAGAGTAACTTATTGAGGCACGCAGGCAAAACCACAATAGCACGCGGGCTCGATGTACTGTAGTGCGAGTCAACTCGATCTGAATTGTGCGATCACATTTGAAAAAATATATCTTTTCAACTTCTATTTAGTAAACACTTAGCATATTCATATGTAAGGCTGTTGCGCAACTCAGCACGCCCCCCATGTAATTGACTGCCTGCCCATATAAGGCCATTCTTCGCTGCGGTGTCTTTATTCGTTTCCTTGCTTCAACAAGGAAGCAGCTTTCTTACAGCTTCTGTGCTGTTTTATAAACGAACGACATATACGAAAGTCCTTTTTCCTTTCTTCGCCAACGAGGCAACCTTTTTATTTAATCCACGGGTTCTGCGCTGTTTTATTGTTCATTTGTTACGATTATTATAGTTATTGTGTACGTATTTTACGCTTGGTTTACTGTTCAAATACCCATTTCCTTTATTTAATCCACGGCTTTTCTGCTGTTGTTTTGTTCGTTTATTACAATTATACTTATTTCATTCACTTTCTTTGCCTGACTGCCTGCCCATATTAGGCGCTCCGCAGTTTTTTTGTGAAGCAGCTTTCTCACAGCTTCTGCACTGTTTTATAAACGAACGACATATAAGAAAGTCCTTTTTCTTTGCTTCGCCAACGAGGAAACCTTTTTATTTAATCCACGGGTTCTGCGCTGCTTTATTGTTCATTTGTTATGATTGTTATAGTTATTGTGTAGATATTTTATACTTTGTTTACTGATCAAGTACCCATTCCCTTTATTCTTCCAACTGTACCCCTATTAAAATGTCTATCGACGTCATCACCATCAATCAAAGAACTGTCACTTACCGAGTGGTGTCCATGCCCGGAGATGGCGCCTGCCTTTTCCATTCTCTGTGTTACATATTGCACGGACATATCAGGCTCACTTTTGATATCCGCAAGGACATTGTGTCTTATGTATTAAATGACTGGGAGAGGTTCAAAGTATGGACTGATGATGGTACAGGAGATAATTATAGTACACAGGAGCACTATAAGACTGAAATGCTTAAGCCCTTCACCTATGGTTCTGCATGTGAGTTGATGGCTGCCGCTGAATTGTTTGGTTGTCGCTTTCAAGTGTTCCGAAATAGGCAAATATTTTACACCTTTGGAGAACCGCCAATGCCTCTTAAACATCTTAGATTCACAGGTGACAATTTGAGTAGTGGACACTTTGATGTTTATGAATATTTCAACTCCTAAAAGCTGGATGCGAAATTATTGATGAAGCCGGTTGTGTGCTTACATCGATTGACACATGCTGAATGTCACTTCAACACAAATCCAGCTGATTATTACACCGGCAATCCAAGCTATGAGAACACAGTAAAAAGGAGGCGTATCAGACGTCGTAGTAGATTTTCTCATACAGCTATACGGAATCAACTTCGTGCAGCTGCTGCCAAATACTCTCAGAAAAATCCACAAATTCATAGGGACGCTGTCGCTAAATACTCGCAAGCACATCCACAAGTTCATAGGGACGCTGTCGCTAAATACTCGCAAGCAAAACCACAAGTTAATAGAGGTTCTGTATATATATATATATATATATATATATATATATATATATATATATATGATTGGATAGATAGATATATATACACTGTATTGTAGATATATATAGATATGAGAACAACACTGATATCAATGACAAAACAATTACATTAACAATCATGTTACGTTATTTTTAAAATTTTTCTTTTTCATACCTTCTTTAACACACTACTTCTCCGCTGCGAAGCGCGGGTATTCTGCTAGTATAATATAATCTTCTATTTGCCTGTCTGTATCTCCTACATTGTGGACATTCCTTCTGTAGCTTACAGTATTTGATACTCAATAGGGATTCATGGACACCATTTTATGTATCTTCACTTACTGCTGAATTCCCATTTCAAGCAACTTTCAATGTGTAATCAGTGTTTACATCTGATTAGGAACCTTTCTTGTTAGGCTATCAGAGGGTAAGGGAGAATAAATCATTTAAAGGGCAGGGGTACATTTTTCAGCTGCAAAACTAATAAGAATTTGCCGGTCTAAAGGATAGGATGCAATATATCAATCTGTATTCCTGGCCTTAGTGCAAGGAATCCCTGAACATCACAAACTCTGGTTTAATTCAGATAAGCTGAGATAAATTTTATTTTTGCTGAAAAGTACCATAATGTCAGCTAAGCAGGTTGAAAGCTCCAGTTCAAAGCAAGAGAATTCTTTATAGCAAAATACACCTTGGTGACATTTGTACTGATTTGGGGGGGAGTGGGGGAGTATGGCTGCTACAAAAGTAGCCCAAGGGCAGCATAAGCCGTGAAAATAGAGAAAAGACTCCGCAGATTGAGTTCTCAGTGACATTTGTTTCCTCAGACTACAGCATTTAACAATATACTCACTTTATTAAAAACATAAACTCATTTTTGAATTTCTGTCACAAACCAATTTTTTTCAATGCCATATTTTTATACATTGAGTTTTTCCCTCTTTCCACCTTACATACAACAAAAAAAGAATATTATGAATGAGCACAATAAATGCTGTGTATTTGTTTAAGTCAAAATTCTGCTGTTAGGATAGGAAAGCCATTTGAGCCTTCCTAACTAGTTTTTTATTATAATGTAAAACAAATAGCTGTGATTTTACTAAAATCTCAGTAACAGCTTCTTCATCAATTAACTTTCTTGTTCTTCATGTATGTTGCCTTCCACTTTGCTGCATTTCTGTCCAACAGTAATTTTAAACTAGTGACAGAGGACTTGCTCTTTTATACTTTATTTTGGATTGCTGACATCTCTGTGTTAACACAGGAATGAGAAACGTCTTTAAAGCAGGAACCCCTTCACTAAAATGTGTTTGCCCAGAGCAGG
The DNA here is from genome assembly GCA_026402145.1 of Polypterus bichir lapradei. Classification (NCBI taxonomy): domain Eukaryota; kingdom Metazoa; phylum Chordata; class Cladistia; order Polypteriformes; family Polypteridae; genus Polypterus; species Polypterus bichir. The sequence goes on along the minus strand of JANRMT010062824.1, from coordinate 4,969,143 downwards.
TTGCAAATTGTATACTTTTCAAGTGACTTTCAGCAGTGGGTGGTGCTGTTTTTTTATCACTATTTCAGCACACTTCGTGTGCAGGGTCTACATGTTTTCCCATGTCTATATGAGGTTCTTCTCAAAATACTCCAGTATCCTTTGTGATGGAAACCCAGGCATCAGCAAGCCCAAAAACCCTGACACAAACACAGAATCACAGTCCCGGATTTAAATAAAGGTTGTTTGTTAACCAAAAATACCTCAAATACGGTACAAAAAGCACAATCCACAGGTTTTACTCTCCTCCCAATAACTCTCTCACTACCGCACTGCCCTCCTCCAGTTAAGTGTTGCCTCTCTACCTCCCAGCTCCGACTTGCCTGAATAAGGGAGTGTGGTCTGTTTTATTACAGACCCTGGAATACTTCCTGTCTCAGGGCAACTGCCCGATGAAAGTATTTCCGGGTTGCACGGAAGTCCATAATAGGGAGCTTGTCTCCCTACAGTGCCCTCTTGTGGCTACTCTGCTTGACTGCATATCCTGGCATGCCATGCTGGTTCCTTACTGTGCATTGAACTCCGGGGCTGCTGCCATGTAGTATGTTGGGAGAATAAAAAAACCTCCATCCACATCTTCTCTTTTTAATGGGCTGTCCGTCCAGCCTATCTGGTCCTTCCTTCAATGTCTGCTCCCTTTCCTGGCCAGGATGCCTGTCCAGCCCATGTAGCATCTACACCTGTCATTAGTCTATTATAAATACCTTACACCCATTACTTCTAGAATTTGTGATGCTCCCCAGTTCTGATCCTTTCATTTAACTTGGCAGATTAAGTAAGTGGATGAATAGTGTAATTCTGTTAATAAGTGAGACAAGAAAATGCTAAAAGTTTGGGAACCATCCGGGTACCCAGTTTAACTGGAAGGGATAAAATACGAAAAGCTGTAAGATAAGATGTACATCTCATATGCTTTCAATATGGAAAGAACATCCACTGTTATGGAGTTCCATATGGTAAGCATGTGTGGCTTGAACGGGCACCGACTTCCAGTACCTTTGCTTTTAAAATAGTTCAGAGCATTGAAGAGGCAGAACCTCTTGGATTATTCCAGAAGTGCTGTCAAGGCCCATCCCATTCCTAGATTTGTCCTTTGGTCTGCAGGGAAGAGGTAGTTATCGATCAATTTCACCCTGGCACTTCATCAGTTGTCCATTTGTATTAGTGCTCTCTGAATAAAGCTAAAATATTGTGACAGACTTCCTCAGACCAAAACTGTCAGCAGTACATCACGGATGCACAACATATCTATTGGTTCGTTGTCTTATAGTGCCTTCATAGCCCTGTAAGTGCTCCCCAAGTGCTTGTGTCAAAGATTACTAAAATAGTTTTCATATCCTTGCAACAATTCTGAGGTTACATTTGAAATGAATTACTTTTTTTGATTTAACATGTTGTAACAAACTCAAATTTGCTTATTGCAGTTCAGATCTTTTAAGGGAGTGAAGTTTATCCTGGCCTTTATTGAAAAGAATGTCTTCAAAATGTAATTTGACATTATGACGTATCACATTAAACATAGTCTCGAGGAACCAGACTTAATTCTCAAACAACAGTACACTTCTGGCTACAACACGTTAAAAAGTGTGTAGTGAATACTGGCCAAGTCCTGTGCTGCAAAGACTATACCCACAGGGCTTCTTCCTAAAACACCCACACCAAGTTTCTCCAGTTTATGCGTTTTAATCCGTTGCCAGAGTATTAGAGTGAGAGCAAAGGATACTGAACAAAAGACTCGATGCTGAGTCAAAATAAAAAGTTAAAATTGCTTTTGTCTATTCAGGAGCTCAGTTGCATAGGGTAACTGAAGCTTAAGAATTAATTTGGATGTTTAGTGAGCACAGCGACAGTAGAGACAGACAGACAAACAAACAAACACAAGTAGACCACCGTAGCTACTGGGCTTCACATGTTTGAGAAGTGCTTTCTGACATTTTCATTATTGCATCACTATATGATATAACAGCAGAGAATACAGTTTAGATAAGCATTGTGGTCTATGGAAATATGATGTGTTAAAGTGCTGCGGCTATTTTGTCATGGCCTATTTGCATTTCAAATTAGACGGTAATGTTAAATTTCTTCAGTTATTCGTTTAGATGTACAGTCAAAAGGCGGCTGTTGTGCAGCCCTGTCTGTGCTTTACTGGTGTTGTTAGGCAGATTTGTTGATTCGGGTGTTTCAAGTACTGAAATCTGTATGTCCTGTGGCTCTTCGTAATGACCTTTCTTACTGGAAGTCCTTTAGATGAAGTGTGACACACTGTTTACTTCAAATGTATATTTTTCAGTTCGTGTTTTCATGAATATAGCTGCTAATTATTTGAAGCTTACATTGACTCACTATTGTCGTAATGCTGAACAACAGAGAGCACACACAGCACCTGTGAGAACATATCGTTCACATTTACTACTCGTCTATCGATGCTGTTGAAGGCTAATGTATATTTTGATGTTGCACAAAGATTTTTTCCCTTGCATCTGGTTATGTTTATTTTCAAAATGTACAATGTGCTCTCCGCACACTTGATACACATTTATATGTCTATTAGGTTTTTTAGGGATTTTTGCTTTGCGCCATCATCCACAATAAACCATTGTCTGTGGGGGAGGAGTGAAAGCTTTAGATTCATTAAAAATTTCAATCTCCAGTTTTCAATGGATCTCGACATCTTAAGGTTCCATGATACTGAAAACATTGATATCTCGATGATGGGTATGTGTCACAGTTTCTTGAGGATGGTCTAGAGCTAAAATGGCTGGAGGAAAAAAAAAATACCAAACTCGAAACGTAAGCCTGTTATGCGGTGACTATGTGCTGGTTAGTTTTTGAAGCAAATCAAGCAAGAGAAAGAGGCACTCTAGAGGAACCCTCAGATACCGTAATTCTGCATGTAATTATGAATTCTTCTCGTCAATTGCTATAATTTTGAAGTATTTTATGATCAGAAAGATCAGCATCAGAGCGGTAAATAATTTCTGAAATGTTAGAGAAGAGTTCGCGTAACTTGTTTCCGAGGGTGCAAAGTTTACTGACGTTCACACCCAAATTTTTTTGCTTTTTTTTGTTTTACTATGTAATGGAAGACTTTGAATGTAGATGGCTCATCATAAACAGAAGCTTACTCTCTGTCAGTCCAGGTTAACAAGATCACCTTTGATCTTCGGCATTTAAAACCACCGCTACCACTTTAAGTTCCTCCTTCACGTTGCGTTGGATAGGTTTAGGAATATGATACTCAGTGAGCCTTCTAATTGTTTTCACCCACTTTTAAGCACAATTTACTTATCATTGTCTCCAGATGTGTATATGATACATCTGGCTTCAGTGACAGTACAGTAAAAGTAGCTACTCTTATCTTTAAAACCAAAAGCGGTGAACATTTTCTGCTCTTTAATACTACAACTGCTTGTAAGAGATTTTTAAATGCACATTCTTAAGATACAAGAATGGATTCTGCCAGTCATTTTTGCGTACGGTTACCAAGCTTTCCCTCTTGTTTAATTCAAACTTTACTTCTTATTTGCTATTTCTATATTTGAGGCTTTAGTGTACTGCCATAATTTATTCTCCATAAATGTTCAATAAGTTTTCTTTATTCCTTCATTATGCAATACTGTTCTTCATTAACTTTGCTCAATAAAGTCCCATGTTGTATAAATTATTGACTGATAGAATGTATATGGACAACATTTCCGTTAATAGATGATCATTATTTGGAGGTCATTCAATTGAAAATCTGATCTGAACTCCCGCTGAAATGATTAAAGATGTTCTAAGATGTATATGTGTTATATTTTAAACTGAAATGGATTTTTTCATCTAGTGATGATGAAGTTTCTCCTAATATATGTGCAGCCTGAAATCATAAGTTAGAAAAATAAAGCAAACAAGATGCTTAGAAAAATCAGCTTGACAACAAAGTGCGACTGCCTAAATGTGAAAATGATTGAAACGTCAGCTGCCATAACAGTAAATCAATTGCATCATTAAGTAGTCTGGGTGCTCACACCTCCAAGGAACCTTGCAATGCTACATGTTTTTCAAAAACACAGTATATTTCATCTTAACTGTCACCTCTGAACTCTAATCCTGGTTTTGGAAATCATTATGTCAACAAGAATAGCATAAATCATTTAAAAATCCTAATCTGGCTAATTATTGTTTTAATTTATCATGTCATTCAGTTATTAAGTGGAAAGGCATTGTGTCTCTGTTTTGGCTACGACTTTGCACCGTAAACCATTAGCCTGCCATTTCAGTCTCTGCCATGCCTGGGTCATATTCAATAGTAGTAGTAATAATAAATAAAATTATTATTATTATATAGCACACTAAATATGATAGTCATCTATAGGTGTTTAACAAAATAAAAACAATAATTAAGACCAGTAAGTAAGAAAAATAGTAAAGTAAAAATCCTACCGTAAATGTAAAATGACATCATATTATTCAAAGGTATCAACAAGTCACTGTGCAGCATCATCAGCAGATTTAAAAACATGCCCTTAAGTTTCACTAATTATCCACAACATAAGAAATTTGACAAAAAGAGGAAACTAATCAGCCCCTTTGTTTTGCTGATACAGCGTTTCTCAGCCTTTACGTATTTGCGACCCGAGTTTTCCTAACAGTTTTAATCGCACCCCCCTAATGTTTTTTTGAAAGGAGCCCACTAACACCAATTTGTTCTTTTTTAATTAATGATATATCATAGATGCATATTTTATTATACCTACTTAACTTTTATCGACATTTATCTAACTCTATATTTATTTTTCTAGTATCACAATGTAGTTTAAGTTAATTTGTTTTGGTTTCAACAGATGTATTTTTCATATTTTCGATTCTTGTTTTCTTTTTTTCACGTCTTCGCGCCCCACAGTCTGAGAACCACTGAGCTAATAGCTAAGCTGTCCCAATATCTCATCTAGAAACCTCTTCAAAAGTTGTCATGGTTTCTGCTTCACCTCCATGCCTTGGTAGTTTCTTCCAGATTCCCACAACTCTTTGAGTAAAGAGGTGCTTCCTGGCTTTGGTCCTAAATGCACTTCCCCTTAATTTTCAGTGATATCTTCTATCTGTAACTCACCGTTTAGTTCTGTATCAGCTCCTTTGAGAATATTGAAGACCTGGATTAGGCCCCCACGCAGTCTCCTCTGCTCAAGGGTTTAAGTCTCTTGGCCTGTCTTGGTTGCTGTCCTCTGCACAGCTTCAAGTGCTGCTATGTCTTGTAGTTTGGTCAAAAGAACTGCGCACAGTACTCCAGATGTCATCTCACATCACTAGTGCATTGTATACTCTGAGCATAAGGGCCCTTGATTTATATTCAACAGTTTTTACAATAAAACCTAACATTTCATTTGCTTTTTTTAATTGCTTCTGTACGTTGCTTAGATGAATAAAATGTGAATTAGAAAAAAAAAAACCTTTTCAGAAGCTGCTACTTGTCGGAAAATGTTTCCCAGCTTTTATTTATAATTGTCATTCCTTTTTGCCCATGTGTACTTCTTTTGCACCTTTACACATTAAACTGTATTTTCCAAGTGTTCACCCAAGTCTTCTTGAATTGTTTTTGCTGCCTCTTCAGTGTGTGCCGTTACCCCCATTTTAGTGTCCTATGCAAATTTTACTAAAGTTTACTAACGTGAGTCAAAATCTCTCTATTCTTAAATAAAGAATAATGCCAGGAAAGTCACCTGATGGACTCCACTGATGCCCTCATCCTGCTGTGGAGCATTCTCCTCTTATCTGTACAACCTCATATGAGGCACAACATAAAAATTAGAGGACCCTGACCTGAGGGAACTGATCGGCTTGTGAAAAGTTTGGAGTTCAAGAAGGTTGACAGAAACAGCAGTCGTAATACAATTATCTAAAAGAACAAGAATTCAGAATTGGATTCTGTCAGTAACTGGCAGCCAGTGCAACGCAAACAGTGGGGCAATGTGGGAGCATTTCCATGTGTTTGTTAACGTGTGCGGCCCAGTTTTGGATATATTGCGGTCTCTGGGGAGACTTTTTGGAAGCCTAATGAACAGAGAATCACAGTAATGGAGATGAGATGAAATAACAGCATGCATCAATTTCTCCGCTTCAGACTTTGCGTTCTGCGCCTTGCTAAGCTCTTGAGATAGCAGAATCACATCTTAGAAATAGAAGTAATATGACTCTGAAATGTAAGTGTAGAATCAATTTTGACCCCAAGGCATCTAATCAACGAAGGTGTAGGGATTAGTTGACCATCAATAGCAATATGGGAGCTGCTACACTTTTTTTTTTTTTAGTTCCAGTTGCAGAACTTTAAAAACAATTGTACCATGAGCTGCAAGGTTTTTTTTTTGTTTTTTTTTTTAGGTGTAGGTGTCAGCTCAATAAATAAAATAAAACACTATGATGTATCAGATCAAATGTTCACCAGCTGTGCTGTATTGTGTATATTGTATTTTGCTGTAGCATGAATTCTGAATCAACAAAAATAGTTCAATAGAGGCTAATCTTACAATGATTTGTGATTTTAGTTTTTAAGCATTGCTATGTCAGTCAGTCATTGTCCAACCCGCTATATCCTAAGACAGGGTCACGGGGTTCTGCTGGAGCCAATCCCAGCCAGCACAGGGCGCAAGGCAGGAAACAAACCCCGGGCAGGGCGCCAGCCTACCGCAGCTTGCAATTAGGTATTTTAAACTTCTTTTCTACAACACAGGACTTAAAAAGCTGCAAATATAAAAAGCTCAATTGGTGCTCCTGCTCAAGTGCTCCAATTTCGTCTCATATTCCAAACTTGGGTCATCAATTTTAATTGGCTACCTTAATTTGATCAAGTGGCTGTATGAGATTTGTGTGTCCTGACATGTACTGTCAAGGGAGGTCTCTACTTGCCATATTTACTTCAGTCTCTTGTTGACCCTGTAACAGAAAATGTAGGTCGACAAAATGGATGAATTTTATTTTATTCTTTTGCGTTGGCTTAAATGTGTTTGGATGATTTCCACCTAGGCGCATTTTATAGCAAAAAATTACAGAATAGCTTAAAGCAATACTAAACCCAAAAATCTCATGTTTTCGTGGAGAAAGGAGATCACAAAGTTTCTCATAGAACTGGACCCAGTAGTTGCCAACGCTGTACTACTGCAAATGATATCAAAAAATACCATGAAAAAAATCTAATGTTGCTTGTATCTAATAATCCACACGTCATCCATTTGTATGCTCATGACCAGCAAAGTGCATGTACAGTGGTACCTCGGTATACGTCCGCTTTGGAATAAGTCCAACTTGGTATACGTCCTGTTTGGACGCAAAAAATTTTGCTTTGTTTGGAATAAAACTTGCGTACTAGAACACCGTGTGCTACCCTTGTTTACCTCTCTTGAGACAAAGCCACGACTGCCCACAAGCATCAGTACGCGCTATAACTCTCTGTGAATTTTCACATGATTTTGTGTTTTTTTTTCGCGTAAATTTGAGTTGATTGTTGAAAAGTATGAAGGTGGCATGCATATCCGGGACTTGGCTGCTACATACCGTATGCCGAGAACGACTGTATCGACGATTATGAAAAACAAAGATGTTATTAAAAAGTAAAGTGAGGTTATATTTTCATTTATTTCATCTAATTGCTTTTGTATTTATGTATTTTAGTATTAAGCAGTGTTTAAATTATTTTATACAACCCCATCAATGCTTAATATGCTAGTAACAATAGGATTTTATTTCATGGGAACGGATTAATCATTTTCCCATTATTTCTTATGGGAAAAATTTGTTTGGTATACGTCCTGTTTGGTAGAAGTCAAAATATTTGGCGTACGTATACCGAGGTACCACTGTATTTTTTTGTTAAAATATTGTTAAATAAATACTCTGGAAAATGAAAGTATTACACAAACAGAAAGCCCCTTCTCATGGTGGCATGCTTTTGAATTGAAGACCCTTTTCTCTCCCTCATTTATTAGTAGAGTCCAGCACTGAATGTATCAGAGAGAGCGTGTGCAGCATTGTTCATAATAGCCATGAGTAGGGCTGGGGGATACATTGAATATACTCGATGCATCACAGCTTATTCTATCTCAGATGTTGTAAATGAATATATTGTGCACATCAAGTACAGATTGTTGCATAATCTTTTTTCAGATGCTGACATGAGAGTTCCTTTGATGATTTGATTCTCTCCCTCTTACAAACACAAAATGGAAAAAAAACTCTAGTGAATATGTCAAACACACTCGCCGTCCACACCAGACCGCTGTCCTGTGCAAATGCGTGTGACGCATATAGGTGAGAAGCGTGTCCCATTAATGAGCCTGCCTTCATGGTTAGCTTCTTAGTTTGGTGCGCCTCTCTTGAAGTATTGTTGCCTGCTCACCACATCACACTGGCCATCAAAAAGATACAGGACATACGTGGGTCATTCAAAAAGTTTCCACACTTTTATATTTTCGTTGGAAACCGTGAAGGCGGGAGGAGTAGTCATTGATCGTGTTTGAGAGTGTCATGTGACTAGTTTTGTCTGTCAAGCCGGCTGCTCTTGCAGTTTAGTATAAGAGTTGTCACCCTGTGGTGAAGATGGCTGCGAAACTTAGAAATTGCACCAAAGAGGAACAGCGTTCTGTTCATACGCTTTTTGTGGATTGAAATGTTCAAAAATGGCTGTACTAGTGTGACGAATGCAGAGGGCACTGGACATCCAGCTATAGCCACGACCATAAGGCATGAAGAAAGAACCCTAATGTGAAAGCAGCAGTGGCTGCACGCTCAACCAAAAACATTTTTTGCTGATTGCATTAAAAAGGGAAAATTGCATCACAAAGGAAGGTGACTATGTAGAAAAGTGATGTCATTTGTTTTTCATATTCTTAATAAACTATGGGGCTTCGCTCGCCAACCCCGCTGCCAGCGCTATGCGCCGGCAACTTCGCGTCTCTGCACGCTTATATGGATTTCACTTTTACCAAACAACAAATCTTTTAATTTTTGCGGATACACCTCTTCATTGGGAAAAAACACTACTTTTCCCTGATGGCAATGCGAATTAGACGATCTACAAGTCTCCGACTTAAAGTATAAAGCCAAACAATATATACATACTTGTGTCATATCACCTATGTCCATATATTCGATCTCTTTTCACTTTTAGCTTTTCGTCAATATCACATTGAATTTCCGTGTTTGGAATTACATTGTAACAACATAACGTATAACTGCTTGTGAGTGAATATTGTTTCTTTCTCTCTACACAAACTATGTCTGACAATAGCATTCACACAAATGAGAAATGATTGAACTGTGTGTGCGGTTGTAAATGTTTTAGATGTGGGTGGGACTTTTCCAAATCTCTTTGCATTAAGTCTTGTCTCGCGGGGCTTGAGATTTTCTCTCGTGGGATTTCACTTTCACCAAACAACAAATCTTTTAATTCTCGTGGATTTGCCTCTTCATTGGAAAAAAACTATACTTTTCCCTGGTGGCAACACAAATTGGACGATCTACAAGTCTCCGACTTAAAGTTTAAATCCGAATAATATGTTCGATCTCTTTTCACTGTTCCATTATTTCACTGAGTAATAATTTCCGTTTGTTTGCGCTAATGTGATCTTTACTATTGTGTTTTAGAGACTTCCGAATTTTTGTACTTCCATTATCTCTAACCTGCTCTGCATGTGTATTGCGCAATCGTGTTTGAATTCTTTGCGATGTTCTACTTTGTCATCTACTCTTTGTCTTTTATTTCCGGCCCCAGATGTGGTTAAATATCTTGGCACAAAGTCTTGTCTCGCGGGACATGAAAGTGTCTCTCTGAGAAAATCACGTCTCGTCTCTCTTCTCAATTTTTTTTTATTATAATAGAGAGAGAGAGTTAAATAAAAAAAAATTGCAGAAACTTTTTCAACATCCCTCGTATAAATGGTGTCACTACCCACTTTAATGGAATGCAGTGTCCTAAGAAAAGAAGAGTCTACTCTGCCCTTTCTTATGCAAGACTAGTCTGGCTTAAAATTTACATAACGAATTTACCTTTTCGTTTATTTATTCACTCAGCAGTTTTTCTGAAATCTCACATTTCAAAGTGTGCTCACAGGAGGATATCTTTTCCCAAGTGCATTAATAAATTATAGCTTAGTTTTGTGGGGGTTTTTTTTCCGGTCTGGTTGCAATTGTTGGAGCAATTAGGAGTTGTCCACATATCCATTGTCTTTTGAATTTTCATAGTTCCTTTTACTTTCTCAAATGATTTTACTTTTCTTTTCAAGATTATACTTAGAATTTTTTTTTTTTTTGCTTTTCCCACAATTGTTTTGTATTCATCTACGGCTGCTTCTCCTTGTCTTCGAAAAAGAATTTTCATCTCATAGATGTGCAGAACGGTGTGACTTATTTCATCAGAAAGACTAATGACACACGACCTTTAGAGAAGCAGTCCGTGCTCTCCATTATTGTTTGTGGGTGACATGGTTCAAGTTTGTGTCTGTGTTGTGATCCCTTGATTGTGTACTTTAGGTTCATGCTTTGTACACTTACAGAGGTTTGAGGTCAACTTTGTTGAAGCTTATAATAATTTATAAACTAAATGTTGAGAAGTCAGTTGAAGCTGAGAAATATCATAGTGGTGGGATTTAAAACGCTCGGGGGGAATTCTTTATATTCCTTGGAGTGTTTAGTATACAGGCTTTTGTTGTCTTCCTCAGTTGGCCTCTTTGTACTCTAATTGAAAGAGGTTTTATTATTTAGACTTCAGATCAATTTCATTTCTTGTTTAAAAATTTGAGACCTTTGTAAAATTAATTACATGCAGCAAAGCCTCTTAACCGTATATAGCACATGTTGTCATACATTTAAGGTTTCAAAGTCAATACCCGATCCTTTCAAAGTCTTTTACTTTGTTCACAGGTTGACAGAATTATGTAAACATTTCTTAATCACTGTACATTTAAATAAATCTTGAACCTATCAAAAGATCCGTGCAATGTGTGTTTTAGTACCAGGGTCAACACTCCGTAGGTACCCAGCATACAGAACCAAGAAGAAATACAATTTCTCATCACTGTTTAAATACATTTAAAATTTTACAACAAAGCATGAGATTGAATTGCGCAGTCGACCAGAAACAAAAGACAATGTTGTATTGTTAAGTGTAAAGCCTGGGTTTTGTTTAATATGTGCAGAACTTGGAGATGACAGCTCTCACCTTAATTTCCATATAAATATTGCCCCTCATCTGACTACTTTACAATACAGATGCTACCCATCAGTCCACTCCTATTTAATCAAGAGGAACTCAGGCAGTAATTTACTGTTCAAGTGCAGAAAATTAATATTTAAACATTTGACTTCAGTAGATTGCCCTTGTACAATACAATACATTCAGCAAGGGAGCTGCTGCTGCAGCGGCAACAAGCAATCAAGTTGCATGTTGTTTTTAGGCCAGCGCTTGTGTTAAAAGAGCAAAGTGTATATTTTTAATTTAGTATAGTCAATACAGTATGGATCTGGATAATTTGGTGCAATTGTATGTTGCAAATTATCAGTAATAATAACGTTCAGATATGTTTTAAACATAAAGCCGTGAGTGGATTTTTTTTTAAATGCAGAGAAATAATTTTGACTTGATAAATTAGATTTTTTCTTTCACCAGCTTACACAATTTCACTTGAGGGATTGAAGAAGGCCTTTCTAAAAGCAGGCTATCAAAGTGAGAAAGCTCACTGAAGTAATACAATTTTTCATTTTTCACTAACTTGGATCTTTGACAGCTTTCAGAGTAATTTGAGATGCTCTCTAGTCAAGACCCCTACTTCGAGCTTGACACAGATATACCCTGTCTTTGCAGATGGCATTGATCACCTTCACGGAATTTAGTATCTACAGCTTCTGATGAAACGCCCTCTCCTGCCATTATGCACAAATGGTGGTGGCCTGATACCCGTACCTTAAACCCCTTCATTGTTAGTAAGATCAAAATTTGAATTGAAGAAGTTCTGAAACAAAAGTTAAAAAATGTTCAGAAGGACAAATATTGCTTGATAGTACGGCATTGCAATTAACACACGTTATATACTCTCTATTCATGTGTCATAACTGGCACATGAAGAGCACGTTGTTCTTGGCCATAGCTCTTCATTTCAAGAATGTATGAGTAAGTCTTCTAATATTTCTCACTCACTTTAGTATTGAAAGTAATTTGGGGAAAAAGGCAAAAAAGCTCCCATATTAAATTATTTTGCACTGTAAAACACAATGGAATAAATAGAAAAATGCCTCAAAAATTGCATGTAATATTCATAATAATATAATGAGTTTTACATTCGTAAGCTATGTCAGTCAGTGTGTGTATCTGGGTATTTACAGTCACTTGAAAAAGTACGTACAGTGGAACGTTGGGTCACAACCGTAATTGGTTCCAAAACTCTGGTCGCGACCCGATTTAGTCGTAACCCGAACTAATTTCCCCCATAGGATTGTATGTAAATACAATGAATCCGTTCCGGACCGTACGCACTGTATGTAAATGTTTTTTTTTTAAAGATTTTTAAGCATAAAAATTATTTAATTATACCATAGAATGCACAGTGTAATAGTAAACTAAATGTGAAAACATTGAATAACACTAAGAAAACCTTGAACAGAGAAAACAAACTTTGCAAGAGTTCGTGCTATAGCACTACGAATCGCTCTCTGTAAACACTTTTTTTTAATGAGTTTTAAGCACAGGGAAAAAAATTAACATTTGAAAAATTCCTAATTTATGCAAAAACTAACCATAAGCAACCAAGAAAAGTAACATTGCAGGAGTTCACGCTATAACCTTACAAGCCGCTCGCTGTAAACACTTTTTTAATGAGTTTTAAGCACAGGGAAAAAAATGAACATTTGAAAAATCCTTAATTTATACAAACACTACACATAAATAACCAAGAAAACTAACCTTGTATGAGTCGAGTTCTGGCATGAAGGAAGTGAGGAGGAACTGGGTGGAGAGGAGATTACAGTTTTGATGTTCGCTGCATGCTCCCATCTCGCTTCCGGGAGCCCTTAAACCCGTCACCGTCAGTAATGTTACCGATGAGCACGACAGTGAGGCAATACAATTGAGGAAGGGGATGGTGCAAAAAGTGCCAAGTGATTTTATTAAAATCAACAAAACAACAATCAAAAACAAAGTCCAAATTAAATAAAGTGCTTTCAGAATCCTTCAATAAATAAATAATCCCATAAAAACAGAAGTGAAGTGGAGGTTAAAATCCAATAGAAAAATGTCTTTGTTAAATACAATGAGGTTAAAACAATACTGAAAGCAGTCTCTTTAAAAACAAGCTCGGTGCATTCTTTAACTGGTGACCCCCCGCTGCCTTCTTGGCCTTACGCGGCCAGCCATCCTTCTTCTGGTCACTCCAGCTCCTTGATCGTTCAGCACTCGCTCGCTCACACCGGTTCTTTCCACACTGCTTCCTGCTTACTTCCTCAATCTGCAACCTCTGTCTTTGTTTTCTTTTTCCTCCCTTTTGCCGCCTCACGCTTCTGTTTATGAAGAGGACATGGCAGCTGTAGCGCGGCGATTATTTATTTAAAACTGGCCTCTTGACGTGAGCTGTGGACCCGCTATACCACAAAGTCCCTCTGCGCGATGCACGTCTGACCGAGAACAATGTACTGTATAGGGGGAGACTGAACATGTGCGTAAATCACTGGCGCGTACGAACCGGAAGGGAAACGAAATAGAGCACAAAGAGTTCACAGCGAATGCACAAGGAGAGACTGAACACGTGCGGAAATCATCGACGCGTATGAACCGGAAGGGAAACTGGCTTGTTCGTCGTGTGTGGTCGTGAACAGATGCAAAAGTTTGGCAAACTTTTTGGTCGTAACCCGATTTTTTACTTGTTCTAAGACATTTGTGACCCGAGGTTCCACTGTATACCTGTTTTTTTTTTTTTTGTTTTTTTTTTTACATTTGGGGACATATTAAGATTTGGTCTAATTTTAACAGTGACTATACATAAGGATGATATAATATAACAAGCATTATGACACTGTTACATTTTATAGCCCATTGTATAATTTCAATTTAGTGCAAATTTTAGATGTTGAAATATTAAGTCCACCCCTACATTTATCACCACCTCTAATATCTCAAATTAGAATCAGATGCAAATGATTAGATCATCATTAGAGAGGCTCTTGACTGAACCAGTCCTCTTATTTAAGCCTCTTTAGTTTTGTTTTTTTCTTTGTCATTGAAGGGTGTTTTATCATCATGCTGTGTTCGAAAGAGCTCTCTGAGGCCTCACAAAGTGTGTTATAGGTGCCTAAGGGTCTGGCAAGGGATTTAACAAGATCTCCAAACAATTGTAAAGCAACCATTCCACTGTGTGCAAGATTATCTACAAGTGGAGGTGATTTTAAACAACTATCAACTTGACTGGGCCAAGTGATACAAGCAAAGTCAGCCAGAGAGCAAAGCACAAGATGAAGAAAGATTTCTCTAAGACCCTCAGAATTTCATCACAGGGCCTACAGGTAGCTGTTGCCACTGTTGATGTCAAAGTACACGAGTGTACCATTAGAAAGAGGTTACACAAATGAGATGTACATGGGAGGTGTGCCAGGAGGAGGTCTTTTTTGTTCAGAAAGAACATCAAAGCAAAACTAAAGTTTGTTCACGAGCACCTAGGCAAAGATCAGGACTTCTCTGGTACTTTGGGCAGATGAGACAAAGATAGACTTATTTGGCTATCGTGCCAGAACACACAGTTGTTAAAAGCTAAAGACAGTTTTTCCCAAGAAGAACATGAAACCATCTGTAAAGCATGGTGGTGGAAATGTTCTGGTTTGGGGCTGCTTTTCTGCATTAGGGCCTGAGCAGCTCAACATCCTAGATTCCACTGTGAATTCTTCATTGTACCAGAGTGTACATATTTGAGGTTAATGTGAGACCACCTGTCAGAAGATTGAGCTCACCTGAAAGTAGACCAGGCAGCATCACGATGACAATAAACATGTTAGTAGATGAACTAAAGAATGGCTTAAAAGTTTTCTGGAATGCCCAAGTCAAAACCTGAATATAAATCCCATCCTGTAAATTGGCAGTGCATGCAAGACACTCTTCAAACATCATATACAGGTAAAATTCCGTTACAGCCAATATCTTTACAACAAAATTTTCATTACAACGAAGTATTTTTATGGTCCCGACAGTTTACCCATAAGACACGAGTCTATAGAAATCTCATTACTACAAAATAAATTCAGCAGATACTTTCATTATGACGAAGTGACCTTGAAATGCTTGAATGAATCATCCACAGAGCAGTTAGTTTTGTGGTCACAGCTCAGTTGTGCACAACGATCCCCAAACAGAACCATTGTAAAAAAAAAATTCTTTCTTCGAACTTTCCACCTACTGTTTTTTTGCTGTTTTTGTTTTCGGTGGTTTTCAGTGATACCTTTTGCTTATCACTTGTCAACATTTGAAAAACATCCATTGGAATTTAACTCAATGTCACCCTCCTATAGAAACGGCAGACATGAAAAAACGATAAACTGTTCATATTAGAATAAAAAAACTTTACATTTTTGCAGCTGTCGATTGCGGCAAAAAGAAAAAAGACGTTGCCAGTGAATTTGGAATTTCACCATTGACACGGTCAATTATTTCAAAGACCGAGCCAAAAAAAAAAGAAAAATCTCAGGTTGCAAATGTATGCAAACTGCTGCATTTGAAGACGTTGAAAAAGCCGTTTTTATGTGGTTCAGTGAGGCTTATTCAATAAACATTCCTATCAATGCGGCACTCATTCATGAAAATGTGAGGTTTGTAAACTCTCTTGGGACCTCCCCAAACTGGACAACACGTCGAGGAGCATCCTGAAGTGCGATCACCGTGTCTGTTAGACTGTTTATCCATTGCCAGAGCAACAGCAGGCTCACAGCTCTACTGTGGCTCTTTACTGAAGCAAACACAAAAGATGTCGATGGGTGATGGAAGGAACATTGTAAATGCAGGACACTTACCTAGCCACATCCCTGCCTGACTGCTGTGTCTGTGTATAGCAGAGTGGCAGATCATGCTACAATAAATAACCCTGCTGTTCCTGTTTCAAGCTGAATAAAGCTGGTATCGCTAAAGTACTGAGATTCAGCCTACATGTTTTGGGGTGTAAGACAGGGACTTATAGCACGACCCTGATCTTTTAGGATTCGCTTCTGTGACGCCTCACTGCACCGCTGTGAGCCTGCTGTTGCCCTGCCCCGGCAATGGACAAACAAACTTCCACAGACGTGGCAATCGTGCTTCGGGACACACTTTAGCGTGACGTTCCCGTTGGGTGGGGAGTAGGGGGGATCCCAAAAGAGTTCAGAAACCTCACAATATGACGAAGAAGAAGAAAAAAGGATGATTCGGCTCCTGATTGATAACTGTGCTGCCCACAGTATGCGACCACATTTAGATAATGTTCGCGTTGAATTCCTCCCACCCAGTTGCACAGCAGTGCTTCAGCCATTGGATTTGGGCATCATTTGCACCCTGAAAGTGTATTATCGCAAGGATAATTCTTGTCAGCATAACTTGTAGACAGGAGAAGATTAAAATTAACGCGAAAGAAGCTATTGAAATGATTGCAGACGCCTGGATGCAAGTTAAAGAAAGCATTATAGCAACAAATACAGAATCTCATTACAACAAAATATTTTTTAAGTCCCTGGCAGTTCGTTGTAACGGAATTTTACCTGGATTTGAAAGTATCCATCCATTATCCAACCCACTATATCCTAACTACAGGGTCACGTGGGTCTGCTGGAGCCAATCCCAGTCAACACAGGGTTCAAGGCAGGAATCAAACCCTGGGCAGGGGTATTTGAAAGTATTCTGCATGTATCAATTTTTTGTAAAGTATTTATTCATTATTATTCTCATCTAATTTTAATTTTTTTTCTTTTTTTGTAACTACTGTATTTCTTTGAGATCCTCTAAAGCACTTTGAGCTACATGCTTTGTGCGAAAGTGTGCTATAGGAAATAAATGTTGTTGCTGGACGAGTGGGAAAAACCTTTTCCCCAGATGATGTCAGATACTGCTAGTCAGGAAATGGGAAATAATGACCTGGGGGCAGTGCCAGTTATTAGAGCCAAGGGTGTACTTACTTTTGCAAATTCAAATTTAGATATTTTTATTTTGATTAAATCACATTTGCCTGTAGATCTTGTTTAAATGAAGATCAAATCTTGATATGTCCACATATGTTAAAAAAGACAAAAACATTTCATGAGGTGTACTTACCTTTTCAAAAGCAGTCCGTAAATTAGCTATTACTGGGTAGGACTCTCTTTGGTACCTTACTTAGCAGCAGGTTGTGAATCTGAATGGGTGAATTGATCTTCTGCTTGTTGAACCATCTGGTATACAGTAGTGATAAAGTTTTCATATGCTTTTTTTTTTTTTCTTTGAGTCTTCAGTTGTACATGTCTCTCAGTGAACTTTGCATTGTCACTATCACGTGAAACACAATGTTAGCCAATGAATAATCTGTCAATGGGCTGAACTTGTAACCAGTGAATGAGGCAGAAAAGTGAATCTCCCAGGCTCATCTAAGCAAATTTTTGTTTTCCCAAAGTGACTTATTTAATAATATTTTGGGAAAAATATATGCGTTTTGACCATTGTAAGCCTGTGGATGGATACAGAGCTATCTTAATGCATGGGCATGCTGGGCAGTTGCCCGGGGGCCCCATGCTAATCTATATATGTTGACTTGCTGAGTGGTTGTGTAGGTAGGGGCCCCAGTGCACTGCTTTACCTGGGGGCCTATAATGCTGTTTAAATGGCCCTGGATGGATATCTGAGATAATTTTTCTCGTAGACGTAATTGATATTTTTTTTATTGTTTAGCATTGGTTCCCAGTGTATTTTAACAGGAATTCTGTTATCTTTATTTTTTGCAAAAACATGATGTTGTTTGTAGTTATGGCCGAAAATACTTATTAACATGGGGTAAGTAAAAGTTTAAAAAAAAAAAAGTTTTAATTGTAGGGTACTGTATTTCTTTAAGTCCATTGAAGGTCAGGGGGAGCAGAGACACCTTGATAAAATAAAAGAAATTTTAGATTGTGGAGTTTGGTGGCAAATCAACTATGGGGAAGGTTAAAAGCTAAATTAAGCCAGAAAATCCATTGTCTGCAGTACTGAAAGAAGACCTTAGATAAGGGACCCACCAATCATATGAGAATGGAGGAGGAGGAGAATCTAACACAGAGACGTTAAAACTGGAAAGTAAGTTATAGAATTGCTCTTGGTTTAAGCAGGATAGTTCGTAATTAACATTACTTTTTTTTAACCATTAGTAAACTATAAAGCAAAAAAGTGGACGATCTGTCTCTGGGGAATTTTTATTTTTGGGGAAACTAAGGGACTTTTGCAGTAACTCCTAGAGCAACAAGTCACCTGACCTATTAGGTTAGTTGTCTTTGTACAGTGATAACAGGACTCCTTCACAAGACAGCAAGTGGCCTTTAAGCTCTTCATATGAATCTCCGGAGACATCTACTTTTAAGCCATTTGAGAGTGTGATGTGCTGTAGCCGTCTCTGGGTCTTGTTTTCTCTGTAGTCAAAGCTGATTTCTATCAGAAGGAATATATAATCCACTAGCTGTCTACTCTGTCCACATATGACTCCCTCAAATTGGCACCAAAAGCATAATTAGGAATAAATAACTCTAATTAATAATTTATAACCATGCATTTGCATTGGAGTTAATTACAAAATTTACCATTGCACACATACGTGTCTGTTTAGTCTGTGTGCACGTTTACTGCTGCAGTTACTGTCTTTTTCTGAGTGTATTTTCTTTTCATTCTATCAAAAGAATGAAGGCTTTGAATATGCATGCAAGAAAATTACAAATCAGAGTCTGGCACTCTTTCTTTTTAGAGAACAGGAAAACTCCAGCATAGCTGCTTTTCTTTAATACTTATAATAAACCCCTCACTGCATTTTATGTTCTTGAAGGCTTATTCAGGCCGCGTTATAGTCAGTTGGGTTGCATGCTGAATGGTATGACAAAGTCAAATCAAAAGGGAAACATTTTCCATCCAAGAAAAGCTTGCACCCTAACCCTTCTCTCTATAACCCTTTCCCAAATTTTCATAGTGTGCGATATCAGTTTTATCCCCCTATAGTTCCCGTAATCATGAATATTGTTCTTTTCCTTACAAATGGGTACAATCCTATTCCTGTTCATAGATCATCTGCGTTAGATCCCACAACACATCTACTCCCTCTTCTTCTAAACTCTTCCACACCTCTGCTGGTATTTCATTTGGTCCTGTTGCCTTTCCATTTTTCATTCTGTTCAGTGCCTCCTTTCCTTCCTCTGTCCTTATTCTTGGTACTAACCCCCATCCCCAAATACTTCCCTTGGATTTTCTTCATTCAGCAGCTTTTTAAAGTATCTCTTCCATCTCTTCTTAATCCTATCATGTTCACTCAAGATCACACCTTGCTCATCTGCATTTTGTGGAATAAAATCCTATCCAGCCCTGTTTGTAGCTTTTGCTTTTCTAAAATTCATTGTCTTCCTCTTTTGTCTCCAGTTTTTCATACACGCCCTGCAAAGCCTGTGCCATGCTCTTAATGATTTTAATCACATTAATGATATGGGCACCATGTCTGTATAATAAAGGAGGACGATGATTGCAGTGGGACAGTTCTAATGACATATGGATATGAACGGCATGGGTTAATATCGCGTGGTTAGGCAGTCAGTTTCAGAACAATTTTGTGATATTCCAGCAATAGTGATAGTTGTATTAATGAGGACAATTTACATAGACACCAAATGTTTAAGTATGTCTACATGGTCACTATTCAAACGATTATTCCATGATATTTAATGAAAATATAATGCAAACCCAAGATGTTGTTTGACAGCCAGGTATTTTTGAACCAGATGGAGTTCATGTGGTTCTTGCTTGTTATCCACATTGGCATGTGAGCCAAATCAAAGACTTCTGCACTACAAAGATTATACTTAGAGACTTAGAACGGCTCCAAATGCAAGCTTTGGTAGGCAGATGCCATTTTCTAATTAAAAAAAGTGCCAAGTAATGTCACTACCACTGTCTCATCAGTGTTGAAATTTTGTTTGTGAGTGCAATAAAGCCTCTATTGTCTCATCTTAAAAACGTTACAATAAATAATTTATTGTGGCAGAGCAATTAATAATGTTGAAGCGCAAAAATACATTACAGGCTGGTCTCACTGCAGTGCACTGATTTGCTGAAAGCGATGTGCTCTCTGATGTTACCGCTCATTTTACCCATTGGGGACTGACTGAGATGTGCTTGGTGGATGTTATTTGCCTTTTTTAATGAATGAATAACAATTTACTTAATTTGCTTTTATAATTCTATTGTGAGGTGTTTGATTTGTTTTATTAACTACTGAGTCACTAAAATAATTACTTTAAATTGTAATCCATGTATTATTTGCCAAAGTTTTTTTTTTTTTTTTTTAAATGTGAGCTTTGGAATGGTAATAATAAGTCTTTGTTGAAAACAAAATGTTATATTTGCTACACACTATCATTTCATATCATGTAGGACAACTGATGTGCTTGATTGGCTTTTATGGATGTTAACTTTCCTGGTTTGTGGCTTAATGTATTAGTGCAAAAAAAAAAAAAAACAGTTGAACCTTTGTCAGCTGAAGTGTCTACAGTTTGACTAAACAGTTAAACATAGTCTGTGGTAGGAGACATCGAAAATTGCATTCTTTAAAAAGGGGGCACATTTCGGTACTGCACAGGCTATTGACAGGATTGGCAAATAAAAACAAACACTTCTCTGGTTTTTGACAAATGGCGGCCTTATGATAAATGTTAGTAGGGTCTGCTCCAGTGCCTCTGTTGCCTCAGTTGTTAGTACTTTTATTCTCTACAACATTTCTAAAGTACTCTGTTCTTTGCCAGCTAGTTGTCCTTGTTCACAAACATGGGAAGTAAGCAGTCTGTTTTACTTTTGACACTTCTAAATAATACACTTGCATTGAAGGTTTGTCTTTTTCCAAATGTTGACTGAATTTGGCTGACATTCCTGAAGAACAGTGCAACAAGCTTAATCCAATTCAGGTTACACAGAGGAGGGAGCCTATCATGGCATCTTTGGGCACAAGGAAGGAGACCACCCTAGGGCACACTAATAAACCCATACACACGCACAGAGACTCTTGCTTAGGGCTTCTTTTATTTTTTTTATTTTTGTATTAATTTTATTGTAATCATTCCATACAAATCAATCAATTTTTACAAAAAATAGGATTGAGAACAAGTTGACCCCGACCCCTGAGAGAGAGAGAGAGCGAGCATGGCCAACAGGGTAAAACTTAAGGCCTGTAAACATACCTAAATTGATGAGTTTGATCGGCCAATAGAGATGAATGGAGAAGACAAAGAAAAGGGCTGCTTTTAACTCTACTCTTTGAATTTTTGTGAGGTTACCACAGACTTGACGAAAGGCTGGCAAATGATGCAAATACGATTACATGAAAACATAAACCCTAAGGATTATAAGAAGGTTATCTTAACATTTGTTAAATTAAAAGAACTGATTATAACATGCAAATAGAGATTCCGGTTTTCGGTGCAAATGCATGAAGAAGCAGTCTGCAGAGTTTTATTAATTGCAGCACAGCATCTAATGGCGTTTGATGTTTTGGACCAAAGAACAACAACAACATTTATTTCTATAGCACATTTTCATACAGATAATGTAGCCCAAAGTGCTTTACATGATGAAGAAAGAGAAAAACAGACAAAATAAAGAATTAAAGTAAGAGAACACTAATTAACATAGAATAAAAGTAAGGTCCGATGGCCAGGGAGGACAGAAAAAAAAAAAACAAAACAAAAGAGAGCTGGAGAAAAAATAAAATCTGCAGGGGGTCCGAGACCACCCAGCCCCCTCTAGGCATTCTACCTAACATAAATGACCTCAGTCAGTCCTCATGGTATTTAGGGTTCTCATGGAAGGACTTGATGATGATGGTCATGTGGACTTCTGGTCTTTTCTCCATCAATGTAGGAACATCACGGTGCTTTGAGTAGGTGGTGGTGGCGGTGCAGGTCGCCACCACAGAAAACCAGAAAAAGAACAGAAGAGAGATAAGGGTGAGTACGGATTTTGGAGCCACCATGAATAGTAATGATGATTAATTGAATCCGCTGTGGCAACCCCTAACGGGGGCAGCCAGAAGAAAAACTGAAATACAGAGCATCAGGATTAAACTAAAATGAAGTTATGAGAAGGCCATGTTAACATAATGAGTTTTTATCAGTGTTTTAAGGTGCTCTACTGTATTAGCCTGGCGAATTCCTATTAGCAGGCTATTCCAGATTTTAGGTGCATAACAGCAGAAGGCCGCCAGCCTCACTACTTCTTATAAGTTTAGCTCTTGGAATTCTAAGCAGACACTCATTTGAAGACCTAAGGTTATGATTTGGAGTGTAAGGTGTCAGACATTCCGAAATATAAGATGGAGCGAGATTATTTAAGGCTTTATAAACCATAAGCAGTATTTTAAAGTCAATTCTGAATGGCACAGGTAACCAGTGTAGTGACATCAAAACTGGAGAGATGTGCTTGGATTTTCTTTTCCTAGTTAGGATTCTAGCAGCTCCATTCTGAACTCGTTGCAGTCGATTGATGTCTTTTTTGGGTGGTCCTGAGAGGAGTGCGTTACAGTAATCTAGTCGACTGAAAACAAAAGCGTGAACTAATTTCTCAGCATCTTTTAATAATATAAGAGGTCTAACTTTTGCTATATTTCTTAAGGTTAAAAATGCTGTCCTAGTGATCTGATTAATATGCGATTTAAAATTCAGGTCACAGTCAACGGTTACCCCTAAATTCTTTACCTCCATCTTGACTTTTAATCCTAATGCATCAAGTTTATTTAAGCAGACTAGGAATCACACTATAGGCATGGGGGAAATTCATGGCGTTATGTATAAGTTTTGTGCAGAAGAGACGGCTTCTTCTTTATCTGGGATCAGGCCTGTCATAATTGGTTGAGTACAGAGTTTATATTGTTATAGATGTGTATCATACACATAAGAAGCCAATGCAGCATACAGCAGGCATCTGACAGAAGAGTTAAACCACCGAACAACACAACTCCCTAATGCAAAACAGTAAAGTTATTAAAGACAGTGTGATTATAAAGATGGTGGTGGGCAAAATTAGAAACAGTTACAACCAATTCTCCCTGTCCTTTCTATGAAGTGCGTCATTTGTCACATTTAGAAACTGGTCCGTTTAATTACAATATGCTTAGAGATGAGGAGTCTTTTATATAGTGCCTTTCATATCTATATGTCTTTGTGATCAAATGTATTTATGCTCATTCTATCCATCATCCATCCATCCACTATCCAACCCGCTATATCCTAACTACAGGGTCACGGGGGTCTGCTAGAGCCAACACAGGGCACTAGGCTGGAAACAAACCCCGGGCAGGGCGCCAGCCCACCGCAGTATGCTCATTCCCAATCAACAAAATAAAAGCAATAGCTGGAGCTTTTATTTATTGTATAGTAGTTATGGCCAGAAATGCATGCAGTACTTCAGATACTCTGTTCAGTATCACCTTATAGAATTATAGATTTGATTTTTTAATCTAACTAAATATTTTATTATCCATTTTAATTGTTTTTGCTTTGTGTATAAAGGATGAGAATGTTATGTCAATACAAACAGCTAAATCTTTTGATTCTTTGTTTCAGCATCTCCCATCTTGCATCCATAATTAATGAATATGATCCAGTCATAATCAGTGAAACATTTTGGGTCCTGGTCGCTGCAGAACATAGCGCCTGCTGTATAATTTAACTGCTGAATAGGTTTTTTTTTTAAATTTTTTTAATTAAATGGAGGCATAGCATAGCATTCAGTTTAGTATATTAACCTTGGAATGACTTTGTTTCACGACAAGATGTGTATTTTAAAAACATTCAAACATGAAAATTGATAACTCTCCTTGGGACAAGCCATCTGCTGTACTTACTAACTCATTTCTGTCCTGAACACTGGTCTGGTGTGGAAGATGGTTAAAACAGATTTCAATTTAAATTTACAACTGTTCACATTACAGTAAGGAAATCATTCTCTAATTAAGACTTCTAGTAAGTATGATTGAGCAGTATGTCAGGACCAGGTCTCTAAATGCTTCCCTGAATTTTTCATGTCCTATTTATGATTATTGTTTTATATCATTTTGTGTAGGGCAGTCATCATCATCTGTTTAGGTAGTACAGTTTCCACTTTTCAGATTGAAGAACACCTTTTTTTAAGGATTGAGCACATCGTCTGGGCTTATATTAACAAGTTCTCATGTCTCCCTTTATTGTCTCCTGCCATCATTGTTTTGGTCTTCCACTGGTGGTCAATTTCAAAATGGTTAGGCAATATTAGCAACAGTGCCAGGTGCTGCCCATGGATCATGCATTTTATCAGTGTGACACACATCCATTGTCTTAATTGTGCCAATTGTGCCACTGCGAATATGGTCAAGACGAGATCTTCTGATTGTCCAAAGGAGCTTGTGAACCTCCTTGATATGTAGGCATTGTTGTCAACATTGAGCTCTGCCGCCATGTTGCAGAAGTTCAGTGGTACTCTAATCCGCTAATTTCCATTGTCAATGACACTGTTACTTGTCGTTTGCGTTTCTTCTTAGTTTGTGCACCACAAACTGGATGCAGTGCAAGTAAGAAGGAACAATTTTGATTAGAACTGCAAGACCATAGACCATATACATTAAAATAAAGAGTGCCATATTTAAGTATCTCTGTGGTGAGCTGGCGCCCTGCCCAGGGTTTGTTTCCTGCCTTGCGCCCTGTGTTGGTTGGGATTGGCTCCAGCAAACCCCTGTGACCCTGTAGTTAGGATATAGTGGGTTGGATAATGGATGGATGGATGGATATTTTAGTATTAATATCATCATTTAAAACACTGTTAGTGATGTCTTGCATCATAACATTCTCTGACCTGTGTAATCCAGTTCTATAAAAGACCTGCGCATATCAAGGCAACACTGATCACCACGCACTTCTGGGCAGGATGTCAGTCCAGGTGCAGTTTAAAATCGCCAGTTAACCTCACACTTGTATATTTTGGAATGTGTAAGGAAAACTGGAGTACCAAATGAAAAACACATTCATACATGGTGAGAGAGAATTGAACTTGGATCCATGAGATCTGTGAGGCAGCAGCACTTTGAAATCATAATACTGTACACTGATCTCTTTCATTATGTGCATTATGTTTAAAACCAGTAACGGCCTGATAACGTACAGTGAATACACTTGACTTGAGCATTCCTAGTTTTCATCCTCTTTCTCTGTACGTTTATCATTCGTTTGCTCAGAGGTTGATGCGCTTGCTGCTTCCTGAGCAGCTCTTCTTTTTTCCACCCTAGCGGCCCGCTTCTTCTCTTCTTTTGTTGGCATCTTTATGCGTTAAAACTGATTAATTCAGTGTTTGTGTTGCAATTACTTAGTATGTTCTCTTTAATTTTTCACTTACGCTGGCACTCAAGTCTTCAATCTGCCTCAAGAATGATGTAAGTTATGAAGAGGTAGGGGAAGTGACGGTGAAGGTGGTAGGGAAGAGAATGGTGCCCGTGTGCATGTGCCACACAACCGCCCCGCTGCCGAGAGCTGATTCTACAATAAAATAAAAAGAGTAATAAACTTGGAGGTCAATCATCTCCCTGAAAGCGGATAGTAGAAGTTACGTAGTATATGTTGTAAAATAAATCAAAACACAGCATAAAGGTTTGGGGTTTGTCCGGCCCCGTATACTGTACAGTTTTGCAATAATAAACAGGTCAGAAATATTCTTTCAGTACATCAGACAGTCAAGATGGCGGAGTGGGGAACATTTATGGAGTGGGACCTGATTTGGAACAGAGGCATGCTGGGAAGGTGGTGGATGGGAGCCATGATGTCTTCAGAGTTAGACGGAAGGAAGGGAATGAACACGTAAGTGGCAATACGTGGTTAGGGAATATGGTGCTTTTCATGGCGGTGTTGCTTCTTTCTTTCTGTAGAAAATAAAGAGAGAGAGGTTAGTACCCCGCTTTTCCCCTTTGGCCAGAGTTTTCGTGCTACCGCTTGGGTCCTTACATGGCTCTCCATGCGCACGTTCGTGACAATGTGTACAGGTGATTTAAATCCTGGACAGACAAACAGCCATGGTAGCGTATTATATAAGAAGATAAGTGTATTGGTTACAGACTTCGAAAGTCACTTCATTCTTGAAACAGGTAGCATGACAATAAGATGAATCACTGTTTTAATTGTACATGTCAGATAGAAAGAGTTCTTTTTCAGAAGCCCATTTAAGAAAGCTGCTGGAGTCTTAAGTGTCTGACAACCTTGAAAGACTTGCATATTTAAATAAACTTAAAATGAGCCTGATTTGTTTCTGCTGGCAGTTTTGTGGCAGCAATTACATTAAAGCTAAGAACTGACTCCTGATGTTGTCCTACATCAAAGCCTCATCGGGTGTATTATGGCACAGCCTGACAGATGCCAACAGGAAGAATGTTTTGTACTCTGTTAACATTTTTGAAATTGTCCTCCTGAAACTAGTTCATACAGAGGTTTGTTTTTTTGCTGCTCACTGCATGTTAGAAATAATGAATGTTTGTGCTCTCACAACGAGGACATTTCTAGACCAATCAGTCCAATGGAAACTTGAAAAATGGAAAAAGAATATTGCCGGGACACTGAGGTACAACCCCTTTTTTTCAGTCCCTTAATAATTCATTCAGCAACTAGGAAATTCTTGAAGTGGGAACTTTAACAACTTTTAAAAAATATCTTAATGATTGATTAGGCCAACTTAAGTATGAGGTAACCAAATGTACTTAATGATTTCAGTGGTCTCCTATCATTTGTCAAATTTCTTAAACTCAGGCTGTGATGCACATTAAACCATTCAAAAAGTAAGTTTTTTTGCTGTAGGTTACGTGTTTGTAGTTAATTCTGAGCTCAGTTAAATGGAAGTTTAAACTTAGTAAAGTTTTGTATTTTTAAATCAAAGTTATTTCTTCACAATCATGGGATTAATTTGTAATTAAATTACATTTTAAACTGAAGCATATTTCTCTCTATTATAAAAAAAAAAATCCTGGAGAGAAACAGTAGGGCGATGAGACGTGATCGTCACGTTAAGATCATGGAAGACACTTAAAAGACCTGCGAGTCTAGAGGGATTGGCCACGGAGTGTCTCGCGGGGATCTTAAAAATGAGACTTTGTGCCAAGAGATTGACCCAGGACCATCTCGCAATGACGTAGAACACGAAATTCTTGCAAGACACGCCCTACTAACCAAATAAGAGCACGAGCAGCAAAACACTCAGTCGTGTAAACGAGGCTTTGAGCACACACAGATCCAGGGCTCTCAGCGCATATAAAGCATATAAGGACAATACGTTATAAATGAAACGTCAACGAGTAAGCGAAGAAGAAAGCAGCGCGGAGAAAAGAGACTCAAAAGCGTTGGAGAGACAAAAAAGAAAAAGAATAATCAAGGTGCAAATTCAGAAAATAAGGAAAGTAATTATCAGCCCAGAACAAGAGGAATTGGGGGAAAAAAAAGCAGGTCCAATCTGGACGTTGGTGCTATACACATGCAGAGCAGGTTAGAGATTATGAAATCAGTGGAATTCGAAAGGCTCAAATACAAAAACATTGGTGCGATACACATGTGGAGAAAGTTAAAAAAAAAAATATGAAAGTAGGAAAATTAAAAAGTATAAAAAAAGAAAGTAAAGATCGCTGGAGCGCAAACAAACGGAAATTATTATTCGAAAAAGGCAAAATAATCACCACGGACCAGGTGTCATTGAAACAAAAGCAGGATAAAGCGAGGTCAGAAATAAAAGGCAAAGTAGAAAACAAAGTAAATGTCATAAAGAGGTTAAAAACAAGGAGGCCAAACACATGCAGAGCAGGAAAGAGAAAATGACAACTGGAATTCAAAATACTCAAAAAAAACATAGGCGCGAAACACATGCAGAGCAAGATATAGAATATGAAAACAGAAAACGACGACAGAATCAAAAAAAAAAGAAAGTAAACATCGCTTTAGCACAAAGAAAGAGAAATTATTACTCGGAGAAATAACGAAAAGGTGAATAGAGATCAAATATATGGACTCAGGTGATATGTCAGAAGTATGTAAATATTGTAAGGCTTTGAAGTTTAAGTCAAGAGAATTTCAAAAACGAAGTTTACCTCACATTTATTTATTGGTTACTTTGCAAAAAAAATTATTAACTGCTAAAGTTGAAGATCGCTTTGTCTGTGCTGAAATTCCAAACAGAGAAACCTATCCTGAATTATGGCACAAAGTCATTAAACACACGTCTCACTGACCTCATTTAAAAGATTCAGCATATTAGGACTCGAAAGATTCCAAATATTGTTTTTACAGAAGTTCTGAAATAAAAGTGAAACTAATAAAATAGCAACAATTCAAAGAAAAAAAAATCTTACAAGTGTGTATCCGGAAAAACAAAAACGGGGTTGGCGAGCGAAGCCCCCTAGTTATAAATTTAAAAAAATAACTAGCTGGCTCTTGTGTTTTAGAATTGTTCTTATGGGTACAGTGGAATTTCGGGTCACAAACGTCTCTGAACACGTACAAATCGGGTTACGACCAAAAAGTTCACCAAACTTTTGCATCTGTTCACGACCACATATTCGGGTGACGAACAAGCCAGTTTCCCTTCCAGTTCGTACGCGCTGATGATTTCTGCACGTGTTAAGTCTCTCCCTGTGAAGCGAGCCAGCGAGAGAGAGAGAGAGAGAAAAGGCAGTTAAAGAATGCACCGGGCTTGTTTTTAAAGAGACTGCAAGGTTAGTTTTCTTTGTTCAAGGTTTTTACATTTAGTTTACTATTATACTGTGCATTCTATGGTATAATTAACTATTTTTGTGCTTATAAATCTGTTAAAAAAAAAAAATATATATATATATATATATATATATATATATATATATATATATATACATATACACACACACACATACACATACATACAGCTTGTATGGTCCGGAACGGATTAATTGTATTTACATACAGTCCTATGGGGGAAATTACTTCGGGTCACTGTACCTGGGTCCCATTGTGTGTATGTTAAATCTCTTGCTATTGCTTTTTGACGCTGAGCTAACTTTTCATTTTGGCTTGTCGCATGACTTTTTCTGATCTGTCTGGTTTTGACTCCTTGTCTGTTCTTTTATGTTTTTTCTCCTGGTCACTTTCAAATTGTGGGTGCTTTGTAGTCACAAAAGTACCATTTTATTGTAATCACATATTTTTGTAATATCCTCTCATACACAGTTTAACAACTACAACTAGAAAATCTGTGGTAATCTAAACATAGCAGTGAAACAGGTGTGAGGCTTCCAAAATGAGCCACAAAGTCTTAAAACTTACTGAACAGGTCCACTGTAAACTAGCAAACGTTTCAGATTAAGAAAATGTATTTCTGAGACATGCTTATGACTGGAAATGATTCATTTTATTACCGATTCTTTGTACTCTTTTATCGAGGTAAAGATGCAATTCTTTGTCACTTGTTTTCGCACAGCGTGCATCATGGGTGGAGTTGTAACAATGTAAGTGATCACAAATATGACTTTTCTTCAATGATTTATTGACTAGCCATCTATGGAACAGAAACAGCATTTCACATTTCGATATCAACATTCAATAAGGTTAGTAACGGCGCTTGGTGTTGACTTTCTGAGCTGAATCCGCACCCCTGTCCCAAAAAGGCTGACGCACCAGAAAGGAAGACAAGCAGCAAAGTGACAAGCATAGCTGGTTTCCTTTTAAAAGATCTGAATCTCACTAGCGTGTTTTGCTTTTTGATTTGTTTCTATTCTTAAAAAGACATGGCTGTACCTTTTTGCAGTATGTGTGTAATCTCAAGAAGCAGATCAATACTCGTAAGTTTAAATGCATTTTTTTCATTCGGGCCCAGGTATCTATTAGCTCCATTATAAAATGAAAAAGTGGACTTGTTGTTTTAAAATTTGAATACATACTCCTCTTTAGCATGCAATTTCATTTCTCAAATTAATACATACAGGAGAGGCAACAGCAAGACACCCCGAATAAAGGGAATGGTGGCCACAGACAATTGCTGTCTCCTAATCCTTCCAGACTGATTCCTCTCTAGTTTTGCCTTTTGCTAGCGTTCTTGTCACTACTGGTAGCACCTGAGGTGGTACCTACACCTGATTCAGGTTCCACTGTTAGTCCAGCACCTCCAGGATGGCACATCCATCATACATGCCATGGCAGTAAGGTTTACTGTGTCTTCTAGCACAGTCTCAAGAGCATGGAGGAGATACCGGGAGAAAGGGCCATTAAATGAGGAGAGCTGGACAGGGATGTAGAAAGGCATCAACCCAGCAGCAGGACCGGTATCTGCTGATTTGTGCGAGGAGGAACAGGAGGAGCACTGTCAGAGCCCTACAAAATGTCCTCCGGCTGGCTACTGGTGTGAATGTCTCTGTCCAAACTGTCAGAAACAGACATCATGAGGGTGACATGAGGGCCTGACATCCTCTAGTGGGACCTGTGCTCACAGCCCTTCACCGTGCAGCTCGACTGGCATTCGCCAGAGAACAATACAATTGGCAAAGTTGCCATTGGTGCCCCATTCTCTTCACAGATGAGAGCAGGTTCACACTGAGCACATGTGACAGATGAGAAAGAGTCTGGAGACACCATGATGAACAATATGCAGCCAGCAACATCATCCAACATGATCAGTTTGTCAGTGAGTCAGTGATGGTCTGGAGAGGCATATCCTTGGAAGGTCACGCAGACTTCCACGTGCTAGACAACAGTACCTTGACTAATACTAGATGAAATCCTCAGAGCCATTATCAGACCTTATGCTGGAGCAGTGGGCCCTGAGTTCCTTCTGGTGCAGTTCAGTGCCCACTCCCCCCCTCATGTGGGCAGAGTGTGTAGGCAGTTCCTGAATGACAAAGGCATTGATCTTGTTGACTGGCCTGCACGTTCCCCAGACCTGAATCCAGTTTAGAACCTCTGGGACGTTATGTGTCAGTGCATCCAACGTCGCCCAGGAGCTCACCGATGCCCTGATCCAAGTAGGAGATCCCTCAGGACGTCATCTGCTGTCTCATCAGGAACATGTCCAGACATTGTCAGGAGAGATACAAGCACTTGGGGCTCATACACACTACTGAGTCACATTATGAGCTGCCGTGCTGAAATTCACGCAAGTTGGATCAGCTTCTGATTTCCGATTTTGACTTTTGATTTTGGGTGTGATGTTGAATCCACCCTCAGTGGATTGATGATGGTTTCCATTGACCAATACATCATATTGTTCTCAATGAATTACTCACTATTACTCAGCAAAGATTTTCCACTTGAATATTTCATTCACTGAGATCCGATGTGTGATTTAATATTCCCTTAAGTTTTTTGAGCAGTTTATAAAACAGAACTACAGTCATATGAAAAAGTTTCGGAACCCCTGTCAGCCTGCATAATAATTGACTGTCCTTTCAACAAAAAAGATAACAGTGGTATGTCTTTGGAACATCTGAGTACTGTGGTGTTTTAGTGACGCAGTATTTAGCTATATGAAATGAAATCAAATGTGAAAAACTGGCTGTGCACAAATGTGGCTCCCCTTGTCATTTTGCTGTCACTGCTCAGTGCTGATTACTTGCAACACCAAATTGGTTGGATGAGCCTGTTAAGCCTTGAACATCATAGACAGGTGTGTCCAATCATGAGTGCTAAAAGGTATTTAAGGTGGCCAGTTGCAAGTTGTGCTTCCTTCCTTTTGACTCTCCTCTGAAGAGTGACAGACAGCATGGGATCCTCAAGGCAACTCTCCAAAGATCTGAAAACAAAGATTGTTGAGTCTCCTGGTTTAGGGGAAGGCTACAAAAAGCCACCTCAGAAGTTTAAACTGTCAGTTTCAACAGTAAGGAATGGAATCAGGAAATGGAAGGCCACAGGCACAGTTGCTGTTAAACCCAGCAGGTCTGGCAGGCCAAGAAAAATACAGGAGCGGCATATGAGCAGGATTGTGAGAATGGTTGCAGACAACTCACAGATCACCTCCAAAGACCTGCAAGAACATCTCGCTGCAGATGGTGTATCTGTACATCGTTCTACAGTTCAGTGCAATTTGCACAAAGAACATCTGTATGGCAGGGTGATGAGAAAGAAGCCCTTTCTGCACTCACGCCACAAACAGAGTCGCTTGTTGTATTCAAATGCTCATTTAGACAAACCAGATTCATTTTGGAGCAAAAGTGCTTTGAACTGATGAGATAAAAATTGAGTTATTTTGTCAGAACAAAAAGCGCTTTGCATGGCGGAAGAAGAACACCGCATTCCAAGTAAAACACCTGCTACCTCCTGTCAGATGTGGTGGAGGTCCCATCATGCTGTGGGGCTGTGTGGCTAGTTCAGGGACTGGGGCCCTTGTTAAAGTCGAGGGTCGGATGAATTCAACCCAATATCAACAAATTCTTCAGGATAATGTTCAAGCATCAGTCACAAAGTTGAAGTTACGCAGGGGTTGGATATTCCAACAAGACAATGAGCCAAAACACAGTTGGAAATCTACAAAGACATTCATGCAGAGGGAGAAGTACAATGTTCTGGAATGGCCGTCACAGTCCTCTGACTTGAATATCATTGAAAATCTATGGGATGATTTGAAGCAGGCTGTCCATCAAATTGAACTGAACTGGAGAGATTGTGTATGAAGAATGGTCAGAAATACCTCCATCCAGAATCCAGACACTCATCACAGGCTATAGGAGGACAGCGTCCAGAGGCTCAAAGGAGCAAAAGGAGGCTCAGCTAAGTATTGATGTCATATCTCTGTTGGGGTGCCCACATTTATGCACCTGTCTAATTTTGTTATGATGCATATTGCATATTTTCTGTTAATCCAATAAACTTAATGTCACTGCTGAAATCCTACTGTGTCCATAAGGCACGTCGTATATTAAAAGGAAGTTGCTACTTTGAAAGCTCAGCCAATGAGAAACAAAAATCCAAAGAATTAAGAGTGGTTTCCAAACTTTTTCATATGACTGTAAATCAAAGAATAAAGTAAATATGAAAGAAAGGTTACATTCACTTACTCTACATAATAAATGTTGCTGTATAAAGTAAAGATTAATATTTTAGGCTAGTTTAGTTAGCTGGTCATTTTGGTTTGTGACCATCTCCTCCTTCAGCCACTTTTACACAATGATATATTTCTTCCCTGACCCAATAGTAGCTTATGTCTTCATCTGTCACCACTGATGAAGTGGCACATTGCATCATTTTCCTAAGGTCATATTCTGTATTCCAGTATCATTCAGCATCAGTTTCTGGCAGACGTCTGTGCTGACAATGGAAAAGTAATAAAAAGAAAAGATAAAATGTTGCCGAAACTAAACGGAACCAGAGCTTTCACCTCATGGCCTTTTAAAGAGTGACAGCCTTCACCGACTGCTACTCACCAGGAGTGAATTTGTCCATGTTTTGATTTATAGCAGAATCAGGAAACGGAGCAAATGTATGTGTTCCAAGTTAACATTTTCCATAGATTAATATCTTTGATGTGAGGTAAGACATGTTGTTTGCGAAAAGAAAATGACAAATAGCTTATAAAGAATGCCTCATAAAAAAAGAAAGCTGTGAAACATTTAGCATTATCGTTCTTGGAAAGGCTTGGAGAGTTTGAAGGTCTTCAGTTTTGATTTGAGTGTCAACACAAGAAGAGCCTCCCATAGTCTTGGCTCCTTTAAAACTGAATGCATGTTTATCAAGACTTACTGTTGTTGCACATATTTGGGCAGACAGTCTGGGCTTCTGACCTTTTTATGTCTGAAGCAGAATCTTGAAGACTCTTTTGAAACTGACAAGGTGCAAATGTCATTTGCCTGCAGACTTCCTTGGTTATGATGTTTTGTGCTTGTCAGGACACTAGCAGTCACAGTCTGTAGCACATGTTATCCATTAATTCTTTTGAGCTAAAAGATGACAAAATGTAATTACTGCAACCTAAGCTAGAGGTGATAAAGCTGTAAGAATGCACTTCTCTGTCCATTATGTGAAGATTAGCATTTGGAAGATACATTAGTAGAAAACAATGAGAGTTTCATGAGAGTGACCGCAAGACGAGCAGCTGCAAAGAGCAGATTAAATATTTAAATACTTGTGTAAATAAGGGGACACAAAAATAATTGAACGCTGGTGATTACAAATGATTGTGTTTCTTTAATTAATCAGATCCCAGGATGTTGGCATTGCTGCCTATAATTTGCCTAGCTTGACTAGAAGACAGTTATCACAGTGACTTTGAAGGAATGCTGTTTGCTGGGGCATTTTTGGATTTTTGGATATTTGGAGTTTCACTGTTGAGAAAGATTTTCTGATGTATCATAAGGAACTCTTTCAGGGCAACTTGAGCTTGCAACTCTGAATCAAGGACAACACCAGCCAAGAGCAAGTAATCTTATTGTCCTTCTCCTTTACCGTACATACTCGCGGATAAGTTGGGACTTCATTTTAAATTTATAATTTCTGGTATTTTATAATGTCAGTCGTATAAGTCGAATGCAGAAAACACACGCTATTGGTCCAAGAGATTATGACATGGTAAGACCCACCTGAGAGAGTAACCACGGAGCACACGGCCTTTTTATTGTATGTGGTTGTGGCAATGCGCTGTATCAGTGATGTGCTCCTAACCTCTCTCTTTATTGTGCCTACGTGACCACACGGTAATACCCTGTGGCAGATGGCCGGGGCCCTTGCCTCGCCAGAACGCCCAAACTGTGGAAGGACCGGGGAAAGAGGATTGCCGGGACCGTTTCGTTCCTGGCCCGATAAAGAGCAGCGCGGGTTATGAGCATGGAGGCTCAACCCTGTTGGAATCCGTGGCCACCGCCAGGGGGTGCATGGACCTTTCCAGGGCCTTATTTGGTCATGCTTCCACCCCACCCGGAAGCTCATTAGCCACCTAAAATCGATCCAGGTGCCTTATAAAAAGGAGCTGCCTCACTCCATAGGGGTGAGAGTCGGGGGGAGAGAAGGGTGTTAGTGGGGCTACATGGTGCTTATGTCTTTGGATAGACAGAGAAACTGTAAATAAACGTGTGTTGTGTGGCAAAAGTGTCTGCTGCCTATTTGTGTCTGGGTTAAGGGGGCAGTGGGTTACACTGGCTTACAACCCGAACTATTTCAAAGCGACATTTGCACTGATTTGTGTTTTCTGTATCTCACCCCCTCATACATCTTTATCGTAAGAAGATGTAAAAAAGAAAAAAAATTAAGTGTTACATTTTTTGCCTTGGCCTTCCCCTTGATTTCTTTCCCTCCAGTTTACCTTCCAGCACTATTTTCAGCCAACCATCTTCTCTTGGCTCATGTCTCATCGCCGCCTTCTCACTGTTTCAAGCACGCTCCTTTTGTCACCAGTCCTTTCCTACACTTTTTCATTAGATAATTTATCCGTCCAACTGATCTTTTCCACCCTTTTCTGTAGCCACATTTCAAATGTTTCCAATCTATTTATATCCTCATTCCTCATAGTCCATGTCTCTGCTCCATACAATGTTCACTCCAGATTACTGTTTTTATTATAACTGTTCTATCCATTCTAATTGTCAGCAATTTTCATCATGCATTGAAGGCTGCTTTTCCCATTGTTATACATATTTTCATTTCTTCCAATACTTGACAGCATACTTTTCAAATAAAGCTGTCCACCATCTTCTAAGATGTGTTTTCCAATTTTTATTATGTAAAAATGTAAATTAAATTTATTTACAGATGCAATGTATGTATGAAACGCACTTTAAAGGGGGGCTTTTGATAAAACTAATGGTCATCACGGGCCATATATAATATGTTTTGAAAATTGATGAAGCAGAACGCTTTATAAAGGACTAGACCCTGCCCATGAGCCTTGAGATTGACACCCCTGTCCTACGGGAAGCTACATATGAGTACTTTCAGCCAACGAATTATTCAGCAAAAGTGTAAAGTCAAGAAAGAAGAAACAGCAATACACTTGTATGGTGCCTCACTGTGACAGGCAAGTCAGAAGTTTTATTTCTGTTTAATTTTCTTGCTTTTTAGCCATTCTGGTGTGTGTTCGGGCTATAGTGAGGGTGTCTACTTATTTATTTACCAGTAACGGCGTAATACACTTGACTTGACCATACTCCGGCTTGCTCTATCTATCCTTCCTGAGCAGCTCTTCTTTTCTTCTCTTCTTTCATCGGCATCTTTTCGCATTAAAACTGTGTTTGTGTTGCAGTTAACTTAGATCATTTTCCTTAATTTTTCTTCAATCTGCCTCAAGAATGATTTAAGATATGAAGAGGTAGAGGAAGTGATGGTGAAGGTGGTAGCTCTGATTTGAGATACAGTATATATATTTTTTTTTTGTTCTTTATTTCGCCTTATACAATTTCTTGTATTAGGAATTTGTTAGTTTTCGCATACTCCTTGGGGTTAGAGCGCAGGGTCAGCCATTGTACAGCGTCCCTGGAGCAATTACAGGTTAGGGTCTTGCTCAAGGGCCCAGCAGAGTAGGATCACTTTTGGCAGTGACGGGGATTCGAACCGGCAACCTTCTGGATACCAGCGCAGATCTTTAGCCTGAGAGCCACCACTCTGCCCCATATGGAGATATGGAGAGGCAGGGGAAGTGACGGTGACTGTGAAGGTGTTAGGGATGAGAATGACGCCCGTATCCACTACACGTCCGCCCTGCTGCCAAGAGTTGATTCTACAATAAAATAAAAATATAAAGAGGAATATTTCCATAACTGTTCATTTTTAATATAAAGCTGACGGGCAGAGTTTCAATGTTCAGGCTACAGGTTATCTGATTTTTGACCTTGACCTTCCAAGGTTGATCTTTGACCTTGGAGGTCAATCATCTCCCCGAAAGTGGATGGTAGACGTCAGCTAGTATATGTGTACCAAATTTCAGGTCAAGAGGTCAAACGGTTTGCGAACTACAGGTGATTTAAAGTCCTGGACAGACAAACAGACAGCCACTGTACTGTATTGTATAAGAAGATTTATTTTATCTGTTTATGTGTTTATTTTTTAAAGAGCTTCTGTGAAAAGCCAAATTTCTCCCTGGGGACAAATAAAATTCTATTTATGTGTAAATTGCTCACATAGCTAAAGTATTCAGACCCCTTCACATTTGACACATTTTTATTTTGTCGCAGCCTTATGCCAAGATCTGTGCATCACCATTCCAGTGGTTTAGCATGGCAGTGGCAGCATCATGCAGTAGGGTTGGTATACCACGGCAGGAATTGGGGGACTAGTCAGGGTTCAGGTAAGACTGAATGGAGCAAAGTACAGAGATATCTTTAAAGAAAACCTGCGGCAGAGTCGCCCTGGGCCAAAGGTTCACCTTCTGACAGGACAATGACCCTATGCACAAAGAAGAGACAACGCAGGAGTGGCTTGGAGTCAATTCTGTGAACATCTTTTAGTGGCCAGAGCCAGGAATTAAACCCAATTGATAGACCTAAGATATCTGGCCAATCTGACGGTGCTTGAGAGGATCTGCAGAGGAAAATGGCAGAACAGATCCCCAAGTCCAGGTGTGTGAAATTTGGTGCATCAGACCCAAAAAGACTCGGTTGTAATCACTGCCAAAGGTGCTACAGCGAAGGATTGAGTGAAAGGTCTGAATACTTGTGTCAATGTGATATGTTGATTTTTACATTTATAATAAGCTAGCACAAATTCCAAAAATCCTGTGTTTGCTTTGAATTTCTGGAGTATTGACTGTTGTTTGATAAGAGACAAAAAATGAATATAAGTGATTTAGCACAAGGCTGTAACATAAACACTTTCTGTATATTTCAACAAACTTCTTTATATTTCAGTGAACTGCATGGCCTCCAATCACATTTCTTCCTAGTTTATTTTGCATGTTCATTACGTGGAAAGAATGTCTTTCTACTGTTTCTGTTATGTTCTTTGTAACTGATAGTGGTACATAAAAATGATACCAGTAACAAATCCTATCATTTTCTCCGCTTTGCTGCTACCCAGATTATACTCATTGCTTATCTTTAACAGATTTCTTTCAAAGACTTTAATGTTTGTTCCAACAATGTGCATTGAAGGTCCTCCTGTTGTAACAGTGCAGTGTGAAGGTTGTCTCCTTTTTGTTTAGGATGGCCTTTTCCTGTTGCCCTGTCCATGATGTAGAAGGCCATTTTGAAATACTGAGCCTACACGTTCCCACAGAAAGTCCCTAGCATCCCTTTACCTTACCTCATGATTCTGATTAATACCTGCATGCTGGCTGAGGTGACATTCTGGAATCCATAGCAACAAAGTATTTGCATAAAGGCATCAGAGGAGGATTTGGAACTGATTGCTGTTGATTTTAGCAACACTGATTCTTGGTAAAGAGTGCCTTTTTTTTGTTCGTTCTGCAAATGGTTATTATTCCCAGGTTTATCAAGGTCCCTTTCACTGATCTCGACAGACTTTTCTGTAGGGCTGTGTTCAACATCCATGAAGCAGAGTCAGAGGTGCCAACTAAATGCAAGCAGTCCAGCTGTGCCTGTGAAGTTTATTATCCCTGTGGACTATTAGATGCTTTTTTAGGCTGTTCCTGTATTATCAGGCAAGGTACCGCAGTGTATTGGCCTACTATGTTTAATATACAGTATATGTCAAATCACAAAACATTTTTTTTTTTTTTTTTTTTTTCCTCCTTTGTAAATGTCCCATAGCCCCTCGGCACACATTAGACAAATCAAGACATATAGGGCAAAGTAAGCACTTCACTTTAATTGTGTCCGCTTATATGTGTGTGTGTGTCAGGAGCCTGAAACTTCCCTATGTTTAGATTAGTTAACACTTTATTTGTCCCAAGAGGGACCTTTAGCTTTTAACAGAATCTCAATAGATAAATAAGTAAAATTTCATATTATAACAAACAACAACAGTCCCTTCCCCTGGGTGCTCCGGTTTCATCCCACAGTCCAAAGACATGCAGGTTAGGTGCATTGGTGGTCCTAAGTTGTCCCTGGTGTGTGCTTGGTGTGTGGGTGCGCCCTGCGGTGTCCTGCCCAGGATTTGTTTCCTGCCTTGCGCCCTGTGTTGGCTGGGATTGACTCCAGCAGACCCCCGTGACCCTGTAGTTAGGATATAGCGGGTTGGATAATGACTGACTGACTGACAACAGCCCCCCTCATATACACACCAGAATTACTAATAATAAAAAAAATAAAAATTCTGACATGAGTGAAGATTAAAGTTTGAAGCAGTTGTCAGCCTTCAGTTGTTCCTATCGTTAGCAGTAGTGATGCCCCAGCTGATAGACAGATAAGGCTGATTTTCACTGTGAATGAGTCAGTAAATTAGCCGATCTCAAAAAAAAAATGATTTCTTTCAGAGTCTGCTTTTCTAAGCATTAAGGTAATTTAATTGTAATGCTCTTTTACGCTAAGTATTGAGGCAATCACATATGTCATTTTGTTGCTTCATCTTCGTAGTTAACAGAGAGCAGACAGTCAAAAAATTAGGAGAGAGAGTGAAGAAAGGAATATTAGCTTTTGCATTAATGAAAGTAGAGTAACAAACTGAGAAAAGGAAATCTGAGGAGACGTTGCTGTGCATGGAGAGGACCAGCAGTCCACCTATAAAAATAGAGTGCCATGTCTTTAGCAGACTAAAAGAGAATGAATTCAGACCTATTCATTTTGTCCCATAACAAAAATTTACACTCCTTGTCTTAGTGTGGAAGGTGAGAGAGTTTGTGTTATGGTACAACAGCTCGCATTTTTATTGACAAAAAGAACTGATGAAGAATTTGCACTCTTTGCTTAGTAAACAACAGGCGTTTTAGCTTAAGAGCCAAATGCATCGGCTTTATGTCTAAGAATGTTAGCCTTGTATCTTCTTGAAAAACATTAACTTTTTATTTTAATGTGTCTTCTAATTATGACAGCCATTTTTTTTTCTTTTGTGACATGTGTATTATGGATACATATTTTGTGTACACGTTTTATTACGTTAAAAAAGCATGTTTTAACTGGATTTTATTTTAGTGTTTTTTTTTTATGGTCACTGAACAATAAGCTTGCAGATTTCCATTTGGTTAATAAATAGTAATCTGCAGTTTAAATGTAAAAATTCCACTTTAACATAAAACATTAAGCTTGTACACGGCCAATTATGCAGGAACTAAATGTAAAAAAAAATAAAATAAAAAAATTAAAAAGCACAAATTTGAAAGGATAAAGACAACAAACAGAAATCGGTTTCAGAATGAGGCAATTCTAGTAACATGAAATTGGTGTTGACCCTAAAACCCTTAATTAGTAGGGATTAGTAGGGATTCATGTACAGTATTTAAAATCCATGCATTGGTTGGCTCTGTGTTTGAAATGGAAACAGATGCTCTTTCTAGTTAGACTGAAGGTTGTCCCTTTATTAGATGACAGTACTAGTTCAATTTAGCATTTTCCAGATGATTATCTACTGTATGTATATTTCTTGTATATCACACAAGGAATCAAGGAATGTCTCAGTTGGGTTCAACAGGCCCGGTTTTTTGACATCCTTGACTCCCTAAGAAGACAAGGAAAAAAAAAAAAAACTCCCAACAAGAACCCTTGTAGGAGAACAAAAAAATGGGAGAAATCTTGGGAAAGGGAATTCAGAGAGAGACCCCCTTCCATGTAGATTGGGCATGCAGTGGGTGTCAAAAAATGGGGTCAATGCAAAACAGAACACAAGTAATCCTCTTCACAGTGCTAGATGACCAATCTGTCTTTGACGCCTCAGAAATACAACATAACAGTACCAACTACACGGTAAAATGCAAGAATAGATCATGTCAATCACTAAGTACAGAACTATCACATATGAGGATACAGATTTGTTCAAATACATCAAAAACAATGTAGAAACTAATTAACATAAATGAAAAACCACAGTATTTGTCCATCAACTAATTGCAAAACCACTGAAAGATTACAGAAAAGGACTCGGACAAGCCAGACACAGTCAAGAGTCCTGAAGACCTCTGCCAATTAGCC
Source organism: Polypterus bichir lapradei (assembly GCA_026402145.1). Taxonomy (NCBI): domain Eukaryota; kingdom Metazoa; phylum Chordata; class Cladistia; order Polypteriformes; family Polypteridae; genus Polypterus; species Polypterus bichir. Next base: position 4,927,933 of record JANRMT010062824.1, on the reverse strand, counting down.
GTCTTCAACCTACTGGCCATTCCACAGCTGAGTCAGTGCTGGGCCAGCCAATCAGATGAAAGGACCCTCCTACCCAATGATTCCAGTGCTTCTTTATCTGAAATGACTTTGTTCATAGGCAGGCAAACATTTTGGCAGTAGAGCAGTGACGCCACATGAAGATACCAAGAAGAGAAACAAAGTAGGGGAGAATTAGTTACTGTTTATAAATATCATATTACTTATATTGTAGTACTAATCACTAACAACAGCGATGCAGTATGCACAGCTAATCCACAGCTCTAGTCAAGGTATGCTAAACTGAAGTCATGAGTCTTCAGCCTGATTTAAAAGCTGAGACTGAAAGAGCACCTCTTCTAGTAGCAGGCAGACCATTCCACAGCCCAGTAATTAAAAGATTGACCTCCAACTGTTATTTAATTAATCCTTGGAATCCTAAGCAGGCTGACAAGCGTGCTCTGGTTTGCAAGTAACAATACAATACAATTTATTTTTGTATAGCCCAAAATCACACAAGAAGTGCCGCAATGGGCCCCCAGCCTTGACTCTCTATGAAGACAAGGATAAACTGCTAAAAAAAACCCTAGTAGGGAAAATAAATGGAAGAAACCTTGGGAAAGGCAGTTCAAAGAGAGACCCCTTTCCAGGTAGGTTAGGTGTGCAGTGGGTCTCAAGGAGAATGGGGTCAATACAATACAATACACAGAACAAAACACAAGTAATCCTCAATAGTATAACAGCAAAATAAAAATATTAGTACAGAGCAGAATTTAACAGTAGATAATATCACATAATATGATTTGGGTTTGTTTAGAGTCCTGTAGACTTCAGCCATCAAGCTGCCTCCCACAATTCCATTCCACAGCTGGGATAATGCTGGGCCAGCCAATCCGATGAAAGGACCCCTCTACTCGACAATTCCTGTGATCCTCCATCAGAGATGACTTTACCTTAGGCAGGCAAAACAACTTGGCAGGTGAGCAGTGGCACCAAGTGCCACATTTGAGTACCGAGAAGAGAAACAGAATAGGTGAGGGTTAATATCCAGTTCTTACTATCATGTTACTTCTGTTTTAGTGCTAATGACTAACAACAGAGATGCAGTCTGTACAGTTAATCAGCAGCTCTAGTCAGGGTGTGCTAAACTGAAATAGTAAGATTTAAAAGCTGAGACCGAAGGGGCATCTCTTATAGTAGCAGGCAGACCACTCCACAGTTTAGGGGCCCTGTAACTAAAAGCTCGACCTCCCAATGTTATTTTATTAATCCTTGGAATCCTAAGCAGACCGGCATCTTGAGATCTTAATGTGCGCTCTGGTTTGTATGTCATGATACGTTCAGTTAAGTAAGCTGGACCTCGGCCATTTAAGGCTTTATATGTTAAAAGGAGGATTTTGAAATCTGCCCTAAACTTAACCGGGAGCCAGTTTAAGGATTTAAGAACTGGAGTTATGTGTTGGTATCATCTTTTTCTTGTAATAATTCTTGCAGCAGCATTTTGGATTAACTGGAAGCTGTATAAAGAACAGTGAACATAGCACTACAGTAGTTAATCCTACTAGAAATAAATGCATGAATAAATTTCTCAGAATCCTGTTTATTTAGAAAGCGCCTTAATTTCCCAACATTTTTAAGATGGAAGAAACATGATTTGGACAACTTTGTAATATGCGCTTTAAATGACATGCTAGAGTCAAAGATCACTCCTAGATTGCGGGCTGATTCAGTAAAATTAATGGAAATTCCAGCTGAGTTAAAAGATGGCAAGATATTGTTTTGCAATCAGTGCCATTCCCTCCAATAATTAACATCTCTGTTTTATTGGTGTTTAAAGACAAGTAGTTCTCATCCATCCGCTCCTTTAATACATTAACACAACTAATTAAAGACATCATTTGATTTTAAAGGAAAGGTATGTCATCAGCATACGAGTGAAAATTAACATGATGTTTTCTTGCGCCAGCTAATGTGAAAATTTTTCAAAGTTATGACCATAGTGGCACATTTACAAATCATTGTTGTCCGTTTAAGCTGAAAGGTCAACTTCACTTGATAGTTCTGGCTGCACTGTACTTGAGTTACAGCTGCTAGTGATAAATTTTGCCTAGAGGAACATAGGACAGATAGATGTATTTACCTATCCTGTCACTTCTAAGAACGGGCCATATGCCCCTCGCTTCAAACTGTTTGCCTGTTTTACATACATAAATAATACATTAATACATTCATCTTTATAATGGCATCAGAGGGGGCGACGTGTTGCATGTTGCAAATAGTAACTTTGCTGTACTGTGCACATCACAACACTGCTGATAACTTCAGCCTCACTGGATAATCTCAGTTTAAACCATCTCTGAGCTGCAGGAGCTTTACTGAAACTGCATTTTTTAATACCTTGATGGAGTCAAGTTTGAGTTCAGGGGCTCTGCCTAGAGCCTGGGAGCACATCACACCTCACGTTTCACAGATCTAAGGTAGGGTGACTTGCACAACACTAAAATGTGCCGTGCCCCAGCACTGTCTCTTTTAACACAACTGTTAAGAACCTATAGGTTGCAGACATTTGCATTTCCTCTAGATAGTGTTGAATGGACTCCTCTTTCCCTTATACAATCTGGTGACTCTTACCTGTCCGTCGTTTGCCTAATTAAACTGTACTGTCTGGCACAAAAAGTTCAAGTTCTCTAAACCAATGAAGTGCCCTTAATGTGGAGCACATGAGACACACACTTCTGGAGCAGAAACACCTTAGTTCCACACATTTCTATTTAACAAATTGGAAGTATGGTCTGTAGTGTCAGAGTTGCAAGTGTCTGGGGTGCTATACCATCAAAGGTTGAATATAAATTCTCCATGGCTGCTTTAAGAAGTGATGGCTTGATTACAAGAACTGGAAAATCAGCCATTTGCCCTCCATAGTCTGTGGATGTCACAGGATTGTAATCTTTTAATATTGATGCCGTCTTGCAAGAATTTTCTTGTGGAAGGCACATTAGTGTTGGTCATTTAAAAAAAAAAAAGGACCTTATTTGAAATGCAATTAGCTACCCTGTGAATTAAAACATGTACTTGATTTTATTTTTCATTAAAAAAAATGGACGAACAAAATGAGTAGAGCAAAAAGGTATTACCGATTCTAATGTTCTTTTTAGCTTTAATATTTAATGCTCTTTTGCTTGTGCTAATGAAAAACCCATCAATTTAAATAAGGAAGGGCACAGAGCTTTTTTCTGAAATAAATGAGAGCATACCATAAAGTTAAATATGTGATGTATAACAATGCTTAGAAAACTTAGTGAGATGCATAAAAGAGCATGAAAGGGTTTAAATGGCTGCTTTTGAAACCTTAGCTTGATAATTCTTGGGCTCTGACCTGTGTCTAATAGACTTCACTATTGAAAAATGGGTTTGCTTTGCTGCTGGAAAATCACTCATTGTTTTACAGGGATTAGAAAAAAAGGTGCAAAGTTGTTTGAAATTAAAAGGTGATATCACTGATTAATAAGACTTGCATATATATGTGTGTGTGTGTGTGTGTGTGTGTATATGTAAGCAATTAAAAGAACAAAGTGGGCTGTTATTTGGTAAAGTAATTTATAGGACAAGCCTTCCTGATCTTGAGCAAATACAGTATTTATATAATAGGGAACCAATGAGCTGTAGAGATACAAAGATTTCCCATATGACCTGGAGATGGAACAGGGTCACTGGTGATTAGTTGTTCATGGCCAAATGTTTCTTTATGCTGAACGTATGCTAGGGAAGTCATTCTCTTTGGGGGAGGGGGAAAACTACTTCATTTACAAATGTATAATTGCATACGAATAACATTCACTTTTTTCCCAGTTATACCATACAGTACCTTCTGATCTACATGTACCGTATATACTCATGTATAAGTCGGTCTTGAAACCCGAAAAATCAATCGTAAAATCAGATCTCGACTTGTACGCTTGTTCGTTTTTTTTTTGTTTTTTTTTTTTTACATTTTTTACATCTTCTTGCCTTCTCCAATCTCGCACCAGTTTTTCAGATGCATCGAATTTTGTTGCAGCAGCGCAGTTACCAATTTCTTTCGCTACTTCAATGACTTTTAATTTAAAACCAGCTTCATATTTTCTTCTGTTCAAACACTCCATCGTAGATAAGGGATGCTCTTACGATAAAGGTGTATGAGGGTGTGAGATACAAAAAAACACTAAACAGTGCAAACGTCGCTTCGGAATAGTTTGGGTATTACCGTGTGGTCAAGTAGGCACAACAGAGAGTGGGAGGTTAGGAGCACACGCTGATACAGCGCATTGCCGCACCCACGTAGAAAACAAAGGCAGTGTGCTCTGTGGTTACTCTCTCAGGTGGGCGTTACCAAATCATCATTCCTTGTACCAATAGTGTGAGTTTTACACATTCGACTTATATAACCGACATTATAAAATAACAGAAATTATACTGTAAAATCCCAACTTCTCCGCGAGTATATACGGTAGTTGGTCAGGGCTTCATTCTACAGCAAAATAATGACCTAAAGCAGGGGTCCCCAACTCTGGTCCTGGAGGGCCACAGTGGCTGCAGGTTTTCATTCTAGCCATTAATCAGTGACCTGTTTTGCCGCTAATTAACTTCTTTTGAATTCATTTTAATTGACTTGCTCTTGAGGACTCAGACCCCTTAATTGTTTCTTTTTCCTTAATTGGCAGTCAAGCAATAATGAGATATAACATTAGCCAAACTGTGGAATTAAAGAACGGGTTTAATTAACAACAAGACTCTGCACCTAATTAAGCAATTGGTTGGAGTCTGAGGCCCTGACTTGGTTGGTCTTCTGTTGGCTCACTCACTTCTCATTTTATTTCTGTTTAAGGAAAGAAATGAAGCAATTCAGAAGAACGATGAAGAAATTCAGGGGAACAAATCCTATAAAACAGTTCAATTAAAATTAATTCAAAAAAGTTAGCAGAAAAAAAAACAGGTCACTAATAAAGAAAAGGGTTAGAATGAAAACCTTCAGCCACTGCAGCCCTCCAGGACTAGAGTTGGGAACCCCTGACCTTAAGCACACCTCCAGGCTATGTCAGAACTACAGTACAGGCCAAAAGTTTGGACACAGCTCCTCATTCAATGTGTTTTCTTTATTTTCATGACTGAAGGCATCAAAACTATGAATGAACACATGTGGAGTTATGTACTTTGTACTATGTACAAAAAAAGGTGAAATAACTGAAAACATGTTTTATATTCTAGTTTCTTCAAAATAGCCACCCTTTGCTCTGATTACTGCTTTGCACACTCTTGGCATTCTCTCGATGAGCTTCAACAGGTAGTCACCTGAAATGGTTTTCACTTCACAGGTGTGCCTTATCAGGGTTATTTAGTGGAATTTCTTGCTTTATCAATGGGGTTGGGACCAGCAGTTGTGTTGTGCAGAAGTCAGGTTAGTTGGACGATCATTTATTTTTCAACAGGACAATGACCCCAAACACACCTCCAGGCTGTGTAAGGGCTATTTGACCAAGAAGGAGAGTGATGGAGTGCTGTAAATGGTCATGAAAATAAAGAATACACATTGAATGAGGAGGTGTGTCCAAACTTTTGGCCTGTACTGTACCTTCGAAGAAAAGAACAAGATGGTAGAATTCAATCATGGAACTGCCAGACATAAACCTCATCAAGCTGGTATGGGATGAACTGGACTGAAGGGCGAAAGCAAAGCAACCTGGAAATGCAAAACACATGGACACACAGTGGAAACCTCTGCAACAGTGCTGGGAAAACCTTTCCAAACAATTTTTGATTTCCATTTTTCGAAAGAAGTGTGTTCGTTTATTCTATCTGCAAAAGATGGCTGTTGTGATGAGTCAAAATTTTAGATTTTTTTTTTTTTTAACGAAACAAGTCCATGATTTCTTTTTATAGCTCAAATTGTTTATTTGTTCTACATTTTCATTTCAGAGTACGTTGAGGTATTTTTTCCATTTTTACTGAATCTGGCTGACTCTGAATCGATCGTAGGCAAGACCTTCAGAAGTATGGCCATTTTCACCCCAATGGACTCCTGTAATGCTTTTTTTTTTGATAGTTCCCAGAAACCACTTGCAATATAATACAATTTATTTTTCTATCGCCTAAAAATCACACAAGGAGTGTTGCAATGGTCCTGCCTTTTGGTAGCTCCCCCAGCCTTGACTCTTTAAGAAGACAAGAAAAAAACTCCCAAAAATAACCCTTGAAGGGCAAAAATGTGGAAGAAACCTCGGGAAGAGCAATTCAGAGAGAGACCCCTTTCCAGGTAGGTTGGGCGTGCAGTGGGTGTCAAAAAAGAGGGTTAATACAATACAATACACAGAACAGAACAGAACACAGTAATTCTCAGTACAATAGTAGTATCCCAAGTATAGAGCAAAAAGCAAGAGTAGATGATATCACATAAGAGGATTTGTTCAGAGCCCTGGAGACCTCAGCCAACAAATTGCCTCCACCCAACTGGCCATTCCACAGCTGTTTGAGTCAGTGCTGGACCAGCCAATCTGATGAAATGACTCTTCTATTCGACTATTCCAGTGCTCCTCCATCAGAGATGACTTTTCCTTTGGCAGGCAAACAACTTGGCAGTAGGGCAATGGCACCAAGTGCCACATGAAGATACCAAGAAGAGAAAGAGTAGGGGAGGAGTAGTAACTGTTTATAAATATATTACTTAAATGTATTTTAGTACTACAGCTAATCCACAATGCTAGTCAAGGTATGCTAAACTGAAGTCTTTTGAGGACTGAAAAGAGAAACCAAATAGGTGAAGTTTAGTAACAGATTACAACTATAATATTACTTATTTTGGGACCTTGAATTTCTGCCATTAGCCTCATCATGAAGAGCAGATTTAGTGACAACATGCTTTGTATTTTTTAGTTAAAGCTCTTTTGGACTATCACCTGATTTTCTCATTTATTGGGAATTCTGACTATGATTTCTTCCTAAACAGATTTGTTTATCCTGAAGACACATAGTTTGTCTAACAAAAAGTGGTGTAGGTTGAACTATTGCATTCAATGAAGTCATAAAAATGTACATTATTTATGATTGTTTAAGGTTCACCTTTCTATTAGTAAGGATTTAAATGAGAACAGGGGACAGCAAGGTGGTACAGTAATAGCACTGCTTCCTCACAACAAGGAGACCAAAATTAACATCTTGGGTGCTCTCTCTGTGGAGTTTGCATGTTCTTTATGTGCATTCGTAGTTTTTCTCCAGATGCTCCGGTTATCGCCCGCGGGCCAAAGACATGCAGTATGGGTGGTTTGTTGATGCTGAATTCACCCTAGCTTGTGTTTGTGTGCAGGTGTGTTCACCCTGGGGTAGACTGGCATCCTATCCAGGAATTCTTCTTGTATTCCGCCTGATGCTCGCTGGGATAGGCTCCAGCTTCCCTGTGACCCTGCACTAGATAAGTGGATTTAGAAGATAGGTGCAGAAGCACTGGCTAATCGTAATGGTTAATAAGTTTTTTTTCTCATTGATCAGTGTTTGTATTTTTCATGTTTACAAAAAGGCCTTTGCTTCTTTCGCAAAAAAAAAAATATATATATTTCAAAATGCAGTTTAAAGAATTAGCTTGGTTCTATAATTTAATTTAGAAATAAATTTCCAGCTTTCACTTATGACTAATAAAACCCACTTAAACATCACCGAATGAAACATTCTAAATTGCCTTCTGTTTAATCTCTGAATTACTGCAGATGCTTTGTTCTGCTTAGCAATAATTAGGTGTAGAATGGCAACCAAGATGTGTCATCCAGAAATTGAAATGTTTGTGATGATGTGACATTATTGTCTGCTTTGTGCTTTTGATAATGTAATGATATCTTCTTTTAGGTATTTGAATCTTAACAATTGGGGATTAAGGTGCTTTTCTTATGATTCTCAGCTTGGGTTCCAGCTGTGCCAAGATGGCATTGATTTCTTCCTATTAGAGGTTTGCAGAGGTGTGGTCGTATTTATAGGAAAGAAGATACCCACAATTCTTTGGTAACATAGGATCTGAAAGAATGTACAGTACTGCAGAAACTTCATTGGTGTGGATAAGATATGTTCACTTTGGATACTGATGGTAAAAAGTATACGTATTGGAGTTTGGTATTTCAAATAGCCGTCTATTTCAATTTCTAATGCAATGTACAAATCATAACACAAAATCTCATCCGTTCATGGTGTGTTTACCTGTTATGAAAGGGTGTAAGGGGTCGACTTTGCTGCTCTTCTCCCATTAAGTAGTACTAGGGTGTTATACCGTGTTAGCCATTATGAATGTAGTGAGAAGTCATCTTCCCTGAAGAAGGGGCCTGAGTTGCCTCAAATGCTTGCATATTGTAATCTTTCTAGTTAGCCAATAAAAGGGGTCATTTTGCTTGACTTCTCACTTCTCCCATTCACAAAATAATCCGGTAAAGAGATTATGCACTGTGTCCAAGAGGAACCAGTCCTTTATACACTGATGAGCCAAAGCATTATGATCAACTGCTTAATATGCTGTTGCCTCTCTGTGCACCACCAAAACAGGTCTGACTTGCTGAAACATGGACACTACAAGACCTCTGAGGGTTCCCTGTGGTATCTCGCAGCAGATCCCCTAGCTCCAGTAAGTTGTGAGTTGGAACCGCCCAGATCAGACATATTGTTCTAACACATCCCACAGAGGTTTGATTGGATTGGGATCTGGGGAATTTGGAGGTCAGGGCAACATCATGAACACTTCATCATGTTTCTCAAACCATTCCCAAACAATTTTCAGGGTGCATTATTCTGCTGAAACATGCCGCTTCTATTGGGGAGTACCACTACCATGAATGGGTGTATGTGGTCTACAGCAATGTTTAGGTAGATGGTACACATCAAATGAATGTACACATGAATGCCCAGAACTGGGGTTTCTCCAAGAAAAAGACGCACATGTCTCTGGCTATCCACATGACGCAAAAGAAAATGGGATTAATTGGAGCAGATGACTTTCTTCTGTTGATCCAAGGTCCAGTTCTGTCTCTTGTATGCCAATTGTAGATGGTTTCAACAGTGGACAGGGGTTAAGGGCGTTAGCATGGACTCACTCTGACTGGCCTGTTGCTACGCAGTCCCATACTCAGGAGGGTTTGATGCACTGTGTGCCATGACACATTCCCTTTGTAACCGTCATTAAAATTATATGTGATCTGTGCCACAGTAGTCCTTCTGTTGGTTCGCAATAAAAGGGATAGCCTTTGCTGGCCCTCTCACATTGACGATTCTTGGCTGACCAGCATTCTGTAGGAGATTAATTTGTTGTTCCTCCTCAGACCGTTGTTAGAATGGACACCCCATAACTGACCATGTGCAACCCATAAACCTTGCCATTTTGGAAATGCCCTGACCAAGACACTTGGCCACAACGACTTGGCCCTTATCAAAGTCACTCAGGTCTTTACACCTGCCTGTATCTTCTGTAGACAACACGTCAACTACAAGTACCAAATAACAGCTTACCATCTAATATATCGACCTTCACATCTGTTGTTGTCGACGACATTGGCTTCATAAGGGAGTGGTCATAATGTTTTAGCTCATCAGTGTATATCTACAGTATAATCATAAATCTGAAACATTTTGTACTAAAGCACTTCTTGAATTCCTTAGGTCACTTTTTCATGTGATCCACCAAGATTGTTGGCTGCGAATATGTGATGTGTTATGTAGAGAATGTTTTTGGTTTTTTTATTTTTGTTTACTTAGACTATTTCATCCAAGGCAGCTTAGCAAATGAGTTTTCATTATAGTTGCTTCCACAGATGTAATATTTTTCTACTTGTGCCATAATCAGACTTTTCTGATAGAGCCAGACAATACAATCTGTATTGATGATTGAATGAAAAATGGTCAATTTAAAAATCTTGATTAAAAACTAATGTATTCTTTACATTTCATTGTATGTCTGCATCAAACTTGAATTGTGTTGCATATTAAAGGAATGAAAACCTGAGGAATTCTCCAGCCTGGTTTAGCATTTTTGCACAGTCGACACAAACACCCCGGATAGGCGCACTTATTTTGGCCAGGCTGGATGCTTTGGAATATATTTATAAAAGTGACCTGATCGCAGAATAGATGTGAGACATCGTTAAAACAGACCTCTTTGGTGATTTGTAAGCAGTTTGGTGTAGTTACTAAAGGACTGGAGTATAATCCAAAATGTTGTCAGTTCGCTTCCCATCACAGACTCAGTGTGTGAACTTAAAGTCACACATCTTGCATGTGCTTCTACTGTTAAAAAAATACAGTTGTTCCATGTATATATACATTTGTAAAGTATGTCGGGGTATTGTGTACTGTAGTGAGTTATTATAAAAGTTTTGTTTTACTATCTGTGCAGTGTTTAAGCTACAGCAAAGCTTACCCTGCTAGCATTCACGTTTTCTTTGTTTTCCCATCTGGAATCATTAACCTTCTTGTCCATCAGGATTCACTGCTTCACCCAGTCATCCTCAGCCTTGCTCCACACGCCTATTAGCCACTTTGTCCCAATCCCTATTCTTTCTTTAAATTATACTTATCCTTCTAGATAGATAGATACTTTATTAATCCCAAGGGGAAATTCACATAATCCAGCAGCTGCATGCTGATACAACAAACAATATTAAATTAAAGAGTAATAAAAATGCAGGTAAAAACAGACAATAACTTTGAATAATGTTAACGTTCCCCAAAGGGTGGAATTGAAGATTCGCATAGTGTGGGGTCTGATGATCCTCATCTACAAAATGGAAATACAAAACGTTGTCATTTGTATTGAATTTTCAAGATAGAAGGGATGTGGTGCCTATTCCAGTACAACTGGGAGCAAGGCTGGAACCAGTCCTGATTGCACATCTTTGATATGCGGGGGGGAAAACCAGAGAATCGAAACATCTTATTCATAGTAAGTTGAATATCTCAGTGTCACATATTCTGTTATTCGAGTTGAGTACACTAGTGAAGGTTCTTAATATGTAACACACACCATACTTTACTTTAAACAGTGGTTTTAATGTAAATAGAAAGACAAGTTAAATAAAGGCACACTTGACACTTTTTTGATGTTACATCATTATCAACACATTAATTGTAGTTTATGCAACATTAAGCACTTTAAAATGTGTTTGGCCTTTTTCATTGTTTTTAACGTTAAGCACATTTAATAGTAGGCTTAATGTGAATAATACGGAGTGCATGATAATGAGACACCTATTTTTTAATCTAGCACTGGGGAATAGAACCCTGTTAACTGCAAAGTTAGGTAGCAATTATTATACATTAAGGCAATTTAAAATGACACCTGTGCAGTTTTATGGGACATCCTGAAGTATTTAACCTAAAAGCCTTTGTGAGTCTTAAAAAGCTTTATTCAGTTTACAGTAACGTGATTAGTTCAGTGAATAGTAAAAATAAACTACTGCACTTTTATATTCATTTTATCAAATCAAATGTCATAATAAACTAAACCTTTGTGTACTGCACAGTACATTTTAAAAGCATAAGTTTCCTTAAACAAGTAAAATGAAACTTACAGAAAATAATGCATTATTGGAAAATACAATGCTATACTGTATAAATATTTAAGTTTGCAAAGAACTTTACAAACAATAACAATATGATATATATATATGTATGTGTGTATGTGTGTGTGTTTTTTTTTTTAATTTGAAGAAAATAGACAAAGTTATAACAAAAATATCTACAGGAATACCAATTAACAGTCCTATATCTCTCCCAATAGCTTTCTGCAAAAAAAAATCTAGAAATATATATAGGGAAATGTAAATAAAATTTAAATTTTTTTTTCTTTTCCTCTCATGAAATCACATGAAAAACAAATGTACAATGAATTAATAGTTATGAAAAAACTTGTTGAATTTCTTCTCGCTGTTTGTGTGCATATTGATTCATAAAGACATTGCAGCTGGCAATTATTTTAACTTAATTTTTGCAGAATCAAAAGAGCAGTCTTTCATATTGATACAGACTGAAATAGTGGTAATGACAGGAACATATGAAGATAAAACTCCACAGGACTTTAGCCATTGGAACGATCTTAGTATACAGTAATGTGTTAGTTGTCAGGATTCAGACAAAACGAATAGGAGGATCATTAAAGTGAAATGTTTAATCGCCTGGAAATTTTTGCATTCTGTATAGAAGTCACCTTGACACTTCTGCTATGTTTAACATTTGGAAAATCAAATCCAATTACCGTATGCAGTGTTTCTTGGGGTTGCAAGGGTCACGCTAAGTCGTGAATTACAACTGTAATGAATGAGAAAGGAGGGTCACGAGCAGTTAACGGAAAGCCTTGTGATGGGACACCGATCGCGTGGCTGAAACAAGCCCCCCGAATAACACTCAGCCGCAATTCTCCAATGGGGTAAGGACGACAGTTGGCAGCAATTCTCCAAGGGGGACCCACCAGGACTGCGCTCAAGGAAAGGACACGATAATTGGCCGATACACCACAGTGAATACAGGTCATGAAGACACGCAAAAGGGAAAACTGGGCCGTGAGAAAAAAAAAAAAACATTTAAGAACCACTGCAGGTAAAAAAAAAAAAAAAAAATACATATGTGTGCAAGTGTTTACAGTTATCAGCAACATTCATGTGATATTCAGATTCAGAATCACTTTTCCATCCATCCATTATCCAACCCGCTATATCCTAACTACAGGGTCACGGGGGGTCTGCTGGAGCCAATCCCAGCCATCACAGGGCGCAAGGCAGGAAACAAACCCCGGGCAGGGTGTCAGCCCACCGCAGGGTGCGCACACACACACACACACACACATATCCACACACATCCACACACCAAGCACACACTAGGGACAATTTAGGATTGCCAATGCACCTGACCTGCATGTCTTTGGACTGTGGGAGGAAACCCACGCAGACACGGAGAGAACATGCAAACTCCACTCAGGGAGGACCCAGGAAGCGAACCCGGGTCTCATAACTGCGAGTCAGCAGCGCTACCCAATGCACCACCGTGCCGCCCATCAGAATCATTTTTATTCCCCATTTTTTAATGTACAGGAATTTGACTTTAGAGCTTCATATAACAGAATGCAGCATCACGTACAAAAAAAAAAAAACACACAACCTACATTAAGAGAGTTGTAGAACAGTGCAATAAACATAAAAAAAAACATAAATAAGTGTGGAAGACAAGACTAGATTAGTGGTTTGTGAGGCTGTGGCTCTGGGATGAAACTCTGTAGATGTCTGTTAGTTTTTGTTGTAATTGACTTAAAGCGTTTACCAGATTGAACTTTCTGGAACAAATGATGATCTGAGTGAGTGGAGTCAGCGGTGCTCCTTTTGACATGGTTTATGACAGTGGATGCACACAGATCTTCAGCAGATGGAAGAGCGCAGCCAATTATTTTCTCAGCAGACCTCAACACAGGCTGCAATTTATTTTTGGAATGGACCGTTGCTGAACCAAACCAGACGACAATGGAGAATGTGATCTCACTTTCAATTATGGCTTTGTAAAATTGTACTAGAATGTGCTGGGAAATACTTTGTTTCTTTAGTTAGCATAAAAAAATACATCCACTGCTGAGCCTGGAGTGGTGTCAGTGGAAGTGGTGCCAATGTCCCAGCTGAGACTGGTCGTGGGAGTCGTGCTGAAATATCTGGAGGAGGAGGAGATTAGGAGCGTGTGCTGATACAATGTGTTGCTGCACCCACCACATAACAAACCATCTTAAGGTCCCAGACTGGGACCCGAGTGCAGTCAGGCAACGGGTGACACCGCCGCACAAAGGATTCCACCATATTAACTGCAGGCTCAGGACTGATTACATAGGTTAGAAAATGGATGGATGAATGCATGAATCAGTAATATAAGGAGTAGAAAAAGAGAGCCACTTGGTAGGTTGCATAATTCATTTTGAAATTACTGCTAATTGAATGCTTGAAAATAATGTGAATTTGCAATTGTGTATATGCCAGAAGACGATTTAGGCAGTGTGTCTCCACCTCACATTAGAGGCAGCATTGTAGGAGAACCTGAAGAAGTGTGCTCGTAGATTATATAATGTTACTGAGGATTAGTCAAAATACCATGGAATGTGTCAGTTAAAAAGTTCAATTTAACAGTTTACATCCATTTTCTCCCCAAATTCTCCTATGATTTTAGATTAGTAATCATAGGCTACTACTAGGTCAATATGCCACCTTGTTATCAGCCTCAAGCTTGCATCCATCTTGCTCATTGATTTTCATTATTTCATAGCTTGACTTTAATTTTCTCAATAAATGAGAGACATTGAAATGACAGCTGGCTATAGTATGCAGTGAAACTGAGCAGTGTATGTACAGTCATATGAAAAAGTTTGGGAACCCCTCTTAATTCTTTGGATTTTTGTGTATCATTGGCTGAGCTTTCAAAGTAGCAACTTCCTTTTAATAGATGACATGCCTTTTGGAAACAGTAGTATTTCAGCAGTGACATTAAGTTTATTGGATTAACAGAAAATATGCAATATGCATTATAACAAAATTAGACAGGTGCATAAATGTGGGCACCCCAACAGAGATATGACATCAATACTTAGCTGAGCCTCCTTTTGCTCCTTTGAGCCTCTAGACGCTGTCCTCCTATAGCCTGTGATGAGTGTCTGGATTCTGGATGGAGGTATTTCTGACCATTCTTCATACAAAATCTCTCCAGTTCAGTTCAATTTGATGGACAGCCTGCTTCAAATCATCCCATAGATTTTCGATGATATTCAAGTCAGGGGACTGTGACAGCCATTCCAGAACATTGGACTTCTCCCTCTGCATGAATGCCTTTGTAGATTTCCAACTGTGTTTTGGGTCCTTGTCTTGTTGGAATATCCAACCCCTGCGTAACTTCAACTTTGTGACTGATGCTTGAACATTATCCTGAAGAATTTGTTGATATTGGGTTGAATTCATCCGGCCCTCGACTTTAACAAGGGCCCCAGTCCCTAAACTAGTCAAACAGTCCCACAGCATGATGGAGCCTTCACCAAATTTGACAGGAGGCAGCAGGTGTTTTTCTTGGAATGCAGTGTTCTTCTTCCACCATGCAAAGCGCTTTTTGTTCTGACCAGATAACTCCATTTTTGTCTCATCAGTCCAAAGCACTTTGTTCCAAAATGAATCTGGTTTGTCTAAATGAGCATTTGAGTACAACAAGCGACTCTGTTTGTGGCGTGAGTGCAGAAAGGGCTTCTTTCTCATCACCCTGCCATACAGATGTTCTTTGTGCAAATTGCGCTGAATTGTAGAACGATGTACAGATACACCATCTGCAGCGAGATGTTCTTGCAGGTCTTTGGAGGTGATCTGTGGGTTGTCTGTAACCATTCTCACAATCCTGCGCATGTGCCACTCCTGTATTTTTCTTGGCCTGCCAGATCTGCTAGGTTTAACGGCAACTGTGCCTGTGGCCTTCCATTTCCTGATTCCATTCCTTACAGTTGAAACTGACAGTTTAAACCTCTGAGATGGCTTTGTGTAGCCTTCCCCTAAACCATGAGACTCAACAATCTTTGTTTTCAGATCTTTGGAGAGTTGCTTTGAGGATCCCATGCTGTCTGTCACCCTTCAGAGGAGAGTCAAAGGGAAGGAAGCACAACTTGCAACTGACCACCTTAAATACCTTTTAGCACTCATGATTGGACACTCCTGTCTATGAAGTTCAAGGCTTAACGAGCTCATCCAACCAAGTAATCAGCATTGAGCAGTGACAAGCATTCAAATCAGCGCAATGACAAGGGGACCCACATTTGTGCACAGCCCGTTTTTCACATTTGATTTCATTTCATACAACTAAATACTGCGTCACTAAAAATCTTTGTTCGGAAAACACCTCAGTGCTCAGATGTTCCTAGGAAATGAAAGACATACCACTGTTATGTTTTTTTTTTTGAAAGGTGAGTCAATTATTATGCAGGCTGAGAGGGGGTCCCAGACTTTTTCATATGACTGTATAACATCAGAAAGAAAGTGAGCCTGCATAGAAACTGAAGTGTGGTGGTGGTCTTACTGCCTTTTCTCCACCTACTGTATGATTATATACTGTATGTTGCAAGCGTTGAATTTTTAATCCTGGTTCAATGTGCACCTAGCATTTGTCTGAGTCTCATATCCTTCTGAGCTTATGCTTAAAAGCTGATGATGTTATTTTATTATTTATTACTATGATAAATGCATTTTTTGTTATTTTATGTAACTCTTAAGAGAAAATGTTATATTTTTTGTATAATCATTTTTCTGCTGTTATGCGTTAAGTTTCATGTGGATGGCAAACTTAGGAAACGTATGGTTCAGAACATAAAAATGAGCGTGCATCCTGGTGTACTTTTAACCCTCCTGAAAAGTTGTGTGCTCTTAAGTATAAATCAACCTAGTTGTCACGGTTGATTGTAATTATTTGAGTTATCAAATACATTTGAGGTATAGAGTACATAAATAATCCATAAAAAATATTCCATACACCTTGTAGAGGATAAAAGCAACTGTTCTAAAATCCAAATGAAACAGTCATTCAAATCCAGATAAAACCATCCCGGCATTAAGTTATTCCCCAGCCGGCCCAGTGCATCTTTTCACTCCTCGTCTCCCCAGCTCATCCTATCAGGTCTTCCAACAGGAGGAGACGGCAACAGCTACAACCACCACTCCTGACACCTGAGATGCGCACGGCCAGACCTCTGTCATCCGTAATGCCAGCATGGCGCTACCTGGATCCCTGGGAGCTTTGTACTACATCTCCACTTCTGCTATTCAACAGAGTGCCATTCACATCTCTCCGCTCATGGGGTTGCCCTGTCTTCTGTGCCTGCAGCTGCTGCCTACGCCAGGTTTCCTCACGTCTATTCACACTCAACTGTCGGCCCGACTATCTTCTTATATTTTCTTTACATTGTTCCTTCTTGATTTCACATTGCAGGCTCCCTTTGTAGCACAGATAAGGTAGAGCTGCTGTCATCTACCTGCTCTGAGCTGTGAATGAATCACTTGACCGACCCACTTACATTTGCACGTGAATGCACAATCTGCCAAGCGCCCCATGCACATTCCCACGCCCATCTGCCTAAAGCCTGAATGCTCAGGGACTCCCCATTATTTATTTGTTTAAAGTGCACAGCGTCACTTGATTTCTTTTAAAGGGGATATTATGTGCAGCATCATTTTACAAAATCTGAGTAATCAAGTAAGACGTTGCTGAAAATCTGTGTGTCAAACTACACCTGCTAGACCCAAAATGTACAGTATTTCAGAGAGGAAGGACGTGCTATTAAGATGTGGCTGAGATTATAGTAAACCAATTCCTTTTATTTTCCTACTTTCTAGCATAATAGCTGATGTCGCAAAATAATATGAGAAAAATTGAAAGCTTAAATGGTTTCTACCACAGAACAGTTTTTTTTTCTTTTTCTTTTCTTTCATCTGCGAGTAAGGAGACTTTTTCCTGACTCTTTACAGTAAGTTGTCGGTAAAGGGTCACGTCTTTGACAATCTCAAAAGATAAAATGGCTTAAAAAGAGATCATCCTGTGAATTTCAGGGTATAAGGGGAATCTTAATCCTGTTCAGCTTTCATTTCATCTTCTCAGAATAGGTTTTCAGTTGGGATGCTGAGCTCTACAAAAAGGGAGCTGTTTGCTCACTTGGATAGAAAATTCCCCAAGTTTTAAATGCTAACTGACCACATACAGCAAAATTCTGAGATGAATGTTCAGTCGGGGGCACATCAATGACTCCAACTAATGCCTTAGGGTGCTGAATTTTTACTCATCTACCATTTTGGCTTACCTGGGAGAAGCTTAAAACATACTGTGCATTCAAACGGATATGTTATTTATTTATTTATTTATTAAGCACCTTTACACAACTTTCATTGACCAAAGTGCTGTACAACTAAAAGACAAAAAGGTTAGCAGGTACTACACAGCGTATATATACTCAATATATATTGCACACTTCTATACTAAACCAATTAATAAGATCAAAACAAGATAATAATATTAATAATAATAAGAATAAATTAGACGAAACCAGCTTCATAAAATCAAGAAGAATTAAATGCACGTGAAAACAGATGTGTCTTAAGCAGGGTTTTAAAATGATTAAGATTCTGGGCCACTCTCAACTGCAAGGGGAGGCTGTTCCACAAACTGGGGGCTATTACCGAAAATGCTCTGCCTCCTCTGGTTTTAAGCTTTATTCTGGGGATATGGAGTAACTGAATATCAGAGGATCGCAAGGATCTGACAGGAGAATACGGAACAAGAAGCTCCGACAAGTAAGCAGGTGCCAAGTCATTTAGGCTTTTAAAAACAAGCAGTAATATTTTAAACTGGATCCTGAAATGTACAGGAAGCCAGTGAAGAGAGGCCAGTATAGGTGTTATATGGTCACGCTTTTTCTTCCCTGTCAGAAGGCGGGCCGCTGCATTTTGAACGGCTTGCAGCCTCTGAATTTGTGCCTGACTGAGACCTATATATAATGAGTTACAGTAGTCAAGGCGTGATGTAACGAAAGCATGTATTACTGTCTCAAACTGTTCATGGGGAATGTAGTGCTTGACTTTACTAAGTAGTCTAAGTTGAAAAAAGCTGGACCTTACAACTGCACTGATCTGTTTATCCAACTTAAAAGCAGAGTCAAAAATTACCCCCAGATTTCTAGCAGACTGATGAGAAAAAGATGCCAGGGATCCAATAACACTGTCATACCCACTGAGGACATTGGACTTTCCAAAAGCAATAATTTCAGTTTTGCTTTTGTTCAGACTGAGAAAGTTTATCTCCATCCATGTTTGAACATCTCAGAGACAGTTCAACAAAGTCTGAATAGCTGGGTGACTATTTTGAAGATCATCAGCAAAGCAGTGGAAGGCAATTTTGTGCTTTCTAAAAATGGACCTCAATGGAAGCATGTACAATGAAAAGAGGATTGGCCCTAAAATGGAACCTTGGGGTATCCCACAGCCAAGAGAAGACACTGAAGATGAGTACTTCCCTAAAAGGACTAAGAAACTCCTGCCTGACAAGTAAGATTGGAACCATTTAGGAACAGAACCTTTGATTCCAACACATATCTCAAGGCATGATAGAAGGATACTATGGTCTACTGTATCAAACGCTGCAGTATGTATATGTATCCTGATTGTTTCATCGCAAACTGTGTTTTCACTCTCCATATTGTATTCTTCATTAGATAGTTAGATACATTAGTAACTCACTGAGGACTGTACTTTTGGGGGGCACTCTGTTTGTGTTGTGTGGGATTTTAAGGTCCATGCATTTGCCATGTTCATTAAAAACATCAATCAGTTAATGCAAAATATTTATCTCATTGTTGCATGTATCATTATTTGAATCCATAATATAATATTTCCCCTTGGGATTAATAAAGTATCTATCTATCTATCTATCTATCTATCTATCTATCTATCTATCTATCTATCTATCTATCTAATAAATAATATATTTATATAGCAGGAGCACTGCTGCAAATCAGAACATCTGAATTTCATTTGTCTTGTAGTCTGCATCTTTTGATTTGTACAATAATTGTAATGCCGTATATTACTGATGTTTTTAGCCTGCCTGCCACACAGCCCATCCTATTTGCAGTTGATTGGCGGGTTTCCCAAATAGAAATGGAATTTTGAAGTTTTTATTAACTCCGTTTTGACTGCAGCATCGTAATTCAGACCTCATTCACCTTTTACTAAGCTGTTAGCTGTCTTGTAAATGTTATCAAGAACAGAGACAGTGTTTGGCATGTCATCTACACACCTTTACTGCACCACAGCATTTACATTCTTAGAAATCCTGAAAATTTGCTCTTCACATGATTGCCCAAGCTACCAGAACCATGATGCATTTATGTGCTAAAGTATTTCTAATAGTAATAATAATAATAAATTGTGTTTATAATATGCATTTCACAGCCCCCTGAAGGCACACTGTATGTATGTATGTATCCGATAAAGGGTCGATGTATTTTTTATGATGGATCTTATGAAGTGGTCTGTAATAGCGATACAGTTTTGATTACCATTCAAGATTGATGCATATGTATTGCTCAATTGCAGCTTTGTGGCTAGTCACCTTGTCATGATCAAATATTTTAATGTTGATTTTAATGCATTATGATAAATACAGTGTTGGTAACTTATTATTCATGCTTCAGTACATCACATCAGCAAAGCAGTGTCGGGGGAGATTCTATTTCATCTTGAGTGTAACCAGGGAGTATTTGATTGGTGCACTGAATTCATAATTGAAAATGGACGTGATGACCCAAAGCCGATATAAACATTTTAATTAATTGTAAAGTAGGTTAAGCTTTTTCAGTTAGGATAACCATACTCTTGAATAAAAATATTCACACAAATTGAGTAACGTAAAAATAAGCAACCCTTTTTTGTGGTTTGGGTGGTCTTGCTTACTGAGAAGTACTGTAGAGCTATTTGTAAATGGTTAGTGATTTTGGCTTTGTATTTATTATGCCACTTTTCATAGGGCTTTTGAAAGTGTTGCTGCATCTTCCCAGTCAATCTAAATTTAAAATGATTGTTTGGTATGTTATTTTTTATTTATATATAATATAAATCGTTGTGAATGCTGCTTAATCAAAAGAAAAGGAAAGCAAGGAAATCTGAATCCTACTTTTTTTTAACTCGGGGTCATGAGGGACCAGTGCCTATCTTGGCAGCATAAAGTGAAAGGCAGGAGCCAACCCCAGAAATGGCACCTGTCATTTGTAATCCATCCATCCATTATCCTACCTGCTATATCCTAACTACAGGGTCACGAGGGTCTGCTGGAGCCAATCCCAGCCAACACAGGGCGCAAGGCAGGAAACAAACCCCAGACAGGGCGCCAGCCCACCGCTGGGCACACACACGCACACACTGGGGACAATTTAGGATCGCCAGTGCATCTATCCTGCATGTCTTTGGACTGTGGGAGGAAACCCACGCAGACAAGGGGAGAACATGCATATATATATATATATATATA